>CACTHL010000520.1:0-424987 GCA_902712375.1 Dioscorea dumetorum | reverse complement strand
CTAATATGAAGTTTGGTATTATAAACCATTTAATTTCTCATGTTTGCTCTGCTTTTGGAGAAGCTATGAAACATCGCTCACTTACTTTCCTTTGATTTTTTTGTTTTTTGTTTTTATGTTTATTTTTATTTATTATTTTCCAACTTCTTTTCCTCTGCCACAAACCATAGAAAGAAGGTCCAATGTGCAATTGATTCATTAATTAGGAGCCATAAATATATTTATTATTGTTAAGATTATGTTTACTGCGTGGAAAAATAAGTTACTATGAAGAAAAAATGTACGTATATTTTTTAACAAAAAATATAAATTGTAACCAAAAAAAAAAGGCAAATAGTATTTACAATTTGTGTATCACTTCAACAAACAACAAAACTTATAATTATAAAATCAAATGAAAGAGTAAAAAAAATTTAAATTTTGAAGAGTGCTAAATAATTTATATAAATAAAAAAATAAAAAAAAAAAGAAAAAAGAAAAGGATCACGTGATGTCATCAGCTGACCTAATTATATGCTTGTATGACCCGGCCGCCGTTAATTGACTCACGTGCGGTTTTAAGCGTCTCCCCATTGGTCTAAACTTAAACCATTAATATTAAATTAATTCGAAAATATAAAAATATGACAAATATATAAAAACATATAAAATAAATTAAAAATAATAAAAATAATTCCAAACCGCATTCCCTGCTACCTATATAACCCTCTCAAGCCCTTTCAAACCATTCATACTACTCACACTGAGAACCTCAAGAAAACAGAGCAAAAGCACAAAGCAATGGGGGAATTCTCAAACTCCGATAACTCGTCAGAATTCTCCATGGTTTCCGGCGAGGATTCACTCCCATTCAATGTCAATGACACGGAGGAGATGCTGCTCTTCGAAATGCTGGCTTAGGCGTCAGCCTCATCGGTCTCCGGTAGCATAATCTCTGGCGAGGAAGTGGACTCCGGAAGGCGTAAAACAGAGCATAAAGACAAGAGCTACAGAGGAGTTCGCCGGAGACCATGGGGAAAGTTTGCGGCAGAGATAAGGGACTCAACTAGGCGTGGAATAAGAGTTTGGTTAGGTACTTTCGATAGCGCAGAGGCGGCGGCACTCGCATATGATCAAGCCGCTTTCGCGATGAGAGGACGATGGCCGTGCTCAATTTCCCGTAGAGAGAAATGGTTCAAGAATCATTGGAGGAGCTCAAGAACGGCGGTGGTATCGACGACGACGGTGAGTGTTCGCCGGTAGTAGCTCTTAAGAGGAAGCACTCTATGAGAAGTAAGACAGTAGGAAAGAATAATAAGAAGAGTAAGGAGAGTGTTGTGGAGTTGGAGGACTTGGAGAGGAGTTTTGGATGAACTTTAAGAACTTCATTAGATGTTAATTGCGGTGTTAATTGTGGTGTTAATTGTAGCACTAATAGTATTCTTTGGTGAAACCAAGATCACTCTGTCAGGGTTGGCTAGTTTGATTTTTATGAATTTTTTTTTGGTTTTTATTAGGACCTCTTTGAGTAAGGAGTTTTATCAACTTACTTGTTATTAGTTTTCAAAGTGTAACTTCTTGTAAAGTGGGGAAAGTATGAATATTTTGTTGTTCAAGTATATTTTCTTCTGTCCATAACGTAGCACCTACGAAATGGAACCAAGGGTTGAAGTCATTTTCTCGATTGGTGAATTTGTTTGGGATGTTCCATTGAAAGGATAAAAGACTTATAACCAATAATTGATTAAGTTGTGTTCCCCAATTGCAAGGATGCGACACCCATCTAAGATATACACACACACACACACATATATTTATAAATTGAAACTAACTTTCACCTGATAAGTGCACTCTTGCTTATTTTTAAAAATTTGATAAGATGGTTGGGGTTTCCACTATGATTTGTCCCCTCTTTATATATAATAAAGGCATGATGGTCTTCACTGAAATTACTGTGTAAAATATACTCGAGGAGTTAAATATGAGGGTTATTATTCATAGTCATAATCACAATATTGTTACTTCGATTACTTTAGGCTGCTTGGGAGAGAGTTTTTAGAGGTTTTTATAGTAGGGTTATGAAATAACCCATTTTTGGATGGAGGGTAAATGAAGGATAAGGTATTTGGAGGTTAAATGGAGGAATGCACATTTTTCAACCCTCTCAAATTGGGGTTTTGGAGGGTTGAAAAAAATTCTCTGACCAAAATACCCCTCGCTAAATTCTAATCTATTACAAACATGTCCAAAGAGTGATGTTTTTGGATTTATGACCCTATAAAATCTCAAAATTATATCAACAAAAGTTTTTTTTCATTTTCTTTTGCATAAACTAGAATTACCATTATACTCCTGCACACACATATTTTGCAAATGACCAAATTCCCCCTAACATATTTGATTTTAATAAAATGTAATAAAAACTTTATAATGTCCAGGAAACCTTATATGTTTATGTGTAAAAATCATATATTAAAATTTAAAATACTTAAACACTTATCTAATCATTAATAAAAATAGTTATTTATAAATATATATTTTTGGAAGGGTTTGCATGCAAAATAAAAAAAAGAAATTCATGTTTTTTTTCTTATGATGGAGTATGTATGTTTATATGGGTTTTTTTGTGTAATGGATAAATTAAAATTGAGTTTCAAAAGATATGGAAACATTAGCATAAAATACAATTTATAGCTTCAAGGGCATTTTAGTAATATTCATATATAACTTTACATTCAATGACCTCCGATCCAAACATATAAGGTTTGATAGCCTTCAGTTTACGCTATATTGATAAGCAGGTATAACTTCAAAAGCCTCCTTCGACCTACTTTCCTTTCTTTCAAAAGCTTTCTTCACCGCATCCAAGCAAGCCTAGTCACTACCACGGGTGTGGTCCTCTAAGGTTTTGAATTTAAGTATTGTGACCACCATAGACATGGTTTAGTCTGTGTAAGTCTTTGAATCAACAATGCAACCAAGTAATTGCAAAAAATCTCTCTTTGTGAATGGGATGCCAAATAAATAAGCAATCAAGTAAACTTGCAAAACGGTATGTTTTTAGCTTGAGAATCTTCTTCAATTGTGACGTAAAAATCATAGAACACATAGATCACTTGAAGTATTTTCATTATATTAACAATGCGATGCAAAGGTTCACTCCGAGATACAACCAGAGCTTCACAATCACAATAGGATAAATTCATCATTAAAAGACTCACAACAAAATAGATTACATTACTAAAGGTGGATGCCAAGATAGCATAAAAATAAATAAATAATAATAATCAAATGAGAAACAAACACAATGGCTGAGGAGAGCTTCTTGTAATGATTCACCACTTGGAATTTAGGCAAAATCCAACACCATTTGGTTGTTTTTATCTTCTGACCTTAATTTAAACCATCATTTCTTTTTTTCTTCTTCTATCATTTTTTTGTCTATCTCATTCTTCTTTCATCGTTGACATAGTTTTTTTCCTTAATGGGCTCAAGGCCCACTTGTTCAAGTCCCACTAAATACGCTCCACCCAATAATTTTTGTAGATAATTGCTAGAGAGAAAATTAGTTTTAAAAAAAAATAAATTATTAAAAAAATTAAAAGGTAAAACTTTAAGACTATAATACAAAGATTATAATAGCTCATCTATGATGTGATATGGTAAAAAAAATTAATTAATTAATTAACATAAATAAAATGAATTAGCGACAATGATGATAATAACTATTGCAAAGAATAAAATTGAGGACATGGAGATAATTTATGTTTTTAGATTAAACAATTAATAATTTAAAATGTTAAATTTTTTAAGAACTTGAAAAAATTAAAGCGTTTTTTATGCAAAAGAAATTTTTTTGTAGGCTAATTATTTTGTTAGGTAAGCTGTCATGTACGGATTCGATCGATGGTGTAGATAGACCAGTCTCATATGTATAACAATGGACCCCACAATGTATGCAAGGATTTAGAAAGATAGATATAGAAATAAACAATGATGCAAATGGAAATTAGCTTATAGAAGAATTCTCTTTGGGCACAAAATGTGCCCTTGCTCAATACAACAATAAATTGCTATATATCATATTTACATCTATAGGATGACAAAGAGCTAACTGCTCAGGGCCCTTCCCTCCACTCATCTGATTATTGTGACCCTATGCATATCCATTATCCCAAGAGTGAAGCTAGAAAAGTTTTTTTTTTTAGGAGAGTCAAAGATTTTACTAGGGGCCAAGTAAAAATGGAGGAGCCAAACAATAGACTTTCACAAATATTTTCCTACAAAGTTTTTATACTATATATATACACTAATTTATAAAAAAAAGCCAAGAGGCCAAATAACAATTGTTTGAAAAAAAAAAAAGGTAACCATATATCCCAACTTATAATGGTAAGAGCAAAACATTCGAAATTTTTGTAAATATAGTTTTTCAAAAGCTGGAATTTTTTTAGAGTATATATATTAATGTGCAAGAAAACAAGTAAGCAACTAAGCAATAGATATTTGAAAAAAAAAAATGCATATAGATAAATTTGTAAATATCAAAGAATCAAATAATAAATTTTCACTAATAGTTTTTTCGAAGAGTATAATTTTTTTTATTATTTGTATTAGTCTGTAAAATGATATTTTCAAAAAAAATAAATTTTAAAATTATATATATCAATTTGTAAGAAAAATATATCAAAAAAATTATAGTATTTCCATGCCCTCATCTTTAAGCTCCACCTTAGTTCACTACTGCAGAGATGATGCAAATCATCGTAAAACATTCAAGACAAACACATTAATTTTTGTTTTAAATACCAGTTCCTCAGATATAACTAGCAATCCAAAATAGATTTCAGAGAAAGTTTTCCACTTGCATGAATTAGAATAACAAATGCCTAAAAGCGTAAAAGCATAGATGCACTTTAGCCAAGGTTGGCCTTAATGAAAATGGGTCCTTAGACAAAATCATGATAAATTTTTTACATTATTTTTATTAAATAATAAATTACATAACAAAAAATAAAAAATATAAATCATAATTAATAATTTCAATAAACAAAATGGCTATTAAAAATATCTTCATTAATCCTTTCTTTAACTATTTACAATGCATCCAAGAGAGGATGGTATTATGTGGATAAGAAAATAATAAATGAAAATTTAAATGTAATTTTTAAAAAGGAAAATATGAATTGTGGGGCTCTATTATAATACTAAATTTATTGCATATTGATATTATCATAATTTAAATTTTATAATTTAAAAAATACTTAAAGTGTTTAATTATGGGCCCTAAACACTTATGGGGCGGCTATGCCTAGGATTGACGCCGACAATACTATCAAGATATTAGATGCATTGTAGTGCTAGAGCCACAAATGCACAATAGTTTCAATAATATTAGATGTGCAATAGAAGCATAAACAAATGCAAAATAGTGCGAGAATATCGGGTGTGCAATACGGACACACAATAATGCCGGAATATAATTGCACGGTCACGCACATACTCACACTACTGCACACACCAAACCACCTACTCATAAGACTCCTAAGAATAACCCTATTTATTGTTTTAGTTGTGGTAACACCAATCACATTGCTAAGACTACCTCTTTAAGAAAATGAAGTTATTAAGAACATTGGTCCTCCCAAACCACAAATGAACATGATTGGGATGGGTGCACTTCCATGGGCCCCATTTCACGACAATTATTTTCAGTCCCACTATTAATTTACTTTTTAATGCCTAGAATGGTGGTTGACTTTGGTGCTAATGTCCATATTTGTGGTGATTGTTTCTACTTTTTTACATATCAGGTATCAAATTGAGGGCGTGCAACTTTGAAAATGGATCAATAGTTCATGTGATTGGGCAAGATAAATTGACTTGAAGATGACATCTAGGAGGGTCCTACACTTAATTAATGTTCGTGACTACCAGACATTGGGGGATATTTAATCAATGGATCCTTACCTATCCGAACGAATTTTAATGTGGTTTTAAAAACTAATTAGTTTATAATTTATAGAAGAAATGATATGGTAGGAAACATCTTTGTATCTTGTGGTGTTGATGAGTGCTAAATTGTCCACATTTCTATATACGATTTATAGCACTTCACATGTGTAGGGGTTTAGTAGGGGATTAGTTGTTGGTAGCCTCAAAGCGGTTAATGACTTATTTATGGAATCTTTGCGGTCCAAAGAATCCAACCTTAAATCAATATAAATGGCTAATTGCAAATGTAGTCATAGGTGGAACTTTGTCCGTATATCTTCTTGATCCACTGATTATTTCAAGACTTTGATCCATTTTCTCGGCATTTTCTTTGCTTATTAGTTTAGCTTTTAGTTTTATTAAATATCGGTTCACATCGATCACCAAACTAGATAACAAGGAGATAGTCATTACAAGTATTCATAATCCATGTGGGATCAACGGCCTTACTCTATAGTACACTTTATTACTTGACATGGAATATCCGGGTTGGTTTTCTCCTATCATCTTTTGGAGCCATTGCTAGGGATTAGGACATTAGGAACACTTGGGACTTTGTTATTCTAACCATTATTCTCTTCCATATACATTTGCTACTTGCCTATTTTGTCTTTTTTTATATATTTTTATTTCCAATTTGTTTCTTATTGGTGCAAGGGGTTCTAATAAAAGAACGGACACTTATTAGAACAGTGTTCACCTTGGAATAATCAACATTTTCCACAACAAGAACACAAGTCTAGATTGGAAGACTTGTTGAGATGTTTCGCCTAAAAAATTTAAATTCACGAAGAAGAGGAGGAATTAAGCTGTGGAAGAGATATATACCTAGTTTGTGCAAGCCACGAGAAGTCCCCACCAAGTAATTGAGAACCCAACAAAAACTCTACCCTATCCCAAAAGTGGTGATGTTTAGCATGTCGGTTTTGATTGGGAATGGCTTTCAAATCGGTAAAGAAGAAGGAGCTTTGAAGGAAGAATGAATAGATGACATTGGCGGCATTGAGTCGCACCCATAAGGAGGATGTCAATTGAAGATGAGTTAGCAAAATGCTCGAAGTTCATGAGACAACATTAGAGAAAACATACTTTGAGCTGATAGAGAGTGAAAGAGAGAAGAGATTATGACCCTCTATCAAGGAACAACCTAGCTTAGAGCTAAAGAAATTGCGAGATCATTTGGAATGCGCATTCCTAGAGGAAGATTCAAAGCTCCCGTTATTATCTCTGCAAGTTTAGATCCAATTTAATTAGAAAGGGAGGCTACTTGAGATACTCACGAAGCATAAAAGGGCCATCTCTTGGAAAATTTGAGATATCAAGGGAATTAACCTGACATACTGCACTCACAAAATTTTAATATAGGATAACTATTAGTCATTCATACAACCACAAAGAAAGGCTCAATCCTAACAGAGGAGGCAGTGAAGGCTGAGGTTGTCAAGCTCTTAGATGTAGGAGTCATCCATCCCATCTCAGAATCTTTGTGGGTGAGTCCTATTCAAGTGGTATCGAAGAAAGGAGGGATGATGGTGGTAACAAATGAGAAGAATGAACTAATCCTGATGAAAATATTTACAAGATAGAAAATCAACATAAACCACCAAAGACTAAATGGCGCTACCCAGAAGGATCATTTCCCACTACTTTTTATTGATTAAATGCTTGAGTGATTTTTGGTGCATATGTATTACTATTTCTTGAATGGGCAATCAAGATATTTCCAAATTCCTATAGCCCCTAAGATCAAGAAAACTATCTTAACATGTTCATATGGAACATTTGGTTACAGAAAGAATGCCATTCCGATCATGCAAAGCACCGGCTACTTTTCCAATGTGCATGATGGCTATTTTCAAAGATCTACTAAAGAACATCATGGAAGTGTTCATGGATGATTTTTTTTGTCTTAGGAGATTTTGTGATTACATAAAATAGGATTTGGGTATCGAAGAGGTGTGAGGAGACCAAGCTATTACTCAATTAGGGGAAAATGCCACTTTATGGTACAAGAAGGCATAATTCTGGATCACAAGATTTCTTCTTGTGATATAGAAGTGGACAAGAATAAGATTGAGACTACGAGAAGCTTCCTCCATCAATGTCGGTGAAAACAGTCATAAGTTTTCTGCAGTAAGCCGGGTTCTATTAAAAATTTATCAAGGATTTATCCAAGATTGCTCAACCATTAACTTGGTTGTTAGAGAAAGATGCATTGTTCTACTTTGATAAGGAGTGCATAAAAACCTATTGCACTCTCAACGAAAGGCACACTAACTCTAATTATGATGGCACTATTCAAACCTGCTCTTCGAGTTTATGTGTGATGCCAGTGATCATGTTGTGGAGCAGTGGTTGGATGGAGGTAAGACAAGCATTTTCAGCCCATTTTTATGTAAGCAAGACACTCACGGATGCTTAGGACAACAATTACACAATCACAGAAAAGGAACAACAAGCTATGGTGCTTGTGTTTAATAAATTTAGGCCTTGTTTGATATTATCAAAAGTGGTTGTCTTCACAGACCGTTCAAAATTGTGCTACTTGCTCAATAAATCCAATGCTTTAATTCTGTGGGTTTTACTTTTGATCTGTAATGACATCTAGGATAAGCTCTAGAAAAGCTCCAACAAAATTTTCCTCCATGCTTATAAGACCCTCATTTAGAAAATTTCAACCATTTATACACCTTGTTTTGAGCTTATACTCAGCTATCAACAACCAACATGTGATGAGGTTGTGTTTCAAAGAATCTTTTTGCGTCCGAATTCCAACATTATTGTTCTAGATATAATTGTGTGTGGCATGGTTCATGCTTGGTTACTTATTTTTCATCAATACTTCATTAAAATTGCATTGCATTAGACTAGTCCAAATCTTCTTCTTTTGATTCAAGAGTGCAAATTAAGTCTTGATCATTAAATATAAATGCATTAATTGCCAAAAAAACTATCACTTTCGTCAAAGAAACAAGAAAAATGATATAAGTGTTTGTATGAATATATGTATAAGCAAACACTTATTAAGAGACATTTAAAACACAATGTTTTGTGTGTATAGAATTTGTGAAGTTAGAGTTATACCTTGTAGAATGCATGATTAAGGAATTATCTAAACAAATAATATCCGAAGTGTAGAGGGGAATGGGTTTTTGCCCACAGAGGTCAACAATAGCAGCCGGCTTATCTCTTTGAATAGAGATTCCAAAATAAAAAGCTCAAAGGGAAACTATTGGATTGGTTAACTCACCCTATTCATATTAGAGATATAATCTCACCCTATTCCTGATGTACTTATGTGACATATTTCATTACTTATATCTTTGGAGATCTCACCTATCTAGAGGTAACTATCAAGCAATAGATGTGAGAGTACACAAGTGAACTCTCTAATAATTTTTTATGAAATCGTATCGAGAACAAAGCTAAGAAGGTGCTAATACTGACTTTACTCAAGTGATCGATAAGATCTTTAAAGTTGAATTATGATTCAATGCTTGTAGTTCAAGAGCTAGCTCCCTACCATTCTTATCAGTCAGAAACTTTGTTGAAATCTAATGTTAAAGTTTTATATAGGTACCTTAGTTTATGGTCATATGAAAATCAAAGTTTTTATCCACTCCTTTCTTTGTGTTTCATCTTGATAATGGCGGGGAAAGGAGGGGTTTAAAATATAAATGGGTAAAAATTGCTACTTTCACCTTGTTTAATTTTCTATAAAGTGAATTGTAGAACTTAATTTGTCTCCATTTTGATAATGCTATCTATGACAAGAATCATATTTCGCCAATTAAATATGTCCCCAATTTGATTCAATTTATGGAGTTACTAGATTACATCCATTAAAAAAAGAAATTGCACAAACCTTTGATGATGTTTCAATTATTGATATAATTTTTGTGTCATGAAAGAAAAGAGATCGCATTAAATAGGTTAGTGGTGTCTCTATTTTATTTATTTCTTTTAGTTCATGTAAATTTATTTATCTAAAAGTTTTATTTTAATTATCATTTCCTATTTGTGATCAAATGGCAGAAGATCATATTAATACTTGGAATTTGATATTTTGGTATTAGAAGTTAGAAGCACAATGCAATTATCAATGTTATAAATTTAAACTTTAATTTAATTTATATTTCAAAGTATAAATATATGTCAGTATATGTATGCTTTCATTGTTATATAATTATAATTGAAAATTGATAGCAAACAAATCTAGATTGGACACCGACTATAGAAGTTCACCCCTAGGTCTAATTTATGGCTCGACCACTGCATCTTTACTTTGTCAATTATCAAATAATATTATATTATATTATGAAAATAAGAGAAAAAATTTTTGAGCGGGAGTGCATAATGTTTCTAACCATTTTTGAGTTTAATCGAGCGAGCTCAAGCAGCTCGAATTGTATATCGAGTCGAGCTCGCTACTACTCGGCCCGAACTCCATGGATTACACCCCTACACGAAACCCAACTTGCCTTCATTCTTTCTCTTGAGAATAGTTCCACATCAGGTATGAACTGTGAAGGGGAAAATTCACCAATGTATATATGCTTTAGGACTTATCTTGGACTAATAAGCCATTTTCCATCTCACACGCAAGTACCACATTAATATGGTAGGTTGCTCGGGTATGTGGTACACGTTTCAGCGGTGATCTTATTTTTTTTTTTATTTTTTGATTTGCCTTATTTTCAAATAGTTATCTTTTGAGCCATTGGATGGCCTACCCTATATATATGAAGCTTATTATTTAAGTTACTGTTCTACTGCCATTTTTTCTTTTCTTTTAATGTAAACCATAGCATCCATCTTTTCTCTCTTAAATCACTCATTCGCTTCTCCACACTTATAGCACCAGAGCTTGTCTTTGCCGAGATGTGACAGCAAACAACTTTTGGACCTTTGGATTAGTTGTACTCTAAAGTTTAAAGTGATCACATTGGAGATTCTTAAAATAAAGGTGAAAATTGGTGTTAAAGCAGTGCTTAGTTCAAGTACTAACCGTAATATAAAAATTAATATAATTAATTTAAGATTTTTAAATATGGAATGAAATTAATCAATAATAGTAAAAGAAAATATTTATGTTTTCATTATTTTATAAATAATAATTATTTGAAATAAATATCATTTTTTTATATAAAGGGTAAAAAAATAATCTTAACACAACTCTATTTTTTTATTTTTCCTAATCCTAATGAATTATCTCTCCAATCAACCATTTTTTTAATTACCATCCCTAACCCATTTCTTTCCCCCCTCTCTATTAACTCATTCTCCCACATTTCATTACAATAATCCAAACACTACCCAAATTCTATGCTTATTGTTTCTAACTTCGTTGTAGTGCTTTGATTACTTGTTTGCATGATATAATCTAATCACTTGTTCTAAAAAAAAAACCCTTAATTTTGAAATTAAGTGGGAAATGGAATACCAATACTCATGGTATATAATTGTTCTTTTCTAATCGATTGACAACATAATTCATATAGATTATGGTTTATATTAAATATTTATTTTATTCAGTTTATATATCGAACTCTTTCACATGATTAAATATTCAATTCCGTCCAAACCGAAATGTGAAAAACACGCTTTCAGTTTTTCAGAGAAATAGAATTTTCTGACAGAACAAATATTGACATTTTTAAGTAGTGACAGGTGAAATTGCTGATGCATGTTTATTGTCTCTCTTTTGCTTGCAGTTGAGTGGCCAACTTTGCAGCAGGAAAAGAGTATGCAGATCCTTTATCTGGAGGATTAAAGACTCATGACCCACTTTCATGGTTAAATAAGTTAATTTCATGGGATCAATAATTAAGAGGAAAATTAAATCAAGGGATTTGATGTGTGACACTTCCCCAATTAATTAAACTCAATTAAACAACTTTGCTGAACTTTAGGTTTGTGCCCATTGTCTTAAATCCACCAGTTTTGACAGGCACAATGAATTAATTTAGTTTTTGTGTTTATGGCACTTGCTTGCTCATGAGGAAGAATTTATTTATTTATTATTTATTTATTTATTATTTTTGACAAAAGGAACAATAAACATTAAAGAGTTAAAGTAGATACACAATTGCAGTGTCCGATTTTAATGTTTTATTCGATAAGAGACCAATACAAAAACTGATAAATTATATTAATGAAAAGTGCCCAATTTTAATGTGTGGACAATACTGACAAACAGTATTGACAGTATTATAGTGTTACGAAAGTAAAAATTTGACCTCCTGCTACGCACCAATTTATAATCAATGACTTAGGCCTTTATCAATATTGCGCTACATCAATGTGGTCTTCTAAGTTCCTCCATGGATGCATATTCATTTCTAAAGTTTATTATTTTATCATTCATATTAAGGAACAAAATTATTTTTTATTTTGGTGTTTGTGAAATAAGGGAACTAAGTGGAGCAGGGTCGCAGCATAAGTAGTTGAAGATGAAAGATAAAGATGATAGACACATATTTTACGTGGAAAACCCCTAAACAAATCAGGGTAAAAATCACGGGCAAGATAGAAGAATTTACTATAGTGATAAAAAGAGGAGCTACAAGCTTTCAGTTAACAGGGAAAATACCAACTAATTCTCTCCTGTAACAAAAGCAACACAAACTCTCAAAAATATTTTTCCAACTATTTTTTCCCACTTTCTCACCCTCACCTTCACCCTCACTCTTCTCTTCAATTTTGAGGTTTGTGTCTTGAGTTGATATGAAGGCTTCTATTTATAGGAAACTCATGGGTGATTAAGTGAAGGATTAGGTGGCTTAATGAAAGGTTAATAAACTTAACAAGGTTGGTGGCGGCCAACCTTCACTAAAGGTTAGTTGCGGCCAACCTTGACCGGGCATTCTCCCACTTGAAGACATGATTGATAGTGAATCGGATCTTCCCACCATTTTTCTATCTTTCCACTTGATGTTGCTTATGTCTCTATCGGACCACAAGAGGATCGACACCACTTGAACTTGTCGATGTTGATTGCTTTCGTCGAGAAAATCTGCAAGGTTGTCACTTGTATGAATCTTACGGCGTATCCACTTTGTTCCTTCTTCCACTTTCTCACGAACGAAGTGGTGCTTGAACTCGATATGTTTTGTCTTGGAATGAAATCTTGGGTTCCTTGCAAGATGCAAAGCACTCTAATTGTCACAAAATAAAGAAATGTTTTCTCGTTTGTACCCGAGTTCTTCCGGCACCATCTTTAACCACCTTTGCTTCTTTACTAGCTTGTGTAGGCTGCTATATATTCTCGCTTCATCGTTGATGTAGCAGCGAGTGACTGCGGTTTCGAAATCCAGCTCACGGCTCCTCCGGCTAGTGTGAACGCATATCTGAAGTGGATTTGCTTTTGTCAAGATCACTGCATAGTCGGCATCAACATACCCATTCATAGTAAAATCGATCCCCCATAACATAATGCAACATCCGAGGTTCCCTTTACATATCCGAGAATCCTCTTAACGGTACTCCAATGCTCTCGATCGGGATTAGCCATGTGCCGAGCTTACCACTCCCCCTTGCATGTGCAATGTCCGGTCTTGTACGAGATCATGGCAAACATTAGGCTTTCCACTGCTGATGCATATGGTACTCGAGACATCTCTATCCTCTCTTCTTCATTGCTAGGACTCATACTTGAGGATAACTTGATATTAATAAGAAATGGGGTAGAAATTGGTTTACAATCTTACATGTTAAAGCATCGCAAGATCTTCTTGAGGATGATTCTTACGTGAAAGCCAAATCTTCTTATTATTTATGTCTTGGTGAATTTGCATCCCTAGAATCTTGTTTGCTTTGGTCCCAAGTCCTTCATTTCAAATTCCCTAACCAAGCTGTGCCTTCAACTCCTTGATACGATCTTTGTTGGGGCTGCAACCAACATGTCGTCAACATACAACAACAAGAAGACAAAATCTTCTTCTCCAAACCTCTTGACATATGCACAAGGGTCTGCATTAAGTCTGTTGTATCCAAGGCTCATGATGAAGGAATCAAATCTCTTATACCAACATCTTGGCGCTGCTTTAGCCCGTACGAGAGATTTGTTCAACTGCGCAAACCAAGTTCTCTTTACCTTGTTCTTCAAATCCTTCCGGTTGGAGCATGTAAATTTCTTCTTCAAGATCTCTATGAAGAAATGCAGTCTTGACATCCAACTGCTCAAGATGCAAGTCGAAAGCAACACATATCGCCAATACTACCCGGATTGTTGTAAGTCGAACCACGGGTGAAAATATTTCATTGAAGTCAATACCTTCTTTACGAGCATATCCTTTGACCACCAATCGGCGGGATAGCGGTCTACTTGATTATCACCATTGCGCTTGATCTTGTAGACCCATTTGTTTCCAATAGCTTTCCTTCCTAGTGGTAATGATACCGGCTCCCATGTCCTATTTTTATGAAGGGCTTCAATTTCTTCTTACATTGCTTTGCCATCCACTGATATTTTTCTTGAGCGAGTTGACCGCCGAACTTCGGTACTTGATTCAACTGGTTCTTGTTCTTCATGCTCTAGTATAGCTTCGACTTCCTTTTCTACCCGTACGGTAGTAGTCTCCGTGCTTTCATCATTTGCTTGCTCTTGTCCTTTGTCTTCTATGAAGACAACATCTCTGCTTGATAACGACCTTGTAGGCGGTGGGATCCCACGGGCGATACCCCTTTACTCCATCGGCATATCCCAAGAACATACATTTTCAGAGTCCACATCTCCATCGGTGTTTTCAACTCTATTGCGGTTGATGGAGACCGATTCACCACATAGCGGGCGGTGCGATCGCTTCGCCCAAAACTTCTTGTATAGGCTGCGGCTCCCATCATTGCCCTTGTTCTCTCCAACGGGGTTCTATTCATCCGCTCTGCCCACTCCATTTTGTTGAGGAGTGTATCTTTGTAGTGAGCTGCCTTTTGATGCCTTCTTGCTTGCAAAATTCATCAAATTCTTTACCGATGTATTCTCCTCCATTATCTGTCCTCAAACATTTGATCTTCTCGCTTGATTCAAGCTCTACTCGCGCTTTGTAAGCTTTGAAGACTTGAAACACATCTCGCCTTCCTCTTGATAGGATACACCCAACATCTCCTGGAGTAATCATCAATAAATGATACAAAATAATTTGCTCCTCCTTGGGATGTAGCGGGTGCTTGTCACACATCGAGTGAATCAATTCTAGAATGGCTTTGCTTCTAGAATTAGATGTGTTGAACTTTAGTCGATCTTTGCTTCTTGCGACAATGCAATGCTCACAAAAGGGTAGCGTTACCTTTGTGAGACCTTGAAGTAGACTTCTCTCTGCAAGAATCTTCATTCTTTGCTCACTCATATGTCCGAGTTTCTTGTGCCATGTTATTGCACGCTTTTCACTTGGACTACTTGCTTAGCAACCGAAGCTTCTCCTTCTTGCGAGTCTCTCCTTTCAACATATACTAGTTTGCGGCTATCTTGTCTCCTTTCATTAATACAAGCGCACCTCGAATTATTTTCATAATCTTGTTCTGAATTTCAATCTTGCGGCCAAGATCATCAAGTTGTCCAATGGACAACAAGTTCTTCATCGGCCCCTCCACATGTCGGACTTCTTGTATAGTCCGGATAGTGCCATCATACATCTTCAACTTGATGGTGCCAATACCAACGATCTTCGAGCTTGATCGTTGCAACTATACAGAACCTCCGAGAAATAGGTTCATAGTGATAAAACCATTCTTTTACGGAAGTCATATGAAAGGTTGCCGTCGAGTCTAGAAGACAAACATCGAGCAAACCTTTTCCCCGTGTGTGTTGCTACTTCACATACCATGGCTTCTCCATCATTTGAGATGCTTACAACATTTCCTTGAGGATTGGAGTCTTTTTATTTAGACTCCCAACAATCCTTCTTCAAGTGACCTTTCTTGCCACAATTATAGCACTTGAAAGTTTTCTTACTCCTTGACTTTGATCTCGCCATTATTGTAGCTCTCACTTTGGGGCCACGTTCCATTGATCTTCCTCTCATCACCACCAAGGCCTCTGCTTGATGTGAATTTGCTGACCTGTCTTCCTTATTCTTGCGCCGACTCTCTTCCTCCAGAATAGCAGCTGCAATATCGTCGAAGACTAGAATGTCCGTGGGGACATTATTTGTCAAATTGATGATGAGTTGATCATAAGAATCGGCAAGCTTTGGAGTAGAAGCTATGCACGTTCTCATACCTCTATTTTATGTCCCAATGATGTGAGTTGGAAAAATAGGGTATTTAGGGTGTTCAGGTGCTCCGTCACTGAAGTGGATTCCACCATACGTAAAGTATAGAGTTTCCTTTTAAGAAAAATCTTGTTGTGGAGTGACTTGACCTCATAGAGTTTAGTGAGGTGATCCTAGATCTCCTTCGCCGTTTTCTTCTCTTCTATGCTTGATAGAATTCCATCAGCAAGTGCGAGATGAAGATTTGCCATGGCGTTCCCGTCGATCTCGTTCCACTTATCATCTTTAACCTCAGTGGCTTTTTGCGATAGCCGCTAAACAATTATCCTTCCTCGGGATAGCTTTCATCTTGACTTCCACAACGAGAAATTACTCTCGTTGAATTTCTCGATTTCAAACTTTCTTGCCATTGCTTACGTAATAGGCGCTGACCGGCGGTGAGTCGGTTCCTTTAATGGGTGAATAATAATCTAACTTATTTTCGATGTGAAGGATCCACTATTAGTGGCGACCACGAGCATACAATAAGTAGATATATATATATACACCCAAATCTTGCTCTGATACCACTTGTTGCGAAATAAGGGAGCCGAGTGGAGCGGGGGTCGCGGCATAAGTAGTTGAAGATGAAAGATAAAGATGATAGACACGAGATTTTACGTGGAAAACCCCTAAACAAATCGGGGGTAAAATCCACGGGCAAGATAGAAGAATTTACTATAGTGGTAAAAAGAGGAGCTACGAGCTTTACGTTGACGAGAAAATACCAACTAATTCTCTCCCGTAACAAAAGCAACACAAACTCGAAAAATATTTTTCCCACTATTTTTCCCATTTTCTCACCCTCACCTTCACCCTCACTCTTCTCTTCAATTTTGAGGCTGTGTCTTGAGTTGATATGAAGGCCTCTATTTATAGGAAACTCATGGGTGATTAAGTGAAGGATTAGGTGGCTTAATGAAAGGTTGGCAGCCAACCTTGACCAGCATTTTTGTAGTGAGAGATTATATTAAATTATATTTTCAAAAAATCAGTGCATCATAATCTTCTAGATTTGTTTAGTTCTTGTCTAATCTTGGTATTACTTCTATTTTTATTTTTTTATAAGTAAGTCTATATGTGAAGTTTTTTTTTTGTTTTTCAGTTTTTTCTTTGAAATTTGATTTTGTACTTTTTGACCTTTTGTAATCGATATTTTAAAGACATTTTAATTATTTTTATGGATCATCAAAAGAGATTAATACTATAAAAAAAAAGGTCATAATCCATGAATGGTGGCAAATTGGTGATGCCTCACAACACTTGGGGAGCATTAAGGGGCTCCACATATTCTAGAATAAGAGTGGAACATTGGCAATATATATATATATAAACAATATGGATAAGATACCCACAGATATCTCATCCAATGTTTTGTGTATTAATGGCACTGCCAGTCATCAATTACGGAAATGATTTGAAGAATAGAATTTGTAAGGATTGTTGATGAGAAGGTACAGTGACAAAGTCTACTCCTGTACTCCACCCACCCTAATCTCAAATTTTTAACCTTCTTTCTTTGTCTTTCTATCTATATTATTATCATCTGATATCCAATTATGTATTAGTCTTGATCCACTTTTTTGTTAAGGGATGTAAATTGTAGGGTAAGTTCGCCAACCTCTTTGTTTAATTATGTTTAGTTAATCTCTGTTATCAATCCTAATTTATTGGAGGATACAATTTTTGCTAATAAATTGGGCATAAAGGAAAAAACAAGTTGAAGATTTTGATGTTTAAATATGTTTTGCAAGTAAATTTTGAAATTAGTCTAAAATTTGAAATAATTAATATTAGTTAAAACAAATAGTTTTAGCTATATTTATACTATATATTGAGAAGAACTCCTATGCAAGTTTGGAAACAATCTTTGGATCACTGCAAATTGTTCATGCTCAATAATTCTCTATTTTTGAAAAAGAAAATATATCACTCAGTTTTTATTTCCTAAATTTATTATTTTACACAAGATATATTAATTTTTCCTTGTAATTCCCCCAAAATGTCCCTCATAAGTTTTGTTATTCCCAAATAGTTCCATGTAACTTTCAGTATTCCTAAAAGATCCCTATTTTTATAATATATTTTTTTAGTTATTTTGTCAACTAAGACCGTATATTGCAAGAGGAAGTGACTAAAATACTCTTAACTCAATGGGTTGTTTTTTAAAGGTAGAATCCTCAAAATAGACCCTCTATTTTTCTAAACCGGCCTTTTTAGTCTTTCTAATATAATTTGAGCATTTTTACTTCTTTTATTTTTTAAATTGGGAACATTGAGTCCCTTATGCTAACGGGGGTTAAATTTGCCGTTAAATGATGCTGATATGGCTTTATAAATTAAAAAAATATTTTAAAATTATTTTAAAATTAATTTACAAATAAAAAAACTAAACGGGTACGGAAAATAGAAATAAAAACTGAAATTGAATGTTCCCAATTATAAGGGAATATTTAACCCCCGTTAGTATAAGGGACTCAATGTTCCCAATTTAAAAAATAAAAAGAGTAAAAAGGCTCAAATTATATTAGAGGGACTAAAAGGGCCGGTTTGAAAAAATAGAGGGTCTATTTTGGGGATTCTACCTTTTTTAAATGAAACCATGTATCATTAAATAAGGATATAAAATACTAAAGCATTGAAGAAAAATTATTAAACAAAAAGGTAATATATTAATTAATATGTGTTTATGCTTAAACACAAGTGGTAAATGAGAAATATACATAATAAATAAAAAAATATTTTATAAATAAGATAAAATTAAAATTTTAGATAAAATAAATTGATAGTACAAACTGTAAGAACTAAAAAAAGAAACATACTGAAATAATGAAAAAAGTTTTTAAATAAAAGTACAATTGTATTTTTTTAAAAAGAATTAAATAATAAAAGGTCTTATGCGTTAAAAAAGGTCATTGGTAATGTGCAATTTTGAGAAGAGCTTTTATGAGGTGCACTCCTCTATAATAATTGATAATAACTAATTATTAATAATATTATATTATTAAAATCAGTAACATGTTACATTAATATTCCTTTTAATTAAAATTTGTAGAGAACTTATCTTATTTTTATGAGGGTTAGAATAATTTAAATAAATAGTAAATACAAACTATTTGGCAACCCAACACACCAGAAATTATTTATAAACAGAGTCAATCACGGGCAATAGCCACAAATTTTACATTAGAAAAGAAGGTTGAAAAAAAATTAAAAAAAAAAAAAAAAAGTGATGTACATGTTTGTGAGCTTTTATAACAACAAAATGAAATATTAAGATGTAGACTAGGTTCATGATGATTTCATTGACTGACAAGCAAACATTACATTCTAATTTAAGGCCTCCTTTGGATTCAAGGAATATGATGTGAGTCTAGGGATGGGAATTGGCTATGAGAACAAAAGTAAGTAGTGTTTGATTGAATGGAATGGAGTTGTGAATAGGAAAAAATAAAGAAGAAAAATTAGACAAAATTATTTTTGTACTCTCTTATATTTTTAATCAAATAATATATTTTAATTATTTTTATATAGAAGAAATAATTATCAAATGGCTAACATTTCCACCTCCCTAGTAAGTATTATTCAATATGAAATATTTGTAATTAAATATTTAAAATTAATTCACCCCCATGTATTAATTTTCCAATTTACATTTTAAATTTATATATTTTAATTAAAGAATACAATTTAATTACTTTTACTTTAAATAAATAAATATTCAAGTGAGACAACTTCAATTTGAATTTTAACTTTAGATCACTAAAATTTTATAAATTTAATATTAAGAAAGTATAATAAGCAAGTGATTATTAAACAAAAAAAAAATTAAATAAAACCCACAATGACATTTTCCACCTTACATCTAACACATTGTTCAGAAATTAAAAGATCTCAAATATTACCACTGACAAACAATACTAACACCATCAATTTACAGTTTGTTTTCTTTTTAAATATGAGAGCCATGCAATACCACTTCCAAAATCATGGCCACAATTTTTAGGTCCACATATATGAAAACATTATCAGATCTAGAAATATAACAACCCAAAAAATAAAGAAAATCATGGCTAAAAAGAACAAAGCATGGATGAAGAAGGTACTTAATGCAAACACTATCAGATCCGCATATATATATATATATATATATATATATAGGAAAAAGAAAAAGGAGAAGGGCGTACCCGTCCAAATGAGGACAAATAATGAAGCGTAGGTGGTATGGACAGCTGTGACGAAGTGCACCAAGAAAAGATGCCCAGTGGAGTGAGCGGCCAAGGCAGATTTGGAGTGCAGAGAATGTTCTGGCTAGGTGATGAAGGAGCTCTCAGTTAGTCAGGGATTTGTGGTCATTTGATAATGTGTTATACTAATGCCATTTCTGTAATTGTTAGAGGTAAAAAAGTAATTTCCTACCGAGCATGATTGTTCAATTACAATGTACTAACTAAACACTATTAAATTAAAGAAAAACATTATTATATGCAACCTAGGTTGATTATTAATTAGTCCACCATATCACTTAAACATAAACAACAATATTCTAAACACAAGTCACATATTATTTATTAATTTTAAGAGCACACCATTCCAAATAATTACATGTTAGAATTTAAAACATGCCGTTTTTATGAAAAAACTACTTTACTTGACAATCACTCGATGGTTTAGTGGCAAGTCATTCAAATATTGAATGTGTGATGCGAATTTGAATTGATAGTACCGTAGTATTATGCAATACTATGCAAATATTATAGAAAATATTATAGCAGTATCGTTTATCCACAGTTAACTACGTGTTTTTACGATATAAGCCATATTTTTTTATATTTTTAGAATTGTAAGGGAGGAGGATTTAACATTATGAAGTTATGGTCATTAATATATTATATTAAACACATATAATATGATATAGTTGTCGCATTTGTTAGTCCACATCGTTAAACTAGTGCACGTGCTTATCCCATTGCCTACATATACTTTTGTGGGATGGTAGTGGTTCTATTTTATCATTAAAAAAAAAAAAAAACTTTACTAAAAAGAGTCTTTCACAAATGTTATTTGCTCATTGTTTTGTAAAAAAAAGGAAAAAAAAAAAAACAAAAAAGAAAACCTGCTCAACTTGTAATAATTTAATACCAAAAGGCTCCTTGAGTATATACAAATGAACAATCCGAAAAGAGAGAAAACTAAATAGAATGCAAACACCAGCTGAGAAATTGAGCTTCAAGACTCCCTTGCACTCTTCTCTCCAAACTCAAGAAGCTCCTCCAACAGCTTATTATCCAAATACTCAATCTCAAACACTTGTTTCCCACTCTCTCTTGACTCATTCTCCCCATGCACAGTAGAAGAAGGTGGCATTGATAAAGAAGGGAAATTTAAACTAACTTCATCAGGGAAGTTAAGGACAGCTAGTTGGCCTCTCATGGCATAGGCAGCCTTATCATAAGCCCTTGCAGCCTCTTCAGCAGTGCTGAAAGTCCCAAGCCAAACCCTAGCTCCATGCCTATTGGAATCCCTTATCTCTGCTGCATATTTTCCCCATGGTCTCTTTCTAACTCCTCTGAACCTAACTTCTCCCTCCTTTACTTTTGGAGAAGAGCCCTCACCTTCTTCCATTGTTTGGGATTGGGATACTAATTTGCAGTAGCTACTATTCTGTTGGAAACTCTGCTTATTTGAATTTGGATGACTGAAAAGAGTTCGAGTACTTATTCATGTATATCAATGTTGTCTTTGTTGGGGTTCAGTGTACTTACATGGGTCCCATGCATGAACCCCTTCCTGGCAATTGAACCTCGTGTTGATATTTATATAATTTACCTTTTTTAAAAAAAAAAAAATAATAAGAAAGAGTGAGGCCAAGATTAAGTGAATTTGGGTGTTGTATCTATATATAATCATCATCATCATCAAAGTGTTTTAAGTGACATCACTACATGAATGATTCATTTCCATGCATGTTCTCGTTGATTTTTCAATTACCTTGGTCTAAAATTGACTCACTTTCATTTTCGGTAAGAACAAAACAAATGTTTCCAACTGTTTTTGTAATTACGAAACTTCGATTTAGAAATTAACAGAAAAAGGATTCTGACTAATGATAATTTTGGACCATAAATTTGTTTTATTTTGCATTTATATGACTAGTACTGATTTTTGCCCCCCTAATGGTTTAAATGTGAATCAAGTATTTCTTATTTTAAATGGAATACCTCCTATATCACATTCATGTTGAATTGTTTGGAACTACAGGAGAAGTGTCTTCAGGCCTCCAACACCGCCTCATCTAATGTCATACCTTGGAAAGGCCCCAAACTTTAGACTAGTAAGAAAAAGAAATTCAAACATTGCATTAATTGATTGCACTACTACCTTTCCAAAAGGTTTTTCATAAAGATAGCTAGGAAACATTTGCATTATAATTAAATAATAAGATTATCAATATCTTAATTTTATTATAATTAATTAGCATGACTTCATTTTACATATCAAGATCACGCTCAATTAATCAACAAATCCATTGCATCTTGAATTTCCCTTCTTGATCCAAATAAATTTTATCAGTACTCAGTTTCCATGCAATAAACATTGACTTGCATGATTAGTGGCCACAAAAGTCAAAGCTTACCACCAAAATATCACATCACTTACAAATAACCGCGCGCAACAGGTGCTTTATGATTTGATGAAGGGAATTAATTAACATTCTTAATCTCTACTCATTAGGTCTCATAAGTCATTATCATCATCATAATCTTCTTCTTAATCTCATTCTCTCTGTATCATTAAGGAGCTCAATGCATTGAACTTGAAAATGGGTGCCAATCAACCTATAAACGGAGGAGGACATTGCTTAACTTTGGGATGATTCATTGAATCTAATTCCATCTTATGTCGGAAATATAGGTTTCACAAGGTCAAGGATTGGCTTCTATTGACATAAATAACCAAATAATGAAAACTTCAGCAAAAGCGGCCATTAATTTATAATTTTCCCACAACGAACTCGTGCTATGAATGTGACTCAATTCAAACTTTGGAAACAAGTGGATTTGTTTTGTTTAACCAATAATTATGTAGTGAGAGACGGTTTCTGGTCCTACCACTGTTTTCAGGGCTTTCACATCATATTGACTTGATTTCGTTTTCTTACTGTTAAATTTATATGAAGTTAAAATATAGTTTATATGCAAATATGACTCTATGCTATATATCTTGGACTAACCTTTCAACTGTGGTAAATTCTAAGATTAGGATATTGTAAATAAAATAATTTGGGATCCTTCACGTTATTAGCATTTAAGGCGTCAGCATATACAGATGATAAATCTTGTTTACCCCCTCTGAAAGATCTACCATATATTTGAAATTGACCGCAGTCGGTGTAATCTCTCTCTTTCTCTATATAAGCTTTCACATCGGAGCATGACTTTGCACTCTGAATGTTTGGATGGAATACACGTGATGACTAAAAATACCGTAGATTAAAGTGACGCTGATTTGTTATTTGCGCTTTTCTTTCGAGTTGTATGAGAACATGGAGATGCGGGCTTCCATCTTTGTGCATTTCTTTGGCAATGGAAATGAATTTTTTAGTTGAAGGACGCAATATTGCTATTAGTTGCTACAATGCATCTTCCTTCGACAGAGAACATTGAGGATATATGTCAAAAAACGTTTTTAGCACTAAACTGAAAACATATGACTGCTAATGGCATTCTTGTAATAAAATAGGTGTCACCAGATGGAGTCGAACAGGGAAGATAGCTTGGTCTAGGTCATTGGCACCACATAATTACATTTGTGGCACATGGATTTCAATTCAGGCACATTCCGCAATGACTTGATGTATAACGTCATAGACGATGTTGCGCTGCATTATTGAAAGGTAAAACACTAGAAAGAACTTATTGGTGGTGCTCAACAGGAATGACAGTCAAACTGTAAATATGGAAAACATGTTCATATTAATGGAGGTATTCCTTCTATAGTTATCTGTAATCCCGGCCCCGACTCCAGCTGGTGAGTCAGGGACCATTCCGAATGAAAGGATTCGTAATGTGGTTGTCTCCTATGAAATATTAGGTTTGCTATGTGCTACAACATCATTATTATTGGGTGAGTCTTTGAGGCTTGTCTTCAATGTATTGGTAGGCACCAAAGCTACTAAATAACAAGAGTCTGCATTGCGACAACAACTGATATTACTAATGGCATTCAAAAGTTTCTTAGTTTTAGCTCTGGGATATATGCTTGCTGTCATTATGATTCTCTTTGTGGTGTTTGGTATGATGCAGCTACGATTAACATTTGCACCTTACGTAAGCATCGTTGTTGTTTCTTTTCCATTATTACTTGTATTTTTCTTCTTGAATATCTCATGTGTGCTAGTCTGTATAGTAGGATATTTTTGTGCTTTATGGCCTAAACAATAAGCGCACTATATATAAATATATATATATAGGGATGGCAAAACCCGATCTGCCCCATGGTTTCCGATCCAATCCTCCCTGAATGGGGCGGTTTCTTTTGTTGAAAATCGGGGAACGGGGCGGGGTTGGGATTTTTGGTGAGTGGGGCGGGGAGGGGCGTGGCGTGGCGGTTTCGGTTTTACCTTGCCCCGCCCCGTTAAAAATTTGTATATATACCCCTATATATTAATATATACATATAAATTTTATTTGTTTTCAATTTATAAATCAAAATAAATAAAATTATATTCACTAAATTATGATAGTTGTGTATCATGATTAAGCTTATGTATTAATGATTTAATTACAAAATATAGTACTTCACAAATATTATTTACTTTAATTTTAACTTATTAATAAATTGTATATATTATAGGGGTTTAATAAAAAACCATTAATTAATATTGGACTATGTAATTTTTTATTTTTTATAGCAATTTTAGTAAAAACGGGGCCGGGTGGGGGGTGGCGAATGAAGAAAACCGCGGGACGGTTTTGGTATTGAGAATGCTAAAAACAAAAGCGGGACGGGGCGTGGCGCCGGGGCAAGCCATGCGGTTGGCACGGCGAGGTCGGGGGTGGGGGTGCCACGCCCCGCCACCCCCCATTGCCATCCCTATATATATATATATATATATATATATATATATATATATATAGTGATGCCATGGGAATTAAAATGTTGTTTAATTTAGCGAGACCCATTAGGTTCCGCTCCTCTTGATAAAAAATAATATAATAAACCCAAAGACAAGTGGAATAAATAAAAGAAGGTTAGTATTATATAAAATACTTTCATATTATATTTTTTGTAATATTTACATTCATGGGAGGCTTTGTCAAAAAATATAGTAAAAATATATATTTTAGATAAAAAATATTTATTTATAATCATGTCATTTGTTAATATATCATCAATAAATATTTTATATAAATGACATATACCTATATTATATTAAAAATTTTCTTTGTGTGGGATGAGTTTTTAAAATATGAGAATATTATCTTTCCGTCACCAAAAATTTAAATTTAAGGATTGAGATGAGTAATTCTGGAGTTGTAATTTGAGTATTAATTCTTTATATATAAGATACAATATAAATAAATAATTAGAATAACAACCAAAACCCCTGAATTATATGCATAAAAAGTTTCAACAATATATTTTTTTTAATAGAATAGATAAATCATAATTTTATTGAGGCGAAACAAATCAAACAACAAAACAACAATGGTAATTTTATTTTTAGAAAAACAAAAAACAACAATGATAGTTATTGACATTAACAAATTCTAGACCCTGGTCCTCCAAATAAAATATCAAAGCACTGGAGAGCCGGCCCGGGGGTTTATTATCCAGCAACTTATAATCATAGCAAGTACGTCTTTCCGATATAATACAAGAAAAAATACCTTTGCCGTGTCCACAATACCTTGACCATATAATGGGATAGCATTGAGAACTAAAGGCGAATATGTTGCACTTTCATCGGGAAGTGGCCATTTCCCATTTAGGTTGAAGATGAATTCAAAAACTACTTGGCCTTGTTCATTGCACGAGGATGTTCTTAAAGAGTGGCGGAGTAATTTTCAGATGAAGAAGGTTTACATTGATGATAAGGTGAAGTGGAGAAGAAGCTGAATTTATTTCAAATTTCTAAGCTGAATTTATCTCAAATTTCCGTTACGTTGGTTAGTTGCTAATGACTCGGCAACCAACTCAGCTCAAATGTAATTTCATTACAATTGCCACGTGAGATAAGTTAGTGGCCACATCATCGATTAGTTATAGAGTTAGTTACAAGGTTCTATATAAAACACTTTGTATAGTTAGTTCATTTTCTTTTATTTGAAATCAATGAATGAATGGAAATCAGCTCCTCTGCTTTGCTTTTCAATCTTCAGTCTTGGATTTCGTTTTCATCAAAGCTATTTGCATTAATTTCCTGGAGTTTCAACATGGTATCGAGCTAAAATCAAGGTGTTTTCTTGAGGATTACAGTTCTTATTTGTGTTCTTGCTTGTATGTTGCCTTTCTTGTGGTTTCTTGTTGTGTTTCTTAGATCAATGGCTGAATTTGATCAAGAGAACATTGGTGCAAGAAATTTTGGGATTAATGATGTTACAAGTCCTTTACACTTGAATGTTTCGAGAACCTTGGTTTTGTTCTTGTGTCAAAAGTGTTTAATGGGACTAGTTTTTGTGTATGGAAAAGAGCAATGATTATTGCTCTTTCTTCAAAAGAATAAACTTGGTTTTGTTGATGGTTCTTTCCCTAAACCTTACAATAGTTATTTGAACTTATATCATTGGGAACGATGTAATAATATGGTGATTTATTGGGTCTTAAATTCTCTTGCAAAGGAGATATCGAGAGAGTGTTTTGTATTGTAATTTAGGCTGCTGAAATCTGAGCTGAATTGGAGGAAAGATTTGAGCAATCTAATGGAGTAGGATTTTATGAGATACAAAAGCAATTGTCACAGATTTCTCAAGGTGCTAGCGGTGTTGCAACATACTATACTAAAATTAAAAGCCTCTGGGATAGGCTTCAATCCTTAAGAGCAACGACCTGTTTGCTCATCATGTGGATCAACTACAAGCTTATCAAAAATAGAAATTAATGCAGTTTTTGATGGGATTAAATAAGCAATATACTTCCATTTGAGTGAATATATTGATAATGAAATCTCTTCCATCGGTGACACGGGTATATTCAGTTTTTGATTCAAGAAGAAAAGTAAAGGGAGATCTATTCTAATTCTCAATTGTTAATTGAGTCAACATCATTGAATGTAGGGAATAATTACAATTCTCAAAGAGGAGGATTTTCTTTTCAAAGAGGAAGAGGAGATAATAAAAGAAACACCATGTTTTGTGAATATTGTAAGAAAACGAGGCCATTTAAAGGAAAGGTGTTATAAACTACATGGATTCCCATCCGGCTTCAAAGAAACAAAGGAGAAGAAATTCGTGGCACAAGTATAGGGTGAAATGTCGAAATAAAGATTTCAGATAATTCTCGAATATAACTCATATCCCTCGAACTCGAAAGGAACAATACTCAAAGTTCTTGAATTTCTTGAATCAACAAGATGAAGAAGTTCTTAATATTAGTTACTGCAAACTTTGCTAGTTTGATTACTAAATTTTGATATAATTCATATAGTGAGCAAATTTTTACCTCAAATCATTTCTGGATATTGGATATTGGAGCTAGTGATCACATTTGCCATGATCCAAACCTTTTTGCAATCATCAAACCTATTACAAAACCCTTTAATATCACTCTGCCAATAGGATATAAAGTTCTTGTTTCTCATATTGGTAAAATCCAAGTTGCTTCTAACATCAAATTAGACAATGTTTTGCTTAGTAGCATCGACAGACCAACCAGTCTTATCTTAGAAGGACCAAGTCAAATAGGGAAGATAGCTTGGTCTAGGTTATTGAGACCACATAATTACATCTGTAGGCACATGGATTTCAACTCACGCACGTTCAGCATTAACGTGATGTATAATGTCAAAGATGACATCGCGCCGCATTATTTAAAGGTAAAACACCGGAAAGAACTAATTGGTGCTCGGCGGGGCGCGAGTCAAACGGTAAATATGGAAAACTTGTTCATATTAATGGAGGTATTCTGCTATAGTTATCTGCAATGTGGGCCCCAATGCTAGCTATAGTTATCCGCAATGGAGTTGTCAAAATGCACGGTTTTGAATTCATTAACGGCCCAATGTATTCATTACAAAGTAATACGTCGATACGCCCACGGTGACGGTCGATATATATCATAACTATTCTCGCAAACTTTTCTATCTCACATTCATCGGGAATTAATTCTCGGGCGGGGGAACTTATTTCGAACCTCGGGCCGAGAGTGGATTTTTTACGTGGGAGATTCCGAATCCACTACATTTCAAGATAGAGAAGCACCTAGAACAACCTTTCACTAGCCAATATGACATTATCAATGTTCGAGATCTTTGTTTAACCACAACTTTGAGGAAGGCGTTAGGGATTGACAAATACTAGATAACTTTCACCATCTAGACAACGTTAACACCTATAGATTCCGGTTTCTCGCATTTATTTACGTGTCATGTAATGTATTTTTAAACAATCTAGGTATCATTTCAATTAACATTGTAATTCACGGTGTACGTTCCTTTTTAATAGATTCCCATGTCATATTTTTGTGTCAGCCAAATATTTGATATCAAATACAATCTGTATTAATTATTGTTACACCATACTTTATGTGGATTGTTTCGAAATCTATTCAATAATCACATGTTTTCTTTGAACATTATATGTATATTTTCGAGGTTTTTATTTCTACATCCACATAATTCAGACAAAACGGTTATGTATATAGTGTTGTCAAGCTGTATGCATGCGTATGCTTATTCGTATGTATATCTTACTAGTTCGCATAACATGTTCCTATTCAAGACAAAATCCGGCTGTTTAATATACATATATAGATGGCATTCCGTTTGTCCGTGTACACCACAAGCTGCTTTGAATGTACGCCACAAGCTATTGTTAGATGTGCTTCATAAGCTTTCAGTTGCTTGCATCTTAAGCTATCTTTTTATTATTATATATACTATCCACCGTACCGCTAAGCATGATTATCATTTTCCTATGTATAGTACATTAATGGGCACTATGGCATAGCTACTTCTTTTCAAATGTCAAGGTAATAAACTTATGACAAGTAGGTAATGGGTCTATATTTAAAATGTTGTCACCAACATCACACACCACACACCACACACCAGTACATGGGGTACCACACCACGTCTCTGATTGTGCCACATGTTTATGTCAAGACTCTTGCCATATCAACCCAATTATCAATTACGTGAACTAGTTATGTAATATGGTTCCAACATGTGCCCTATGTGCATGGGCTCCATCGCGCACCATATAGATACATGGGACACCACACCAAGGGACGGAACTTTATTACAAAAGGAAGGCCAGAATCACGCCACATGGGTCACCAGGACATGTGCTAGTACTTTAACTTGAATGGAGGGCCAGAATTGCGCCACGTGTCACTGTACTTCGGCGGAGGCCATCAATGCTAGTTGAATTGGCATTATATAAGCCAATTGTTCTCTTGTGTTGCAGTATTCTAGCTTGATCACCCCATCTGTTCTTAGATTTCTTATGAAAGGAAATATTATATCAATGTGTTTAGATCTCCATTGTAGTACTAGATTCTTCGCAATGATGATTGTGGATATGTTGTCATAGTAGACTTGAGTTGCTTTTTCTTGTTTCAGATTCAAATCATCGAGTAATCTTTGCAACCAAATTGCTTGACATGATGTGACTATAGCTAAAATGTACTATTCCTTAGTTGTAGATAACGTTGTGACATCTTGTTTTTTAGTGCTCCATGTGATCGCTATTGAACCAAGCATGAATACACTTCCAGAGATGCTATTTCTGTCATCAATTGAGCTAGCCCAATTGATGTCCATGAAGCCAAGTAGCTGGAGATTTGAAGTACTTGCGTACCATAGTTGGAGAATACTTTTTGTCACTCCAAAATGATGTTTAGTAGAATTCCTCATGAACCTTAACACGATGCTAACACAACATAAGATGTCTGGTCTTGTGTGTTCTAAATGAAGCAACTCTTCAACCAAGCTTTGAAACTTCTGGGCATCTACTTCTCATGTGTCATCTTCTAGTTGTAACTTCTCATTGATGTCCATAGGTGTTGCAGCTCCTTAGCATCTCAACATGTTATGTTTTTTCAGCAAGTCCTTTGCATATTTTATCTAGCATAAGAGCACCCCATCTTCTCCCAGCCAAATTTCTATACCAGGAAGTAGTGTAATAATTCCATATCTGGCATCTCAAATGCTTCCATCATCTCTTGTTTGAATATAGTGGTGACTAACTCAGTTGAACCCATGTATATGATGTCATCTACATATACACACACTATAAATATTTTTCCCTTCATTCCTTCATTCCTTTCTTCCTTGTATGTAATGTTGGTTCACTCTCACTCTTCGGAAATCCATGTCGCAAAAAATGACAAGCCACATGACTATACCAAGCTCTAGGTGCTTGTCGTAGTCTATATAGAGCTTTTCATAGCTTGTAGAATTTCTCCTTATTGCCTTTAAATGAGAAATCCTTCAGGCTGGCAGACGTACATCTCCTCTTGAAGCACACCATTAAGGAAGGTAGATTTGATGTCCAGCTGATAGATGGGACACTTCAATTTTGTACCAAGGGCAAGAAATACTCGAACTATCTCAAACCTAACAACTAGTGAGAATGTCTCTTCAAAATCAATGCCATGTACTTGAGAATACCCCTTTGCAACCAAATGCACCTTATACCTTTGAATGCTTCCATTTGAATTGTACTTCGTCCTATAAACCCACTTCAATCCTGCATCCTTTTTCCCTTCCGGCAAAATGACCAAGTCCAATGTTCGATTCTTTTCAATGGATAGTATTTCCTCCTTCATTGGATATCTCCATTCTTGTTTTTCTAAAGCTTCATCAGATGTGATTGGGTCAGAGATCATGAGTGTGAAAGTGCATGGTTCATAGATTTCTCTTAGTGATCTGACTTTTCGTGGTGGTTCTTCTACATCAATGGCTTCATGCCTTGAGCTTGCGACTGAATTATCACTTGAAAAGCTTGATGGACCATCAATTCCTTGTGCAGAATTCGAATCACTTCCCTTCATGTAATTGTGCAGTTGTTGTTTGTAGATCCTCTACAAGTGGAAGAGGAACTTGAAAACGTACTTCTGCTTCTATGCTTCAGTACCACCTAGCATCTTCATTAAAAAACCACACTTCTACTGATATTTACTTTACCAGTAACTGGATTATATAACTTATATGCTTTTGACTCACTACCTAATGAAAATAAAATTCTCTGTTTTCTCATCCAATTTTTGATGTTGCACTGCATTAACAAATGCGTATGAAATACACCCGAACACTTTCAAATGAGAAATAAAAGTCTCATACCTGTCCAGGCTTCATGGGAAGTCATGTTCAACACTGCTTTAGTGGGAGAGAAGTTCAGCAAGTACATGGTTGTTGATATGCCCTTGCGTATCCGCAAGTGCATGAGTCGTACAAGTAGTATAATGTACTTAAGGGTTAGGTAGTCGATTCCACAGGGACTGGTGTATCTCCTAATACTATCTTACTACTTAATATCTAACCAAATGGAACTAGGGTGAAATGACTCTAACTTGGAAAGGAAAGGAGTTAAGGAAAGAAGAATCACATGAGAGGGAAATTGGGGATTGCTCAATGGAGGAGATGGGGCCCGGGGTTAATCCTTTGGTGCTATCAAACTCAGATTCTTTCAGAATTTATCTGGAGTGTCTCTGACGAACCTTGAATTCTAGAATCTTGTTGTGCTATGTGAAAGATACATGTAGTGTCATTGAAACCTTAAATTGATTTCTAACTTCTCACATCAATCAAAGAGATATGCGGACTAAGCAAAAATCAAGAACTCAAGGCATTCAAAACACTCAACCACCATCAATGAAGACAACAACCAAAGATCTAATAAAGGGGAATAAAGACATCCATAAATGCTAAAATAAAAGAATCCAAGTTCGAAACAACACTCAAGTTCTTAACCCGGGGCACCGAAGAAGGATTTAGCCCCTCATAGATTCAAACAACAAGAAAGTAACCGAATAAACAAATACAAAAGAGATCAATGACTCCCTATTTGCTTGCATCCTTGTACGTCTCAGGTTCTGATGTCGGTAGGTTTTTCCCTTCAATTGGCCTACAATTCGTGCTTGATTCCCTCCTGAATGACGATGAGACTGTATACTCTTCTCTCCCCTTCGCGTCCTCCTGTCTTTTCGTTCAAACGTCCTTTAAACCCTAGCTTTTGGTGGTCTTTAAGCTTCTCCCCATGCGAGTACGGCTGTGCTTAGGCCGTGCAATTTACAGCCAAATAAAATTTTCAAAAACTCGCCAGACAGCAATATGCACGGAATAGAACACAGGAAGGCGTGCTGAGGATCAGAAGGCGTGCTGACTTTGCTCAAATTCCAATGTGAATTCCATGCATTGGGAACACGGGCGTGTTGAGGCAGTGCTTGGCTTGATGAGGTTTCTTTTAAGTCCCTTAGCTATCAAAATCTCCCGAAATTATTTGTTATTGCTTCAAGATTTTGATATCTGCACAGACAACTGGAAATACCTCACATAGCACTGAAATGGGAAAATTAATATCAACATACTCATGAACAACGGATATAAAATGGGAAATATATCTATATTAAATGCACTCATCAAATACCTCCACACTTGAATCGTTGCTTGCCCTCAAGCAACCTTAATCCCTTAACAAAGAGATGAGCGCATGACCTCTGATCTCAGCAAAGTCAGAAAATTCCTAAAGCTTGAGGAGCCATGAGTAGCAAGTGCCTTAGTTAATTGAAAGCTCATGAAAGATTTTACCTTTACTCAGTACTACCATGTGTGTGTGCGGCTTAAGAGAGTGTGTCAAGAATGTTTTTGAGGGGGTCCGGCTCAGGCCACATTTTTTCTTTTACAAAGACTCCCAAACTGGGTAGCAGCTTCATACACCCTAGAGGCAGCCATTTCACCCGGTAGGTCATCAAAAATGACATTTGTGATATCTAAGATCTGACTACTCAAGTGCGGCTTTCGCTTTTTCTAAAGTGATATCTCTTTCTGCCATCTTTCTTACAAATTTCGAAAGGGCATCCTAACATGAATCCGACTTTTTGAAATTCAATGCTTACCACTTCTTAATTTTTCTTTTCACTTTCTAGCTTTTATTGTTTGAGTTTGGAGTCAACATTCATCTTTTACAAGCCTTAAAACTAGACATTCCTCTACACAAAGTGACAGCACAAAATTAGGCGAGGTGCTTGAATTAGGGTTTCCAAAGTAAGAGCAAGATTATCTTTTAAGTTCAACAAAAGTACACTAGCATGCTCAGTGTCTAATTAGCTTAAAAATTCTCAACCAAAAAATTTCTTAGAACGTCCTAAGCCATGCACCACATCAAAAGGCATACAAAACATACAACCCTCCCCCACACTTGAATAAAACATTGTCCTCAATGTTAAAAGAGTAAAATATGCAACACATGTAAATGTTTCAAGCGAAATTGGAAAGAGAGTTGGGGGATTTTCACCAAGTACAAAGTGCGAGATTCCCGGGAATAAACGGTGGAGACACACTTGATTTGCGTGACATACAAGAGTGTGTGTTGTTCATCATCAGGTGAAACCATTTGATACAAGCAGCAAAGAAGGAATCCAAACATCCTGAAGTAAAGCACACCAGCATTAGAGAGAGACACAATCAGAACAAACCTAAAAACACTCGCAACACAAAAATCGATCAGTTTAGTAGGGGACTCCCCTTGCTAACTGACTCAACTACAAGAACTGAAAAATAAACTGAAAATAAAGTACAAGAACTGAAAATAACAAAGGGCTCAAAAGTCGGGGCTCTCGGAGCTGGTCTCGGAGTCGGAGGCAAGGTCTGCAGTGTCAACCCCAACACTCCGATAAGTGGACGCAACAGCAGCAGATTGAGGTGGTGGGGGGGCAATGTTGGGTGAGTTTCTGTAAACTCCGCACCATCCACTGGCAGAAAGCCCTGTCGGATGAATCAGAATCTGACGTGGATGACCGGGTGGTGCCAATGTCAGGAGAAACAGGCACGACCTGTAAGGGCGGAGGGCGAAAAAGACCCATAACTTGCAAGGTTCTCATATTGATGGGATGGGATGTTCCAGCGACGGTGAAAGAATTTTAGGACTATATCAAATACATGCAGCGCACCAGATGGGTAATGTAAGGCCCCAGAAAAAGGACCCTCGCGCGGTGGTCTTTAGCTTGATGATGAAAAGCAGTAGCAAGCACATAGCCCAAGTGAAAAGAAATGGTATCCCATATGCTGACTAAGTAGTCAAACTCCGGCGGGTGATCACCCCCATGCTATCTCCTTGCCCCGTAACAGTCCCACTAAGGAGAGCGTGGACAACACGTAATGCAGGGGATTGAAGAGTCGAGGCTTTTGACTGCCCCGGAAGATACAATAAACAATCAGTACTCAACCTTCGCCAGCAGTCTTGTTCTGGTTCTCCAGGAGGTAAGTAAAATGTCAAAGATTGATAAGCCTGAAATCGAGTAAATGCCTCGTCATACAACCCCATCCGGACGGCGAATTCAGTATAGCTCATAGTATAGTGTGTCCCCATCAACTGAAATTGCAATGTTTCTCGATTGTCCCAAACGACTTGACCAGGCTTCATTTGGAATGTGGCTAAGAATTATGCGGTTAATTCACGATATGCAAAGTCAGTGGTGGAGAACACTTTGTACCAAGAGACCACATGGAGTAAGCGATGAACATCAGTGGCCAATCCCGCTTCTTGCAACGCCTGCCAATCAAGGGTTCGGAAGCTCCCAAATGGCTGTTGTAAGAATCAGTAGAACCGCTGTCGATGACTTGCCAAAGCAAAAGGAGGGGAATCAGCGATGAAGGTTGATCGGGGATGCTTGGAGGGTGGCTTCACAGCTAGCCATTCTGTCGGCATGATGGGAGAAAAGATTGTAGAGAAAATCGAAGATGCGGTGATCCTGGCAGAGCTAGGGTTCGCCTCGAGAGGAGCAATTTATTGAAGCTACAGTCCTAAAAAAATTGAACACGGCCGTGCTTCGAACAAAGCACGCCTGTGCTAACGACACAATAAGAATTTCCCAAAGTTGTGATACATGCACGGGGTTGAAGCAAACTCTGCGCACTATCTTCAATTGATGGATCGGCGGAACCGATATAGGGCTTCAATCGGTGGCCATTAACCTTGAATGTTCCGTTATCCGAATGGAAGATTTCGACAGCACCATACGGGTGGACACAAGTAACTTGGTACGGACCCGACTAACGCGATTTAAGCTTACCCGAAAATAATTTCAATCGAGAGTTGAACAACAAAACTCGATCTCTAACCTCAAATTGTTTGTCACCCCGTAACCGCTTGTCATGTAGTTTTCGAACCCAGTCCTTATATGTGATAGAGTTCTCGTATGTTTGGCCGTCGAAACTCGTCTAACTCGTTTAGTTGAAATTTCCTTTTTCCCCAACCTTGGTTGTATCGAAGTTTAGTCTCTTAATAGCCCAATATGCTCGATGCTCCAATTCAATCGGTAAATGACATGCCTTACCGTAGACCAAACGGGATGGTGTATGACCTATGGAAGTCTTATATGCAGTCATGTACGCCCACAAGGCTTCTTCGAACTTATCGGACCAATCCTTCCTGTTGAAATGGACTGTCTTCTCTAGGATTCTTTTAATTTCCCGGTTGGGGACTTCCACTTGCCCGCTAGTTTGTGGGTGGTAGGATGTAGCAATACGATGAGTTACCCCAAGTCGTTTCAAAATCCTTGCAAATTGGGCATTACAAAAGTGGGTCCCCAGATTGCTAATAATAGCTCTTGGACAACCAAATTGGGCAAATAATTCTCTTAAAAACTTCACGACCACCCTTGCATCGTTGGTAGGAAGCGTTTGAGCTTCCACCCATTTAGATACGTAATCAACGGCAACTAATATGTACCGACATCTATTCAAAAACGGGAATGGCGCCATAAAATCAATGCCCCACACATCACAAACTTTGCATTGTTGGATTGGCGTCTACTTCATTTCATCCCGTTTAGATAAATTTCCACTGTGCTGGCAAGCGTCGCAAGATTCTACCATAGTCTTGGCATCTCGGAAAAATGTGGGCCAAAAAACACCAGCTGCTAACACCTTCTCAATAGCTCGATTAGGGCCAAAATGCCCTCCGACGACTCCAGCATGGCATTGCAACAAAATACTCCAGCCTTCCTCATGGGAGACACATCGTCTGGCCATTTCATCAGCACAAAGTTTATATAAGAATAGATCATCCCATACATAGTGTTTGACATCAGACATGAATTTTTTTCTTTACTGATATGAAAATGTTTCCGAGATCACTCCCTCCGCTAGATAGTTTGCAATGTCAGCAAACCACGGGACAGTTGCATCCTCGGGACTCTTGCAATTTCATGAGATACAAATATTCCTCTGGGAATGAGTCATTCACAATTTTCGACTTGTCCAAATTATCAGTGGTGTTAGCCAGGCAAGACAAAGTGATCAGCCACTACATTTTCACTCCCCCTCTTGTCTCTTATTTCCACGTCGAATTCCTGAAAAAGAAGGGCCCACTGTATTAACCTTGGCTTAGCATCGGTTATAGTCATCAGGTATCGTAATGTTGCATGATCAGTAAACACTATCACCTTAAATAGGACTAAGTATTGTCGGAACTTATCAAAAGCGTAGATAATAGCCAAAAGTTCCTTTTCTGTAGTAGTATAGTTCCCTTGTGCCAAAGTCAACATTTTGCTTGCATAGGATATGGGGTGAAACTGCTTATCATACCGCTGCCCCAACACAACTCCTACAGCTCGATCACTAGCATCACACATTAATACAAAAGGTCGATCCCATCGGGGTGCTTTCAGTTGCCTTAGCAATTCAAAAGCGGCTCGATAGTCGGTGTCAAAATTGAAAGGAGTGTCATTCTCCAAAAGTTTGGTCATGGATGCGGATATCTTCGAGAAATCTTGGATGAACCGCTTGTAGAAACCCACGTACCCCAAGAAACTTCTAATGTCTTTAGCGGTGGTGGGGATTGCTAGCCTTTCAATCATGGCGATTTTCGCTTTATCAACTTCAATCCCATATTTCAAAATTTTGTGACCCAACACAATCCCTTCCTGAACCATAAAGTGGCACTTCTCCCAAGTAAGTACCAGATTTGTTTCCTCACACCGTGTCAGGACTTTTTATAATTAGCCAACAACTATCAAAAGAACCACAGGAAACTGCGAAGTCGTCCATAAAGACCACCATAATGTTCTCTATGAATTCATCAAAGATTGACATCATACAACGTTGAAATGTGGCAGGGGCGTTGCATAATCCAAACGGCATGGGCCGATAAGAAAAAGTGCCGTAGGGGCATGTAAAAGTGGTTTTCTCTTGATCTTTAGGTGCTATTAAAATCTGTAAATAGCCCAACATCCCATCTAAGAAACAATAATACATATGCCCTGCCAGTCTCTTTAGAAATTAATCAATCAATGGAAGGGGGAAATGATCCTTTCTAGTGGCGTCATTTAATTTACTTACGATAATCAATATAGACCCTCCACCCAATAACCGTACGAGCAGGCATTACTTCATTCTTGTCATTCCGGACTACTGTCAGGCCACCCTTTTTTAGAACTACTTGTACAGGGCTAACCCACGGACTGTCCGAAATAGGATAAATAACCCCGGCATCCAACAGTTTCTTCACCTCTGTCTTCACCACTTCCGGCATGTTGGGATTCAAACGCCTCTGCGGTTGCACCTTTGGTTTTATTTCATCTTCCATGAGGATCTTATGTGTACAAAATGAAGGGCTTATCCCCCGGATGTCTAATATCATCCAAGAGATTGCTTTTTTGTGCGTAGTAAGTACTTGAAGTAACTTCTCCTTCTCTTTTTTTAACATTGACGAAATCATCACCGGGCATTGTTTATCCCTACCCAAATAAGCATACTCCAAATGATCAGGTAGTTTTTGAAGTTCGGCTTCCATGACTTTGTTTCCCCGTGCCAGGGGGTTTACTTCCTCCTCGGACTCTGAATCTTCAGTACCCGCTGCTTGAACCCCCCAACTCAGACCGGCCAAACTATTCGGGAGAATGTCCCCTGCCCTGGACTCTTTTCCCAAAGAGCGAATTTCATCAATCTTAGCCTTTTGTTTACTACACAGATTCACTGGCTTGGCTTCTTCACTGTATTGTTGTTCAGTCCGTTGACCCAATAATAACTTCTGATCCGTAAATTGATTTCCCGAGCATACCTGAGATTTTTCACTGTAAGCATTCACTGCCCCTTCCAAACTGATATTTCCATGGTTTTCCCGTGTACAACTTGAGAGTAACTCTATCAACTGCCTGTCAGCATGGTGGTCTCCCAATTCTTTTCCAAATGAGAGGTTTCCCGGTCCCTTCAGTGCATAAAGAAGGTCTTCCATCTTGACCATTACTTCCTGTTTCGATTTACTATGAAATGTACATGCACAAATCGGATTAGGACGAGCTAAGCCGAGTGAACTCCCACGAACACTATAATATACCTACGTATGAAAACAAATGACAAAATAAGAATTTAGCTTTACAACTTAAGATGAAAAGAATAATACGCAGGTTGAGACAACACACAATCACTGAAAAAAAAAAAAAACAAGAGAAAGTAAAAGAAATATAAAATTAAAGAAAGAATAAATGGTTAGATTACCAGGATTGTAAGAACTCTTAGAAGTTGCCAGCCCCCGGCAACGACGCCAAAAACTTAATACGCCCCTTTCGTATCCGCAAGTGCACGGGTCATACAAATATTATAATGCACCAAAGGGTCGGGTAGTCGATTCCACAGGGACTGGTGTATCTCCTAATACTATCTTACTTCTTAATATCTAACCAAATGGAACTAGGGTGAAATGACTCTAACTTGGAAAGGAGAGAAGTTAAGGAAATAAGAATCACATGAGAGGGAAATTGGGGATTGTTCAATGGAGAAGATGGGGCCCCGGGTTAATCCTTTGGTGCTATCCAACTCAGATTCTTTCAAACTTTATCTGGAGTGTCTCTCACGAACCCTGAATTCTAGAATCTTGTTGTGCTATGTGGAAGATAAATGTAGTGTCATTGAAACCCTAAGTTGATTTCTAACTTCTCGCATCAATCAAAGAGATATGCGGGCTAAGCAAAAATCAAGAACTCAAGGCATTCAAAACACTCAACCACCATTAATGAAGCCAACAACTAAAGATCTAATAAAGGGGAATAAAGACATCCATAAATGCTGAAATAAAAGAATCTAAGTTCGAAACAACACTCAAGTTCTTAACCCGGGGCACCCAAGAAGGATTTAGCCCCTCATAGTTTCAAACAACAAGAAAGTAACCGAATAAACAAATACAAAAAAGATCAATGACTCCCTATTTGTTGACGTCTAAGGTTCTGATATCGGTAGGTTTTCTCCCTCCGATTGGCCTGCAACTCGCGCTTGATTCCCTCCTGAATGACGATGAGACTGTACGCTCTTCTCTACCTTTCGCCTCCTCTTGTCTTTTCCGTTCAAAAGTCCTTTAAACCCTAGCTTTCGGTGGTCTTTAAGCTTCTCCCGATGCAAGCACGGCCATGCTTAGGCCGTGCTCCAAGTCGTGCAGCTTACAGCCAAATAAAATTTCCAAAAACTCGCCAGACAGTAATCTGCACCGAATGGAACACGGGCGTGTTGATCCCGTGTTGACAGTTGCACGACCGTGCTTAAGGACCAGAAGGCGTGCTGACTTTGCTCAAATTCTCTTGTGAATCGCACGCCTTGGGAACACGGGCGTGTTGAGGCCGTGCTTGGCTTGATGAGGTTTCTTTAAGTCCCTTAGCTATCAAAATCTCTAGGAATTGTTTGTTATTGCTTCCGGACTTCGATATCTTCACAGACAACTGGAAATACCTCACATAGCACTGAAATGGGAGAATTAATATCAACATACTCATGAACAACGGGTATAAAATGGGAAATATATCTATATGAAATGCACTCATCAGTTGTTGTTACAGCTTCTGCCTAGAAGGTATTTGGAAGTTCTTTCCCTTTCATCAGACTTCTTGCCATCTTCATAACTATGTGAATCTTCCTCTACGCTACGCCATTCGGTTGTGGCGTATAAGGAGTTGTATGTCGTCTATGGATGCCATGATCTTCACAGAGCTCCTTGAACTCAACTGATAGAAATTCACCACCTCAATCCATAAGTAGGATCATAACATGATGTCCACTCTGCTTCTCCACCAATGCTTTGACTATCATAAAATAATCAAAGGCTTGAGACTTGTACCTTAAGAAGTAGACCCAATTCTTGCAAGTATGGTCATTAGTAAATAGGAGGAAGTATTGGCTCCTTTCAACTAAAGGTTTTTGTATCTAGACACAAATGACTGCAGGGATGATCTCTAAGGGTGCAGTTGCTCTCTTAGCTTTGTCATTAGAGAAAGGCCTCTTCACTTGTTTGCCATACACACAGCCTTCATAGAACTCTACTTGTTCTATGCTTGGAAACCCATCCACCATATTCTTCTAGCTTAATAGTCTTAACTCTTTTATATTCAAGTGAACATATCTTAGATGCCATAGAGATGACTCATTCTTTTCATTTACAAGAAGTCCTAAGGCTGCCAACATTTGAGACTTCAAATGGAAACATTCTATTACTCATCATTTGTATATTGGTCAATTGCACTCTAGTCTTCTCGTCTTTGATTATGCATGCTCCATGCTCAAACATGACTAAGTAACCATTGGAAAGAAGCTGCCCTACTCTCAAAGGTTATATGCAAGACAGGAAACATATTGTACCTCTTGAATGAGCTTCACTCTTCGTTGAGATGTCTCCACAGCAGCAGTCCCTTTTCCTCCAACTCGCATCTCTTTGTTATCTGCCAGTTTCACCTTTCGTTTGTAGGTTTCATCCGACTCCCTAAACAGCTTTTCATGCCGGTCATGTGGTTCGAACAACCACTGTTAACCAACCATACACTCCTTGCAATATTATAAGTGTCACAATGAACCATAAAGAGTGCACTTATATCAAGTTCTTCAGCAATATTGATGCTTTTGTCTTTTAGCCAACATTCTAATTTAATATGTCCATATTTGTGATAATGATGGCATTGAATATTGGATTTATATCCTTTGTGATCATTACTGTTGGTGAACTGCCTTTGTTCAACACTCAGTCCTCTACCTCGACCTTGGCTTTGTCCACTATAATGACCTCTACCTCAGCCTCAGAATGTAGCTCTCTCTCCTTCTCTGGTTGATGACTCCCCCTTCACTTGCATTATTGTTTCTTCACTTTTCTCCACCGTTATATTCAAGCTTACTTCATATGCCGTAAAGAACTGCCTAGGTCATCAATCATGGGAGTCATGATGTCTCTAGATCCTTCAATTGCAACCACAATATGATTGAACTTTAACGCCAAACTCCTCGGGATGTTGGCCAACACCATTTGATCTATGATTTTATCTGCAAACACAAGCATTTGATCAATGATGCTAACCTCCTGAGATACATAACTCTAAACAGACTCATTCCTTTTCATGTTGGAGATTTTAAACTCTTCCCTTAAGGTATATAACTTGACCATTAACATCTTGGATGACCCTTGAAATTCAACTTGCAAAATGCTCCATGCTTGCTTAGAAGTTGTAGCATCTGCAATTCTTGAGAAAATATTCTCATGCACAACATGTTGTGTATAGAAAAGGGCATTTGAATCCCGTTTTATGTTTACCTTGACCCGCTGCTCTTCATCAGAATCCGCATAGCCATGTTCAACAACATCCTAAAGATCTTGTGACAGGAAAAGAGTCTTCATCTTAATGCTCTAATACTCGTAATTGTCTCCTTTGAAGATCAGCAATGAAGATTGTGATATACTCATAGCATAGCCATTAGCTTGTGCTGCTATAGATCCTATCTCTTATACCACTTTGTTGAAAAATTTTATATGAGAAGAAGTTAGCGAGAGAAGGAGTCAAAAGACAACCATACAAAAGCTCAGTTAAAGAAACTCAACTGAGATAGATATTATTATTATAATAAAAAGAAGAGATTTTCTTCCATGAAACTATGTGTCCATAACCCACATTTATATAACAATCGACCATGTGCTTCAAAGCACAACGTTAACATTCCATTATTCTAGGAAGTACTTGACAATTTGCGAATCAAGTCGGTGGGATTTAGTCCAATGCTCCAAGTCATTGTCCACTTCAACTTCTATCTACGTAGACTTTCCAATCATCACCAACACCCACAAGTTTAAAATCTAGAGAATGCTAACAATCTTCGGGTCAATTAACATTCAGGTCTCTTTGGCAAGGGATCGAAACCCACAGGGTGAGTACACTTGGGTTGAGGGAATAACTACCTAGTGCTTGTCTCTAACATACTTATCCACTTTGTCTTAAAAAAAATCTAGAGTTCATATCTGCAATTTGTTTTTTATTTATTTATTTAAAAAAAATAGAAAACTCTAGAGGGCAGCAGATGGACAATGCAACACATTGCTCAAGCCGAATAATATTGGTTAAAAGTCACCATTTTGAAATGTGCTACTAATCTACGAAATATTTCTTGTATGCTATGAGTTCATTTTTATTGTAGGTAACATATTGAATATTGAATAAGAAGAGACATAATGTGCCTTGTAAACCCTTTGAAGTTATTTTTAGTATGGGTAATATATTAAATAAGAAAGGAAGTTATATGCACTCGAAGATGAGGAAATTAGGAGATGCAATATCTACTATAAAACGTCAACGGCCTTTGGGTCAATTGGCATTTGGGTCCCCCGTGAGGACGCTTCGCAAGTGGCGAGAGTTCGAATCCTCGGGGTGAGGGTGCATGTCTGAGAATTGTGAGCACGAACTGTGGGTGGTACCAGCGCCCATGTGTGCGCGGCCCCACAGGCCGCAGTCGAGGCATGCGCACGCCCCTGTCTTAGTTTAGCGGGCCCATTAGGGGTTTCGTTCTTCTTGACAAAAATATCTACTATAAAACACATCGTCAACTTCCTATGTATCTCTTCCAACGTAGAGGAGAACTCTCACAAAATGGGTTAGTCCTTATAGCCCCTAAAGAGTGGCCCTTATTGATGGTCCTTAGAATAACCCACATGAGAATGCATGACCCTGCATGGAAGTCATCAGTTGGAAACTCAATCTATTGATATGACCTTTTAGTTCCTTATTAGACTCTTATGGAGAGATATCTAATCATTGCTTGTGGTTACATCTTAATTTTGTTTCCATATTCATTTCCTATTTTACTTTCATGTATCTTTAGTTCTTTCCAAATTATATTATATTGTGATTTATTCATTTTCATTAAAAAAATCATATCCACTGATTTTGAAGGAGTTTTGTGTTTTGACCCAATCTAGGAATCAAGTAGAATTTATTGAGCAAAACTTAAAAGTCTTATTTAAACTAAATGAAAATATATGTTGTTAATATTAATCAACAGTACGTATTAATCTGTTATAATTTTTGTTAGATTTTATTCAAAGAATTTGACGGATTGGATATAGATTTTAAATTTTATTTATTTAATGTAGCAATATTTATTAAAGTTTATATAATAAGATCGATATTTTTTTTTTCCTAGACTTCAGCGTCTAGGTGGAGACAAAAACACAGCTCAATTAGCCACGGCAGGTTAAGAGCATCTCCAATCGGGCTTTAAAAACACAATAACGGCACAAGATGGCGTCCCAACCAAACGCCATGTTCTACGCCAAATAAAAAAAATGCTACTGTAACACACAAATACTTACAGGTGACTATAGCACGCTTCATTGTTCAATAATTTTTAACAGTTACACAGTATTGTATTTTTTTTTTTGAATAGTTGTTTAATAAAGTTTGGGTCATTAATTTATAATTTTGGTCTACTTTTAGGCACATAAATATACATCATAATAAAATTTGTATTTATAATTTCATATTTTAATCAAATTAATAACTTATAATTTAAGTTTATATTTTTTAATTAATAAAACATAAAAAAATCGGTAAAATAATACAAAAATATAAATTCATTAAAATTAAGACAAATCACGTGAACAATAAAATAAAAACATAAAAAATAGCCCTAATATAGATTATCATCGACAACAATAAAAAAACTACAACATTCAAAATACAACTCATGAAGTTGCAAGTAAATGGGGCTAATAGTCTGGTATATTATCGCCACTTCCACCGATATTGTCGAAGAATTCATTAAAAATATTATATTTAAAAAGAGGTGGTTGCTGAAAATGCACATTTTCTGTAAAATTTATTGTTGTTGTGCTTGTATACAAGCACGAATATTTGGATCAGTGATGGATTCAAGTGTCGCTTCAAACTTTTGTCCTCATATCTCATTTGCTGAAAAGCAAGATTTTTACTCTGCATTTCTAAGAATTAAAATTGATTAAATTTATTAGTGGTAGGAATATATAATTTGTGATGTGTGAAGAATATTTTTTTTAGAATATTCTGTTTCAGAGTTAAAAATAGAGTTGCAGGTTGGAGAAACTTTCACGGTAGAAACTGTATTTTTATATACTTAAGCATCAAATATAGAGTTTTGTATCGGAGATGGCCTAAGTACTACTAATCTAAAGCTTTCAAAAGATATTCTTAATTATTTCTTCTTTTTCCGTAACACCAAGACTAAAGCACAAATACCAATCATTTATGTATCTATTTCATGTTTCCACGTAAGGTTTTTAGCTTATGGTTTCTTCTGTAGTTCAGATATTTTATTATATCTTTTCATAGCAAGGGACAATATTTAGCTGAAACTATTCAAGCTTAATTTCATGGAGTGTACTCAAAGAAATATTTCATTCGGTCTTCCTTCGGATCATGATCAAGTGCTTGAGCTCAACAAAGACAATTAGGAAAAGGAAATATCTCATTTTTGCTTAAGTTCATGGTTTTCATTTAGATCATGATCAAGTGCCATGCTCAACAAAGATAGAAAACAAAAGAAAAGATTTTGTCTTGTTCGTAGAAAGCATCACCGTACATTTGCTTTTCATTTTACTTCAACTTGATGGTTTTCAAAACACTAAGGGGATGCTTGGTTCGGAAGTGATCTGCCAAAGTGAGGGAAGTCTGGAAGTGACACTTCGGTGGAAGTGAGCAGTTCATGTAGAAGTAAAGATTTCAGTTTGTTTGGATAAACTGGAAAACGTGACTTCCGGGAACACTTCCTGTGTTTGGATGGTGGGCGTAGAAATCTGAAAAATCTCACTACGTCACTTTTTGGTGTTTGGTAACACCGAAGTGGGGATATGATCACCACTTCAGTGTAGGGGTAAAGTTACCCACTCTATTTGGAAACTTGTACAATTAAATGCTCATTAATTAATTAATGATGTGATTAGTTTGTTATAAATTGCTTAAGATTTTCATTAATTAATTATTGCTTTCCATCTAATAGTTTATTTTCACTTAATTAAATGCTCATTTTCATGCACAATTGGACATTGCTAACATGTTAACATGTGACCAAACTTACTTAAATTGCTAACGAATGAGTTACCAACTTTATTAAAATGAATATCGACTTGATTAATTAATTTAAACATTTCCTCAATAATATATTCACTTCATGTAAAAGTGGCAACCATTACTTCATTACCATGTTGATTAATGTATTAAACTAGTTACTTAGATTTTCATGGAATGAGTTAATTACCTCATTAAAAATGTTGATTAGTATCTTCATTGAATACTTCACCACTTCATTGAATATTGACTTGTTCACCTGTATTACTTTGCCCATTGTATCAATTATCAACAAATGATGCATTGCATTGTATCAAATATCATCACTTGATTAATTCTATTATTCAACAACTACAACATCAAGATTCAAGAAAATATTGCATTCCAAACTTCTCCAAACTTTCCATTCATAAATAACACAGTGTCCAACAACATGTTTATTTCTGGTTACTCCAAAATTACAGAGAGACATATCATCCTTTCTAACAAATTTAACATGGAACCTGACATGGAAGTGCATCAACACAAAAAAAAAAAAGAAGACTTTAGGGGAGGCTTCAGAAGATGATGACTCATTAGCAGGGGTTGATTCATATCTTCTTTGCTTCATAGATGATGTTGTTCCTCCAGCTGCTTCTACAACACAAAAGAGATAATTGCAAGCACATTTGATTGGCTCAGTTGGCTGGTGAATTTCATCGGCATTTGACTCTCTCACGGTCTTGTGAAGAACAATACCCATTCAATTAGAAAAGAAAGCCACGCAGACACACGGCAAACATGATTGAAAGCAAAATTTCGCATACACATGAAATCCGATAGATTACAAGTGGGCTACACTATTGGTATTACACACCAAAATGCCTCCCAGCAACTTGCACAAAATCCCCACACAGAGTACACGAGCTACAATTTATAAACCATATCAAATTAACATCAAAACATATCAAATTCTGGCAAACACAAATCCCGGCAGAAACAAGCAGCCTAAACACAAGTAACCTGTCCGAAAACAATCATTCGCAAACACACACAAACAAAGAAGGCAGGGTACATCTCCAAACAAAAACCGTTGCGATATACCATGAACAAGGCAAAAACATTAAGTAAAAACAAACACAAGTGAAAAGCATCAATAACAAACATTGATCTCCACAAGCTAACGAATGCAAGGCTGCAATAGAGAACCATTTCCAGATTTTCTTATCGCCCCGCCATTGTGTATGAGAGTGAAGTCTTAGGTAACTTAAAAACACAACCCATCACTCCTGCATACCCAACAACATGCAAACAAACAAGTCAGCGTAGAAAACGGTTAAGCAACAGAAACGCAGGGCAAAAGATACATAAACTAAAATGCAAGCAGCTAATGTCCAAGCATAAAGAAGAAACATTCTAAGTTCTAACACCAACGGGAAATGAGGGCACGCCAATAGCATGGTGGTAATGAGTGCAGTAAATAGAAACAATCCATATTAACCAACTCCAACAAATTAGCACGTTGGATCTCCCGAATCTATCATTATAGACCACCAATTGAGATAAGAAGATTATAACTACAAATCAGAAAATCGAGGAAAACAATCACCAAGTGGGCTGCAGGAAACATAATCAAGAGCACAAAAATCTCACAACACGAGAAAACAATCATTATAGACCACCAATTGAGATAAGAAGATTATAACTACAAATCAGAAAATTGAAGAAAACAATAACCAAGTGGGCCGTAGTGAACATAATTGAGTGCACAAAAAACAGGGATCAAGAGAAAACAAATGGAGACCACCAAATACGATAAGAAGATTAAAACTACAAATCAGATAAATGAAGAAAACAATAACCAAGTGGGCTGCAAGAAACATAATCGAGTGCACAAAAATTTGACAACAAGAGAAAGCAAAAAATATCCATGTACAATAATCGAGTGCACCGCAAGAAGCACAAACCTAATACTCCTACATAAAGCGAATAAGAAACAAAAAAAAAGTTAAACATCGTTAGCAAGTTACTATGCATGCATGAAGGAAAAAAAAAGAAAACAGAAAGTTTAGCATGATTTACTGAACTGGCCGCAAATAACATGGTAGGCATCATTTGGAGATGAATGCGAACTACAGATGCAGACATGAAGCGTCACAGTCATCAAGTAAATGGTGCAAAAGAAAATACACATCGAAACAATTTTCAAGATGAAACAGATTTTAGAAGAAACTTGATAGTGAAATACATGCACGATTGAATGCACAAAAATCATATAAGCCACGGAAAGCACTAGTTAACAATGATAACCCCTTATATGTGTGCCGGAAGGCCAAAAAATATACATAAACTATAACATGATTCACTAAATTGGCATAGAATAACAAGTTAAGCACCTTTTGGTGCCGCCACTCATCCATTCAAACAATAGTCCCAGATAACTCTACAAAAGGCAAAACCGGAACATGTACAGATGGAGAGAGAAATTTACCACTGGAAATCCACAAATCAGAGAATTAAGAAATAACAAGAAACCAGACTGAAGACACAAACCTAACACTGCACAGAAATCATACAAGCGACAGAAAACACTAGTTAACAAGGAAAACAACTTATGTGCGTATTAGAAGGCCAAAAAAAAATACACAAACTATAACATGATTCACTAAATTGGCAAAGAATAACAAGTTAAGCACCATTTGGTGTCGCCACTCATCAATTAAAACAATAGTCGCAGATAACTCTACAAAAGGCAAAACTGGAACATGTATGAAAGCAGACAACATCACAATCATCAAGTGAATTTAGTAAATAAAATTGATAGTGAAACCAATTTCAAGATCAAACCAATTCATGGACAAACTAGCTAGTGCAATCGCAGCTCGATTGAATGCGAAAAAACACAGCATGATTAGAATCGGCGTGGCAGAAATTTACCACTGGAAATCCACAAACCAGACTGAAGACACAAACCTAACACTGCACAGGAATCATATAAGCCACAGAAAACTCCATTTAACAATGATAAGAACTTACTATGCATGCTTGATGACCAAAAAAATACAGGCCACAAAACACAAAGCCGGAACATGTATGGAAGCAATCATGAGGAGCATCACGATCATCAAGTAAATGGCAAGAAAGAAGAATGACATTGAAACAAATTTCAAGAACAGTCCAATTGTAGAACAAATTTGATAGTAAAATCCCTGTGTAGGTAGATTTAAAACTCACCGAAAATCTGAAGTAGATCAAACAAATAGACGATAGTCTATAACACATCTACAGAAAAAAAACATCAGTCCATGTTGATCACCACTTCACACATATGAAACTAATATAGTGGTCGTAAAATGGGAGAGAGCTGCACTCACCAGAAACCAGAAATGGTGCAAAAACAAGGACAAAATATATCTACGGCCAAAATCTTTACCTATTTAGGGTTTAGAAGAAAATCAACAAATTAGGTGAAAAATAGGAGATCCAAAGAAAAGTTGAAACAAGACAGCATGACAACCAAGTAAAAAAAAACCCGGCAAAGAGGTAGATCAGCCAGGAATATGGAAACAATAAAGGCAAAAACCGTTCAAACCCAAAGGAGACCGAGTATGGTGGTCAGCATCGCAGGAAAAACCGTAGGAGGGGAGGCCCTACAGGTGACGAGCCCGAGGCGAGCGGGGTTTGGGTTCTCAGAGCTAAGGATCACTGGTGAAGACTCGAGAGAGGAGGCGGCAAAGGAAGCCCTAACCCGAGATCTAGGAAGCTCGTGCACGATGGAAGTGGGTGACTTTAACGAGTCACATGCATCTCACATACACTGAACTCAGGTAGGGAAGTGGTGAATTCGGACTTTTTTGGGCGGAAGTCAAATGGGGAAGCGGGGGAAGTGGGAAGTTGTCACATTACCACTTCGGGATCCACTTCGGTGAACCAAACACACAGAAGTGGGGCTGAACTCACCACTTCAGAACTGATTTCAATGAATCAAACACCCTCTAAATAAAGTAGCGGATGAGAATGGTGAAAAAAAAATCTCATATTATAAACTTTGAAGGAAAAGAACAAGAAGCCAACGCGCAATGGGTGGGGAAGCACTCACGCTTTGATGATGATTGCCGGAGTAGATTTGAGTATCTCCTCGAATTGAGTTATCATATATCCCACCAACCTAGCTAGCAAGGGTACTAACCCAAACATGCATATCTTATTCGAATAAATAATCAAAATAATATCAACATAGCAACAATAAAGAAAATATTATTTGCTTACAAGGATAACAACAATCAATTTATACAAATTAATCCACTTGTCAGAAGGTGTCAATCTAGAAATGTCTAATTCTAGTCCTAGAAAGGAGAGCTAAACGCAATAAATTATTATATTTGAAATTTATTTTTTTAAAATAAAATGAATAAACCAATATTTATTGCAAAAGAAGAAGTTTCACATCAAAACAATAAAAAGAGACTATAGGGTACGACCTTAACGAACGAAGGCAGTGAGTTCACCAATGATAAAATGACAAATGAAAGTATAAAGAAACGTATTAAGGTTGAACGATAATAGTTTCCTTGAGGACTTTCCAAAGTCGGCATTATTTGGTAGCCAATTAATTAATATGATGATTGAAACTATTTTAGTTGACGGAGTTAAATCACTACTACATTGATTGATTCATTCATTCATTCATTCATTCATTCATTGGAAAAGCAGATCAATATAGAATGTACTTTAGATTGATCGATAGGTGAACCAAATCAAATTATGAAGATCGCTAAATGAGCTAAGGGGTAGTTTAGTTTCATGTAATTAGATGTAAGTGGTTGTAAAGTAAATGATTTTATATATGAAAATATGTTTGGTTTATGGTAAAATATAGCTTATATGTAAAAGCAATGCACCATCACAACCTTATGTTGTAATTTGACTGCAAGTGAAAATGCAATAAAAACAAAGGGTTACAATCATCACTCTTTGTTAATTTTCCCAACTAGTGAAGTTACTTTCCCAACCATTGTAGAGGATGTGTTATTTATGTGTTAGCTCTGTGATTGTAAATACCAAATGTTATATTGTAGATGCATATTTTGGAAATTAAATATTATAGTGTGTTAAATGAATGTTGACGATGTATTATATAATATGTTAATTTAATCAAATTTTGTAGCATATGTAATAATATGATTACGAAAATAGTTATTTGTGTTTTATTTAATTTAATATTTATTTTAAAATATCAGGTCCTATTTAATTTAATAGAGAAAATATTTTTATGGCATATTATTGAATTATATTATTTTTTTAAAATTTAATAAGCCACCACACCACTTAATTAATTAATATTTAAAATTAATATTAATCCTAAATAATGAGAGTTAAAATAATTAATAGGTTTTCAGAGATAAAATTGAAACACGTATATAATTGAAAGATTTTATAAATAATTTTAAATAATATTAAAATTGTGATAAATCATCACAATGATATAGAATTAGTGAGCAGAAAATAAATTATCACGGTTAATTTACATGATAGTGTGAATTAATATTTTTTTGTGAAAAAACCCTCATTATTTGTGACAAAGTGATTAGAGTCGCAAAAAAGCGTTACTAAAATCTCTTAACTGTTATAATGAAAAAAAGATTCCTAGTCACTCATAAATGAAAGATCCATACAAAATTCTATAAAGACATAAAACAAGGGTTCCATTAGAAACTCCCTCAAAATCCTGTAATAGGGATGTTTTGGTGACTTAATCTCCTTAGAAGCTTGATCTTCTCTTGCAATTCTTCTTTCCAACTCCTTCCCTCAATAGATTGAGTGTCAAATTCTCCAAAGAATGCTCCAAGAAAATGGTGAGAAATCTCTGAATTCATCTCCAAGAAGCTTTCCTTTAACCTCCAGAAAAAAAAAATACCCGTTTTATCTATTGAACAGTAGTTCATAGGGTTCGTATATTTCCTTGGCATTACTTAATTTTCTTAAATGTTTTTAATGGCATTTTATTTATTTAGTTTGTTTATTCTTTTCTATAATTCTTTAGTAATGTGTAACTTTTATAATTTACATTTCTCACTTTTTTTTTAATTATTTTGTTTCGTATTTAATTTTTTCTATAATTGATGACATTATTTAAATTTTTTTAAATGTTGCATTTAACTAGTGCTATTTTAATTATTTTATTTTACGCAAGAATTGTTTATATTTTCATTGGTTTCATTTTTATAAACTTCAGAAAATTTTAAAACAACTGATAGCAATAGTGGAAGCCGAGAGGAAAGGGCGTTGTTGCATGGTTCGGCTTGACAATAATAAGATAGCAAGTGAATACAAAAATTCATGCGAGGAACCGACACCATCAAATGTGCTCTTAGAGAGTGTGGAGCCACAAATCTCATCACAGAATCCACCCTAAAATTAACCGATATTTTCTAAAGTTCTCAAAAGGTATAATAATGATAGCAATGTAACTCATGCTTGGTGTAATTCTTGAAATTTAGAATTTAAATACAACAAGAACGGATGGTATGGCACATTTAGTAGACATATGGAGAAGAAGCATCCAAATAACATCGTCGAGCACAATCTCAAATCCAATTGGCCATGGACAAAAAACATGTTCTTAATTATTCTTCTTTGTTCACATTATCTTATCCAAGATACAAGGCAAGATCGCAAAGACAGTTTCTATGAATCACTTGTCACTCTACTTCACGGAAAAATGCCAAGTGCAAAAGTGAATTAATGAGACATTGCAATCTACATGCAAAAATATTTCAAGGATGACGATTCAAACAGCAATCTTTAGACAACACAAACAAGGTAAAAACAATTATGTGAGTATTTATGCTCTTGTACCTTTTCTATTTCTTTATGTGATGATATAAGGACTAATGAATTTTATGAAAATTTCTTTTATGTGTATTACAACGCATTAGATTGATGACTCATAGAATATTCAAATGCTAGTCATCTCTTTAAGGCTATTCAACGAGACCCATATATCCAATAATTGGTATGGTTATCACTGAATATGGGTTGACTCTTAAGATTTTTTTTAATTTTATTTGATAATGCCTCTACTAATACCGTCTTAATTAAGAAGGCAAATATTTTCATAATAGAAGTACTTGTCATATGTTGTACTTTTGTGGGCAAACAGGGCTGGAGTTCTGAAAATAATTTGTAAGACCAATTAACGGAGTAGTATTATACATAGGAAGAAGTATGACTCCTATGGACAATGGGTTTGTTATTGTAGAGCAAATAGCATGAAATCCCAAAAATAGAGAAAATTTTTAGAAATGGTTAGAACTCTACTTATCAACTTCATAATGCCACATTTCCTTATTTATTGCTTACATTTCCTTATTTATTGCTTTTATTAATCATTCTTTGTCTGTCTTTAGTTTATTTGAATATCAATGAAATATTGCTACAAGAGTTACGGATTTACTTTCTATGTTTATTATATCTACAAATTTATTTCCACAAATTTATTTTCCCACTATACATTTATTTTTGTATAATATTGTTGATGTTGCTGAACAATTGTGGAGGTTTAGATTAGATGCTTGATTAGTTATAGGCTTTATAGAAATAAAAGCAAAGTGGTTAAGCTACTATAGAGATATGCATCTTGTTGTTTTAGTGCCATTTGTTTGAAAATAATAGACATAATTTATGTTGGGGAGGGACCAGGACCAAACGGTAATTTTTTTGAATATTGTAGCACCAGTACCGTAGTGCGTGCACTGTAGCACTCAGAAATCTTCTGCAACATGCAATCTGCAAGTTCTGAAGTACGGGCGAAGCACGGTTACTGTAGAAGGCATGCAACTTGCAGGTTCATCCGTGCTACTGTAAGGGAATTACTATAGCACAGGTACTATAGCAAAAGTATTGTAGCACTAAAAAAATTTAGAACCTGCAAACTGTACGGGCAAAAGTGTGGTCTCACCGCCTAGAGCACGGGCGTGCAGAATGAAGCACGACAGTGTAAAGCCTTGTTTTTGAATTTTTGAGGATCAAATCCCCCCACCCTTTTTAGTACAAATTTGACATCTATTCAACACAATAAAATTGTCAAATGATAATAAGCAAGACTCACAATTTAGCGTGGAAAACCTTTCAAATCGAGGGAAAAACCACGGGCCTCCTTAAAGCCACTTAGAATCATTTTCACTATGTCAATGAAGGATTACAAAGCTTCTCTAGATTAAACAAGAGGCACATATGCCCAATGGCATCAACATTCATCAAGCATCATCATCATCATCATCATATATGGATAACACACCAAATAGGAATCGAAGGAAAGATCAAACCTAAATTATAGGAAGAGTTTCTTGCAAGGATTCTTCACCCTATATCGACGTTCGATCGTCTTGCAAGGATTCTTTACCCTATGCCGTAGCAGGCTCATTCCTTCTCTCTTCCTCTCTTGGTCACACACTTCACTGATGAATTGCGGTTTTTCTTCTTTTCTCTTCTTCCCCTCTTCATTGACATAGATCCTTTTTTTCTTTTTCAACTTCGGCTTTGGAGGTCAGTTTTATTACAGCCCACCAAATGGGGTGGACCCAATAATTATCCCCCTCAGCACCATTTGGGGGGCTTAATTAACTAACCCTGTTTTTTCTTGACATGCTTCAAGCTTCTCCTTGGATAATGCCTTGGTGAACATATCGAACCCATTCTCACTAGTGTGTATGTTCTCCAAATACAACTCTTTGGCTTCAAGAACATATCGAATCTAGTGATATCTAACATCAATATGCTTGGACTTTGAATGGAATATTGAATTTTTAGAGAGATGGATGGCGCTCTGGCTATCACAAAAGACTATGCACTTTTCCTGTTGTATGCCTAATTCTTCAAGAAACTTCTTTATCCACAAAGCCTCTTTGTAACCCTCAGTAATTGCAATGTATTCATCTTCTATGGTGGATAGTGCAACACACTTCTGCAGCTTTGACTACCAAGAAACAACTCCCCCTGCAAAGGTCATCATGAACCCTGAAACTGACTTTCTAGAGTCCACATCGCCTGCCATATCCGAATTTGTATACCCATCCAAAATAGGTTCACCTCTACCAAAGCACAAGCATACCTGGGAAGTACCTCTCAGATACCTCAGTATCCACTTTACTGCAGCCCAATGTTTCTTTCCCGGATTTGAGAAAACTCTGCTCACAATTCCAACAACATGAGCAATATCTGGTCTCGTACACACCATGTCATACATCAAACTACCAACTGCGGATAAATATGGAACTCGACTCATCTCCTCCTTCTCTTTGTCACTTGAAGGACACTGATTTGAACTGAGTTTAAAATGACATGCAAGGGGAGAACAAACAAGCTTGGCATTTTTCATTTTGAACCTCTCAACAACTTTTTCAATGTAGATTTCTTGAGATAACCACAACTTCCCATTCATCATGTCACGGGAGATTTTCATACCAAGTATTTGTTTTGCTGTTCCTAAGTCCTTTAAAGCAAAGAACTTGCTTAAATATCTCTTCAGGTCGTAAATCTTGCTTGCATCATGGCCAACAATCAGCATGTCATCAACATAGAGCAATAGAATAATGAAATCATCATTTGAGTGTTTCTTCACAAACGCACAATGATCAGCAGATGTTCTAGTGTACCCTTGATCCACCATAAAGGAGTCAAACTTCTTGTACCAACTCCTTGGTGCTTGTTTGAGTCCATACATGCTTTTTCTCAATCTACACACTACATTTTCTTTGCCCTTAACTTTGAACCCTTCTGGTTGCTCCATATATATCTCCTCCTCTAGATCACCGTGAAGAAATGTTGTTTTCTTATTAAGTTGTTCCACCTCCAATTCAAGCATGTTACAATATAAACATTCACATATAATCCAATATACAAAATGATCCGATATATACATTATGATACAAGACTCATGCGCCAAAGATGATGCAACACAATATATTAAGAAATAACGATATTAATACAATTTAATACATCAACATAATAAAAGATAGTTGATGGGCATATTGGTCATGGGCCTCGGCCCATGGATCATTAGCAAGTAACATGATTCAATCTTGTTGTATTCTCTTATCAAATTATTCTTCATATTCTGAAGATCTAATAATTCCGATTTATATAATCTTCTGGTTATGATTTTAGTCATAACACTGATGTTTTCATCTCTTAAAGTTTTCTCATAGTAAGTTATCATTTGTATCCATCTTACAATGTAATTTTCAACTGAAAATAACCATAACCATCTCTCTCGTATTACCATATATCTAATATCCATATAATTCAATGGTGATTCTTGCAATTTCTTGAATTACTGTATCTGCATCCAGATTATTGGAGCTAAATCTTGTGCATCCAAAAGATGCTTCATCGCCAGATAAAATTGACAAAAAAGAAAATATAAAACAACCGGAGGTTGAAGAAGATGAACAAAAATAAATTCGGGAATATTTTTTGTTAAAAATGAAATCATCATTTGAGTGTTTCTTCATAAACACACAATGATCAGCAGCTGTTCTTGTGTACCCTTGATCCACCATAAAGGAGTGAAACTTCTTGTACCACTGCCTTGGTGCTTGTTTAAGTCCATACAGGCTTTTTCTTAATCTACAAACTAGGTGTTTTTACCCTTGACTTTGAACCCTTCTGGTTGCTCCATGTATATCTCCTCCTCTAGATCACCATGAAGAAATGTTGCTTTCACATCAAGTTGTTCCACCTCCAAATTCAAGCTAGCAGCTAAACTGAGGACAAATCTTATGGATGACATCTTTACAACTGGAGCAAATATCTCTTCAAAGTCAATACCTTTCTTCTAATTGAACCCCTTCACAACCAACCTTGCCTTGTACTTTGGTTATGAGCTATTACTTTCAGTCTTCAACTTATACACCCACTTGTTCTTGAGTGTCTTCATGTCTTTTGGCAGCTTTACCAAATCATAGGTGTAGTTCTCACCTAGGGTTTTCATCTCTTCCTGCATGGCTCTAAACCATTCTTGCTTCTTCTCATGTTGCATAGCTTCCTCATATGTTTCTGGCTCTTCCCTATCACTGAGCATAACATACTCATTAGTACTGTATCTACTGGAGGATGACGGTCTCTAGTAAATCTTTTCACTTGGGTCTCAACTGGTGGTGCTGGTGATGATTGTTCTTCTTCTTCAACTGGTTCTGCATCATCAACTGAATGAGTTTCAACATTATCTATAATAACACCATATTCTTGGGTAGCTCCCCCTTGATCTGAACTCTGTATAGGAGGAGTGACTAGATCCAAATTAACAGGAATTTCAACTGACGAGCTAGAGGCATCTCCCTGCTCATCACTGTCAGTCATCTGGTCTTCTAGAAACATAACATCTCTACTTCTAACAAGCTTCATGTTCACTGGATCCCACAGTCTGTACCCAAACTCCTCATGGCCATAACCCAAGAAAATACATGGCTTGGCTTTATCATCAAGTTTGGACCTTTCATCTTTAGGAATATAGACAAATGCTCTACAACCAAATACTCTCATATGAGTATAGGAAACTTCTTTCCCAATCCACACTCTGTTAGGCACATCACTATCTAGAGCTACTACCGGAGAAAGGTTTATCATGTCCACTGCAGTCCTCATAGCTTCCCCCCAAAAGGATTTAGGAAGCTTTGCATGAGAAAACATACATCTAATCATCTCTTCAATTGTTCTATTCATTCTCTCAGCCACACCATTAAGCTGAGGTGTCTTGGATGGAGTCTTCTCAAGCATGATACCATGAAGTCTACAGTATTCTTCAAATGGCCCCCTATATTCACCACCATTATTTGCTCTTACTGCTTTCAAATGTTTTCCTGTCTCTCTTTCAACCTTAACATGGAAATCCATGAAGACATCAAACACTTGATCTTTTGTCTTCAAAATAGTTACCCAGACCTTCCTTGAATGATCATCGATGAAGGTCACAAAATTGTGTCCACCCCAAGTGTTTTGTCTTGTATAGAACAAACATCAGTATGAATAAAATCAAGAATATTTGATTTTCTGGAAAGGAGATGAGAATGAAATGCTACTTTATGTGTTTTTCCTGCTAAGTAATCAACACATGTTTTGAGAGACTCACCTTGCATGTTTGGTAGAGGATTTTTCTTAGCGAGAAGTTGTAGTCTTTTTTTACTAACATGCCCAAGCCTCCTTTGCCATAGTCGAATACTTGCATCTTTCTGCACTGTATTCAACTCTCTTGTGTGTAGCTTAGCTTACATCACATAGGTGTATTCATTTTTCTTCCTAGAGCAACCACTAGAGAATCTTTAGTGAGCTTGCACTTGCTTTCACTAAACCAACTCGCATGCCCTTCATCATCAAGCTTGCCTGTGGATATTAAGTTTAGGTGTATGTCTGGAACATGCCTAACCTCCTTGAGTACTAGCTTTAGTCCCTGACTAGTCTCCAAGTAAATGTCACCAATACCCACTATCTTTGATGCACCACTGTTTCCCATCTTTACTACTCCAAAGTCACTACTGGAATATGTAGTAAATAGGTCACTGTGAGGGGTAACATAAAATGAGACTCCTGAGTCAAGCACCCAATCACTTTATTGACTCACCAGACTAATACAGCTATAATCACAAATGACATTGATGTCACCTTCTGTGGCTACTGTATCTATCTCATTCTCTTCTCTATTTCCCCCACTCTGTTCCCTTTTCAAGAACTTACACTACTTCATGTGGCCCATCTTGTTGCAATGAAAACATTTGATGTTATTCCTGTTCTTTGACCTGCCTCTGAAAATATTTCTGCTACCGTGACTTTGAAGATATCTACTCTTACTTCTACCACAGCTTTCAGGCTACTCAGAAACAAGTACACCAGAGGAAGTTTCACCTTTCTCCTTCCTTTTGGTCTTTTCACCTAAGAGACTTTCTTTCACCATCTCCATGGTTAATGTCCCACCAGGTGCTGAAGTACTGAGTGACACCACTAGTGTTTCCCAACTATCAGGCAATGAACTCAAAAGCAACAATGCCTGCAACTCGTCTTCAAGAGGCATTTTCATAAATACCAATTGGTTTACCAAGCCTTCGAAATCACTTGTGTGCTCTGTCATGCTTCTGCCATCCTTGTACTTCAAATTCACAAGTCTTCTGATAGTCATGGCCTTCTTTCTAAATGTATATTTCTCATACATAGCTTCTTGCTTCTTCCATAGTACATCTGCCTTCATTTCTTCAGAGATGTGATGAAAAATATTTACATTTACCCATTGCCAAAATTGTAGCAGCTGCTTTTAGATGTATATCTCCCACTCATCATCACTCATCTTCTCTGGCTTTTGCTTCCCCATGACAGGTAAGAACAAATCCTTCACTATCAATAAGTCTTGCATTTTAATCATCCCACATGCATTTTGGCCTTCCATTTTTTTAGTCAAGAGATTTCTAGCCAACCAGGATCTGATACCACTTTGTTGGGAAGGGACTCAGGACCAAACGGTAATTTTTCAGAATACTGTAGCAACAGTACTGTAGCTCTTGCACTGTAGCACTCAGAAAACTTCTGCAACCTGCAATCTGTATGGCCTGAAACATTGTTACTGTAGAAGGCGTGCAACTTGTGTTTTCATCCGCGATACTATAGCGGAATTAGTACTGTAGCACCGAAAAATTTAGAAACCTGCAAACTGCACGGGCGGAAGCGCGGTCTCACTATCTGGAGCATGGCCGTGCAGAATGAAGCACGGCCGTGTAAAGCCTTGTTTCTGAATTTTTGAGTATCAAATCCCCCCCCCCCCTTTGAGTACAAATTTGAGATCTATTCAAAACAATAAAATTGTCAAACAATAACAAACAAAACTCATGATTTAGCATGGAAAACTCTTCGAATCCAGGGAAAAACCACGGGACTCCTCAAAGCCACTTAGAATTATTTTCACTATGTCAATGAAGGATTACAAAGATTCTCTAGTTAAACTAGAGGCACATATGCCCAATGGCATCAACATTCATCAAGCATCATCATCATCATCATCATAGATGGATAACACACAAAATATGAATCAAAGGAAAGACCAAACCTAATAAATAAGAAGTGTTTCTTGCAAGGATTCTTCACCTAGAGTTTGAGTAAGATCCGGGGCTGTATCGACGTCCAATCATCTTGCCCGAGCAGGCTCTTTCCTTCTCTCTTCCTCTCTTGGTCATACTCTTCACTGATGAATCACAGTTTTCCTCTTTTCTGTTCTTACCCTCTTCATTGGCATAGATCCCTTTTTTTCAACTTGGGCTTTGGAGGTCAGCTTTATTACAACCCACCAAAAGGGTTGGAGCCAACAATTTAGAAGGTTTATCTACAAATTTGGAAGCTTATTTCAAGTTTTAGGGTTTAGTGGATGTCAAGATTCCCAAACACAGGCCACGAGTGCATTAGAGACTTAGTAGTATGCATTGGAGTCCAACATCTTTATAGATGTTAATGCAATTGCTATTGGTATTAGATCACAACTTTTTGAATTGCATGAGAGCTATTGCCCTCAATATGGCGAGGTAGTTCCGCAAGTTGCATAAGAGGTAGTAGGACAGCCCAATAGTAGCGGGGGAAAATCATTTTAACAAAGACAATCCAAAGGGTTCTCAATACACAAAGATCAACCTGTATTTGAATACCATCTTCCGGTTCCTTAAAAGCACCAATGTAGATCTAACCCTCAACGTCCTTCAATGGTGGCAAGGTAATGAAAATTTGTACCCCATTCTTTTATTAATTGTCAAAGATATTTTTTGCTTGCTTTATGTCTATAGTGGCACGCGAGCAAACTTTTAGTGCCAATGGAAACATGTAGAATACAACACTTTCTTAGTTGTTGCCACCAAACATTAAAATTCAATTTTGCACATATGATTGAAAATGTGCACAAGTTAACAACGAGAAACAAAAGATGGGAATTCCATAAGCAAGTGACTTAGTTTTTACTAATAACATCAAAGCATAACAACAAACCCCAACACCATGCAAGAACCAAACTCAACCCTAACGAATAAGTAATCAAGTGCAAGCCTCTCATGTTTTTCAAATTTTTTTGAATTATTTTAATTTATTAGAAATTATTTTAATTTATTGTTTATTGTTTTGTAGTATTTGTAAAAATTTTTACATACTTTTTCAATTTTTAGTTAATATTTTTCATTAATTTTTTAAATTATACTTATAAGTGCAAGCCTGAACAAACCGAACCCCTCATGTTTTTAAAATTATTTTGAGTTATTTTAAGTTATTTTGAGTTTTTTTTTGTGATTTTTAAAGGATTTTTAATTTTCCTCTTAATTTTTAAGTTTTTCTATTTTTTACATATTTTGTTAAAAAACAGTGGGTTGGCCACTGAGCTAGAGAGTTCCGGCTCAACTTACAAGTTCCAGAGTGACCAAGGTCGGATACCTGAGGTGACCTAACCGAAAAAGTAGGCAATGTAGACTGGGCTAAATTTGGGTGGTCATTAGCCAATCCATGCCTGTCAATTTAGACCCGTTAAACCCAGTTAATGGCCCCACACTTACTTCTACTTACATTGGATGATCAATCATAGTCTTCTATTATCTAACAAAAATCATGTGCAGCCTTGTGAGCCAGAGCTTCATTTGACTATTATGCATTGTTATCAAACCCCCGGCATGAACACTGACCCAGTTGAGGCTCCGATCTTGGGTCAACTGGTTCAACCGTGGGGTTATTCGAGTCAATATTTAAGAGAAATATTTTTTAATTATAAAATTTATTTTAATTGTATAATTATAAATTATATTCATGAATTATTAGTTGTAAAATAAATAACATGAAGGGAAAAAAAACAATTGCTAATCCCTTAACTAGAAATGGTAGAAAAGTAAAAAAAAAAAATCTCAAACTTAACATAAAACTAACATATAATAAAACTTCAAAGTTCAAACTCCATCAAACTACTTCACCGTTGGAGTTAAAGTTTAACATCAAACAAAACTCAAGAAACTAGGTATAGGGATTGATTTCACCTTTAGGGATTTAGTTTTCTCATTTTAATGGAATTATATATATATATATATATACCTTGCAACTTATATTAAAAAAATGAAAACGTGAAAAATGAAAAGATCATTTCAAAAAAACAAAAAAACATTGGGTTGTGGACCAGTGTAAGCAATTCAAGTGTTTGGCCAATGTGGGCCAAGTCAAAGCGGGTCAAATCAAGTCAAAACAGATTGATTATATAAACGTTCAAGTCTATGTTATTATGTACACAAATATGTTCATGTGAGCATCTTTTCTCTCAACTGAATCAACTCCCTTTGAAAAATATCCTTTCAATACTGTAGCCCATTATTTGATATTGACAAATCCACTCGAAATAATCAATTAGAATCATATTTTCCATATTCATTATAATTTTTTTTGGAAATTGCCAAAAAAAACAAATCCCTAAATTTGCAAAACGGTCAAAAACACCTCCTAAATTTAGAAATCTCTAAAAACCCCTTCGTTTTAAACACAATGTTTTTCAAACTCCCAAAGAATTTAACAGTGGTTAACGGAGTTATTTTTGAATTTTATGGACGAAATTACCCCTTGCTTGCATGGGAAATCGTGGCACTAGAATTTTTAAAAAGTGGAGCATTTTTCGTAGGGTAATCCAAAGAAACGTCCTTCATTGGAGCCGTATACTCTTTTTTTTTTTTACTGCGCCTCTTCAGCTTTTCCCTTTCCAAAGTAGTCTCTGCGTGGACATCCTCTGAGTTATTGAAGAAGTTGTGATTTCCCTTTATTCGAAGTACTCTGTTGCACAGAGATATTTGGCGGGTTTGTTTTGTGGTTCTGTTTTTATTGGAAGATATTGAAGTCTGCGGGGGGATTTCTCGGCTAGGGTTTTGTTAGTCTGCAGGGAGATTTCTCGGCGAGGGTTTTGTTTTGTTTTAGGTTTTTGTCTGTGTACAAGGTCGAAATAGTTTTTCGATTGTTATGATTTGTGTAAAGTTTATAATGTACGTTTCCCCTTTCATTTGGTATGGTTGCATTTTGTAAAATGAGGTTTCCGAGTAAGAAATGAGTTTTTTTTTTAAAAACATTTGTTCCTGTTTAAATATTGTGATTTCCGTTTAATGTTTAGGTCTCTGTTTAAGATTTGCGTTTTTCGCTTAAACACTTATATCTCTGTTTAAGCAACTAGGTCACGGTTTAACAAGTGTTGTTATTGTCGCAGTCTTGTGATTACGGCGGTAAACCTAGTAAACGGCCGATGGTACTTGACACCGGTAGTGGAGACCTTAGCCTAATTGAAAGTCCACATGACCCCTCAACACTGGGAGATCATCCGAAGGACATCGTTTGCAGCATTCACTGAGGTCGAAGCTGTATTCCAAGAGAGGGCCCTTCTTAATTCTCTTTTGCAAAGATACGATGGCCGTACCAATAAATTCAGGATCGGGGCAAACCTGCTGAGTTTCAGGCTTGAAGATGTGGCTCTCGTTCTGGGCATGCATTGCGATGGAGACGCAGTCGTGTTTGAGAAGAAGAAAACACGGTTAGCTTTCGAAGAGAGATATTTATCGAAAAGCTACAAGAGACACAAAGACTCCATCAAGACCACTCTTCAGCAGCTTGTTGGACAGAGGGGAGAGGAGGAACATTTTGTGAAAATCTTGACGGTGTACCTCATAGGGACAGTCCTCTTCCCATTTACCTCATGCTCGGTTCCCAATTGGATCATTAATTATGTCGATGATCTACCTGGCATGGGACGGTACGCATGGGCACAGGCGACACACAAATAACGTATGGAGGATGTTCCACAAGCTGCCGCTCGAGTGCAAGCTAAATGCGCGGGGGAGAAAACAAACACGTGGTATATTAAGGGTTGCTCGGTTTCATGAACATATGGTTTTACGAGATGACCAGAACCGACAAGAAAGTCCGTTTCAGCAAGACCCCAATGATGCTGTGCTACTGTGAAAATACTTACCAGAAGCAAGCGACTATAGAAATCAGTTGGTCATCAACAATGCGTTTAAAATTAGTAGTTAATGTTTAAAACTAATCTTTAGCGTTTAAGAATTGTAGTTTGTGTTTAACATTTGTCTTTATTGTTTAACCATTTCATTCTCGGTTTAAATACATGCGATACTGTTTAAGTATATATGCGAAATGTTTAAATACATTTGTTATTGTTTAAATTGGATGATTTCGCTGAGATTATTTTCTTTACATATGTTAGCCCTGGTGAATACTAATGAAAAAATATTTGTTCGGGCCAACCGACGGAGGGATGCTATTGCCCTGGAGCCACTTGTTCGAAGGCAAGATGAGAGGCCAATCTTTTCCGTGCGCGCTCGGCGACGCTGTTCCCCTACTTCCATCCCAACACACACACGCAATCCTCGGCGTCGAATAAGCCCTTTTCCACCCCGCCCGATGGCAACACCCACCCCCCCGACCCCGACAACGACAACGACAGTTCCCCATATCGCTACAGTCCCCCGATCGCGGCAGCCCCCCCCTGAAGACAATTGGCGAAGATGTCACAGCAACTCTTCTACAGACGTGCCAGATATTGATCACCGAGTTCTCTCGGCTTGTCGTTCGGGCTGAGGCATTAGAAGGGCGGTCACAATCGACTGCGCCGACCCTCCAAACAAATGAAGTACCCGGGACGATTGAGGCGTTGGAATTTGATGACGACGAATTCGTCGGGATGGTCATTCCAAGACCACCATGTTTGAAGAGGCTTGCAAAAAAAAAGACAAAAACAATAACGCCTCTTTGTCCACCACCGGCCGACAATGAAACAATAGTAGCACCATCTGCTGCTGATGATGTTGTTGAGTCCGTTGCCGTTGATGACGTGCCCGTCACGGTGGAGAAGATCGTTGATACTAATGGCATAGCCGCGGTTGAGGAAGTCAACGAAATCCCCGTGATGGTGGAATCTGCAGCCGACAGTATCGCATCCAAGGTGGTGGCCACAATCCCTAAAGAAGAAGAACCACTTGAGGGTGTGCCTCCCCTTGATGCTGTTACCGTAGCCGCGGTTGAGAAGGTCGTTCACTCTATTGTCAACGAAATCCTGCTCACGGAAGAACAAGCGCCCGACATTGCCGTATCCAATGTAGGCGCCATCCCACAACAACTACAAGCATGTAAGGATGATCCCAAAAAAGCTGTTGACGAAGGGCAAGGGAACATCACTAAAAACAAAACGAAACTTATGATCCTTACCAACCAGCAATACGAAGAAGTTCAAACAGACTTTGCTCCGAAGAAGAAAAGATACGCTGGACAATCACGCCTCAACAGATTCGAGCAAGAGTGGATAAGGATATTCCTCAACTGCTCTATGGACATGTAAGTATGAAATTTTTATGGAAATGTTTACATATATATGTTTCCGTTTAAGTTATGTAGTTTCCATTTAAATAGGAGAGTTATCATGTAAGATAATGCTTTACCGTTTAACTTTGTCAGTTACTGATTAAAAAGTCACATTATCGTTTAAATATATACATTTTCCAGTTAAGATTTTGTGTTATTGTTTAATTATACCTATTGCCATTTAACCGTAGGTCTGTCGTGTGGAGGAATGATTCTGTCAGCACCACACGGGCCAACGTATTCATACTGCTTGACAGGAAGAAGATGGTGACAGATGATGTGATGGACGCCTTCGTATGCATAATAAAGAAGTCGCTGACCAGAGTACCATATCCTTATAAGAAGCGTGCCTCTATCACACGACCACTGGCACTGTTTATGTCAAAGCAAGACGACGCACATGACACGACTTTAGCTATGATCGGAGATGCCACGCGCATCATGCATGATATTGACATTGTCATCCTCCCTATAATCATGAATGACCACTTCCATGTCGTCGTCCTCGATAATAACAAAAATAATACAGGCATTATACTTCATGCCAAAGCGAAGAGTACGCTAAAGACAGCTGAAATGGTAAGTTGTTTGAGAAATAGATTTCGATTTATAGTTTCATAAATGCTCGCCATTCTAATCTCAAATTGTATATCTCCACAGCATGACCTATTTGACACTTATCTCGAAATGGAGTTCGGGGAGACGGTGACCAGAATCTACCCATTAGTTCATGACAATTAAACCCCACGACAAAAAAAGGAAGTCTCGACTGTGTCATCTACGTCATGCGGTTTATTGAGCAATTACTCGACGGTGAAAAGCTACGGATACTGCAAACGGACGTCCCTTATTTGAGATTAAAGTATGCTGCCCGCATACTTAAGGAAGGGCACGCAGCCGGCATCACTGCCAAAGGGGGGTCTACGAATGCGGAGAAATAGAATTTAGATGGCATTCTTTGTTTTCAAATGTAAAACAGTTTTGTTATTATTTTTTTTATTTCAATTCATTCTTTGCCAATGACATGACAGATTTTTCAATGTAAGTTTACTATTGTTCGTTTAACGTCTGTATTTTTTTTATACTTCGCATTCTTTTCTTAACTTTCAATTGTAACATTTAAGGGTCAGCGTTGCGTTTTAAAATGAAGTACTCTCTGTTTAACATCCTGTGTCCCTGTTTAAAAATATGCGTTGCCGTTTAATAATAAGAGTCTTCGTTTAACATTCACGTTTAAATATCACCGAATGCCTATATGACGTAGTCTCTGTTTAAAATACCGTATCTCTATTTAAATATATCTATTACCGTTTAATAATAAGAGTCTGTCTATCATTCAGTGGAGTAAGTTTAAATATTAAAGAATGACAATGAAATTAGATTTTATCTATTAAACGAAGTTGCAGAATTTTAACAAAGTTGGAACAAAAAGTGCAGAATTTTTAAACAAACTTAAGAAACTAATACCCATCAGGGTTCTTATTTGCAAAAAGAAAACAAAGTGAACAAAAACTGTCACTCTGCCTTTTTCTTCTCCTTCAAATCTTGGAGCAGCTTTTGTACATGTGCCTTTCGATTTGTTATTCCATCAAGTTTTGCAGCAAAAAAGACTTCTTTTGTTGTAAGATCGTGGAGTAAGTCTTCCAATAACCACTCCAACTCTTCATCGTTGGAGTAATCTCGACTGCATGAAGTCCCTGCAATGGAAACTTCAAGGTTTTAGAAGAGCCAAACATTGTTTAAACATTTATACAGAAATCTTACGGAAATACATACCTGGCATGGAGACATCATCAGCAGCAACAGGAGACATATTCATCTTCCCACTTTGTGAAGGACAGAGCTGCTTGAACGCCACCTCAGCAGCAATATTCTGGGCCTGCTTTACTGTTTTTACAGACTCAATACTAGATAACAGGGTCCCATCGACCATCACCGTAGCCACAAATGCTGGGTTGTGGTCAGGGTCTTCCTTGAGAGTAAGTACTCCGGCAAGAGCCGGTGCATCTTCTGACAAAACTCGTTGAGATGTATCTTATACATTTTTTTGGGGTCTGGAAATACCTGGATCTTTACCTTTTTTGAGCTTCTGAGCTTCTTGTTTAAATAGAAATTTAGCTCGAGGAAGTTAAAGCTCTTTTCTCAAATTTCTCAACTAAAAAATAAAATTCATGCAACTTTGACCTTGATTTTCAGCGTACTTTTTATAAAAATTTTAAAGAAAGTAATTGCTATTCTATTTCGATGAGAGCGGTTACTCAAATGTTTAAATATTAGTAATAAATCCGTGGGGGAAATGTAAAATAGTTTGCTGTTATTAACTTAAATTCTTGTCCAATGGCATGGCAGGTTTTTCAATGTAAATTTACTAGTGTTCGTTTAATGTCTGTATTATTTTACACTTGATTGTCTTTGCTTAACTTTCAATTGTAATGTTTAAATATCAGTGTTGTTTTTTAAAATGGAGTAGTCTCTGTTTAACGTTATCTGTTACCGCTTAAGAATTAGAATCACCGTTTAACCTTCAATAATGACAATGAAATTATATTTTCTCTGTTTAAATAGAAAAAGTTGACACTCAAATAAGTTTGTTTCCATTTAAAAAATTATTTATTTACAATGCCTAGTCGGCGACAGTTTCTTTGCAAGATCTACGATTGTGACTGGACGCGTGGCAGCGGCTACAATGTAACTCGCGGAGCTCAGACGCTTGCGACTCGATCCTCTTTCGTCTAAGACGCCCAGGTTGCCTTCTCGTCATAGCCGGTTGTAAACGCAGTTCACGATTTTCGTCTGTAGGCTTGTCATTGTCGGGTATAGGGAATATAGCTTCTTTATACGCCAGTTTATAATTATCGACGGTGAAGTAGCCGCTAATAAATCGATGAACGTTGGTGTCTGTCTGCATTATTGCAGCGCAAGCGTGTTTGCACAGGATACCATAAACTTGCCATCTGCGACATGAGCAAGTTCTATTGGCAAGATTTACAAATTTGCTACACTGGTCAATCACTTCATAACGATCATCGACACAACGCCCAACATGAAGGTTTCGGCTTTCTTCAACAAGTGTCTCTACTTTCGAATGTATATCCGTGCATAAGTAGGTCTCCCATCTATTCACTTGCTCACGGCGATTGCATAACATGCGTATCAACTTGAACCTATACAACGAAGAACACAAATCTTAAACAAGATTAAGTGAAGACATTGATATTTAAACAGAAACACATCGGCTTAAACATTAGGATAATAAATTAAACGAAGATCCAGAAATTTAAACACAAACAATGATGTTTAAACCGTACGTGCAATAGTTAAAGGATAAGAGCAATTTTTAAGCGATAAATAAAATCAACATTCGAATACCTTATGGAGTCGACCATTTTCGTCACCGATAAATGCCGAGCTTCTTTGATCCACGCATTGAACTACTCCGTGACATTTGAATACATCTCACCCCAGTATTCACATTTGAACAGATAATTCGACCAATGTGACATATCCGACTTATGAATCAACTACTGATAGGCTTCGGGTGATGTGGCCTGCAGTTCATTGACGGTCCCATCGAATTCTTTAGCCGTCGATGCCCAAGCAATACGAAAGTATATGGACCATCACTCCTCCTTCAATGCCATCGAATTCTTTGGCCTCCAAGTGTCGAAGGCAGTATGCATGTGGGGAAGAAGGGAAGACTCTCGCAACAGCGTTCACAAGGCCCTTTGACCTGAACGACACGAACGTAATTATCTCTTGATAATCTCCTTCATCGTATAAAGCATCACCTAACTTGAAAATGAACCAAGTCCAATTGGCATCGGTCTCGTTGTCGACAATACCGAAGGCGACGTGGAAAAAACCATTGTTTCCATCTTTGCCTGTGGCACCCAATAGAGTACCCTCATACTTTCCAAGGAGGTAGGTACCATCGAGAAACAGTAGCGGCCTGCATGCCCTCTTGAATCCTACAATACACGCACTGAAAGAAAAGAATGCACGTTTAAAACGCTTCCCGTCTCTTTCCACAATCGCAATGCTACCGGAGTTCGTCTCAACCGCCTTGTCCACGTACCAAAGCAGCAAATCGTAGCTAGAGACACGCTGCAGTTAAGGATCACCAGGGTATGTTCTTTTCTCAATCAAACCTGCTTGTATGGAATGTGGACACCATGTTCCCGCAACATGTACTTCTGAATGTCGATGGCCTTGTATAAGGGTCGGTCCTTGAGCTTCTGAATCATTCGTGCGCTTACCCATTTTTTGGACGCTTTCGGATGTCACGCCGATCAAATTCCACCACCGCAAGTGTGTGACGGGTGCATTATCTTGATTCCGAAAGTATTTTTATTGTATTCCTTTGATGCATGAAGGCGCCATTAACAACCATAGGCAGCGCATTTGATATTCACCCTGTGTTTTTCGTTTTTTAGGAATTTGAAGTCAAAATTCCGTTTGATAGCAAAATTCCGAAGTGCGTCTCTGAAGTGTTCAACGCCTTGAAAACGTTGTCCGACATCCAACGACAACACTTCAGCTTGATCTGACGAGGAAGGAAGGCATGCCACACCCTCAGGGTCGCCATGAGGTGGAACAAAAGTGCTCATAGAATCCGAATTCCTGCCAACACTTTCATTCAAACGAAAACGATCAAGATTTTAAGCAGAAACACAAAATGTTTAAACAATAACTATAAAATTTAAACGTTAAAGACAATATTTAAACAGAAACGTAATAATTTAAACGGAGAAGGCATGTTTTAAACGGGAACTTTAACTAGTTAAACAGATAATGGGATAATTAAACAATAACTTGATATAGTTAAACAGAGAATGGATAATTAAACAATAATTAACATATACAATTAGATAAACATAAAAGGGAAGAACCTCACAACGAGAAGAACTCGTTTTCAGTAGGATACGATGGCACATCATCTGTCTCGACAACAAGATCGACTACACCGCATTTAAAGATGGAGTACACGTAACACATGCGCTGGAAGTCAACCTTATTTTCGATTGGACAAACAGTTTTATGTCCATCGGGTGTGATAAACTTCACCCTCCCCTCACACGGGAAATATTGAGACCCCATCGCTCACATATCTCAGCTAAAACTGATTCCCAAGAATTCAGAGCCGTGAACATTAGCACTCGTCCCTCCCCGTTGTATCTAGCAATAGCACAAAAACTCTCCATAATAGCCCTGTATTTTTATAAATTGTTACTCCTTCACATAGAATGATCAAAGTGAGAGCAACGAAGAAATTCTCACCGTATAGGGAAACCGGCAGAACTCAAATCGAACAAACCAAATGAGAAGAAGAAGAAGAAGAAAAAGAAGATGTAATTTGCCTTCTAAACTTTCTTTAAGAAAAAATAAGCAAGAAGGCAAAACAAATTCACAATTGTATGCATAAAGGTCAAACTTGATGTGATCGGGTGGGTTTTTTCCCACCATTTGCAAGGGCAAAAATGAAATTTTATAACAAAAACCCACTTGAAATGACCGATAGAGAGTAGAAGGGAATGAAAATATAACAAAATGGTTGTTCGGGTTATGTAAAAGTTGGGGGTTTAGGAAGTTTTGAAATTCACGATGTGTGAACAGTAATTTTTCATAATTTTTTTATATAATAATTTTTCTCGTTTTGGAAAAACAAAATAATATTCATTGTAGTGGCACATTGTTTTCATTATTTGATGTTTATTTCTCTGGTGAAGTTACTTTTGTCATCAATCAAAATGTTAATTTTTTTAATATCTGAATTAGAATAAAATTTCACTATCGTTGCGCTTTGTTGATTTGGGCTGGCTTCAATTTGAGCCCAACTCAAACTCAAGTAGCTTGAGCTCACAATTAGCTTAAAAAGAAAAATGCTCGATCTGGCTGGGCACTCTTTCCAATTTCAAAAGCTCTAATCGAGCTTGATTGAAATTAAAAATAAATAAAATTTTTTATAAGAATTCAAATACTAGTAGATTTAATTTTGAACTTAAACATCATTTATAAGTTGTTTTTGTTTTAAAATAGAAAGATCACCGCTTGTTTAAATCTTAACATGCTTCTTTTTTTTTTGAATCAGATAGAAAAACCGTCAATGATTCAAATATTAAATAACGGTTATTCATTAGGATTTTTTTTTAGTCAATATAAACAAGCATTTACGTATTAATATGTCTCAATTTTACGTTGGGAGGGACCAGATCTTTTAACATTTTCTAACCACTCAGCTATTACTAGGGTAATTTAACCATACTCTGTCACAAATTTTATTGATTGATGAATCTCACCAATATTGATAGTATATCTTGATTTTCTTGTGCAACCTAAGAAAAGAACTTTTGTAAAAATATAGATATAATTTATAATAATTAATAAAAATCTTGGCATGATTTTCAAAGACGTCAATAAAACTTTAGAGTGATACACTTTTAAATCATGTTTCAAAGCAATCAACATCAAACGCTTAAAAACAAATTAGAAGGTCTCTTAAACAAAATGTTGGGTGTGAGAAAAGGAAAGCAAAAACAAATGAGAAAACTGTGTGAAGTGTTTTATAATCCAAGATTATTTGGCAAATCTCATGAACAAAGAGTGAAAGTTTGGAGGGACTTGTGATTCATATTATTTTCTAATGAAGCCCAAGTTGGACGGCAGGCTTTGTCATCGTTTCAAGTTTTCCAACTTTTGTTTTGACTTGAGGAAAGCTCTCTCTCTCTCTCTCTCTCACTCTCTCTCAATGATATCCATAATTTAAGTGCAAATAGGGTCCACACATACCGGAATCGCAAAAACTTTTTTTAATATGCCCAAAAGTTTCTGAAAGGCCCCAAGTTTATATCTCTCCACATAATTTAAAATATTTTAAATAATAGCTATGCTTGATCACTTATGTGATAGATCTCAGCTAAAGAGGTAATTAGAAATTATGGATTTTAGGTGCATTATTTTGCTATGTTTAACATCTGCTTAAAAAGAGTGTATATATATATATTGTTGAGTGGAGAGAGAATGTGGGATTGATTTATTATTTAAAATTATTTTTACAAGGTTTCTCTCACTCACTTTCTTCACCTATCACTCTCACTCTAGGCACACCTATCACTCACTTTCTTTACTAGCCACACCTATCACTTAGTAGCTCACTTATTTCTCTCTTGCTTACTAACCAAAGCTCTTAGCCTCTATTTATACACATCAAAGGCGGTTAGAAGCTTCAAGAGATTAACAAGTCGGTGGGAAGATTAAGTGCCAAAGTCGGTGATGAAGATTCAAGCTTCTTCTAGAAGCTTGCTTTCATTACTCCCCCTCAGCACCGACTTACTTTGTATTGCTGATTTACTGAATACTCCGAGTTGTGTTCGTATGTCTTCAAACTTCTTTGTGCTGAGGCCTTTTGTAAAGATGTCAGCAACTTGTTCTTCTGTTGGCGTTAGCTTCATGTGGATCTCACCTTGTAGAACCTTCTCTCTTAAGAAGTGGTAGTGTACTTCAATGTGTTTTGTCCTTGCGTGAAACACAGGATTCTCTGCTAAACATACTGCTGACCGATTATCACAATGAAGTATTACCTGTTTAATAGGTTGGTGAAGATCCTTTAGCAACTGTATTAACCATGTGCTTTCTTGTGCTGCCGTAGCTGCAGCTCTGTATTCTGCTTCTGTGGTGGAGAGAGATACGGTAGGCTGTCTCTTACTGCACCATGATACTGCTCCTGATCCCAGGCTGAAGATGTAGCCTGTTGTTGATCGTCTTGTGTCACAGTCTCCAGCATAGTCAGCATCACAGTATCCTTTTACTTGACATCCTCCATTTTTCTGGTACAGAATACCGTAGTCCATAGTTCCTTTCAAATATCGGAGTATTCGCCGAACTGCTTCTAGATGTGGCTTCTTTGGTTTTTGCATATAGCGGCTTGCTACTCCAACTGCAAATGCTAAGTCAGGTCTAGTAAGAGTTAGATAAATAAGGCTACCTACCAGTTGTCGGTACATCCGTGCATCTTCTAGATCCTTCCCTTCTTCAGCACGAAACTTGATATTTGGATCCATTGGTGTAGATAGTGGCTTGCACTCCAACATCCCGTATGTTTCTAGAAGATCCTTTGCGTACTTCTGTTGACAGAGAAAAATTCCTTCCTTTGTCTTTTCAACTTCGAGCCCTAAGAAATGCTTCAATTCACCAAGCTCCTTCATCTGAAACCGGACTGAAAGATTGTCCTTTGTATGCTGGATTTCTTCAGTGAGATCTCCGGTTAAGATGAGGTCGTCAACATATACCAGTACTATGGCCATCTTACCTCCTATGTGTTTGACGAATAGGCTCGAATCTGATGTTGTCAAACTGTAGCCACTTTGTACAAGGAACTCTGCAATTTTCCCGTACCATGCTCTTGGAGCCTGCTTCAAGCCATATAATGCCTTCTTGAGCTTGCACACATACTCTGGATGAGCCTTGCTCTCAAATCCTTGTGGTTGATCCATGTAGATGTCTCTATCAAGCTCTCCATGCAGGAAGGCATTCTTTACATCCATCTGCCAGAGCTTCCATCCTTTGTTAGCAGCTAGTGCCAGTAGTACTCGCACCGTTGTTAGCTTTGCCACTGGGCTGAATGTTTCATCATAGTCCAGCCCATATTGCTGTGAGAACCCTCGTGCCACAAGTCGAGCCTTGTATCTCTCGACTGATCCATCTCGCTAGAGTCTTCACCTTATACACCCACTTGCATGAGATTGGTTGGACTCCTACTTGGTTTTGGTACCAAATCCCATGTCTGGTTTTTGCTTGAGGGCTGACATTTCCTCCTCCATTGCCTTTCTCCATTTGTTGTTCTTTATTGCTTCCTCGGAAAGTTGTAGGTTCCTCTACCTGATTTTCTAGAATTAATGCAGTATTTGCATACCTTGGATTTGGTCGCCTCAACCTGGATGATCTTCGTAATAGTGGAGGTACTTCTTCCTCTTCAAGTAGTTGTGGAATCTCTTCTTCAGCTTCTTCATGGACTCCGGTCTTCCATGGGCTCTTGGTCTTTGATGATCTTGGACTTGTATCTTCTTTATTTGTTATTGGAACTTCTTGAGCTTGGTCTTGAACTTCATCTTCATTCTTGCCCTCAGTCTCCTTTATATCTGGTTGGATTAAGTCTTGTTTTGGCCACCAGGCAGAGGCTTCATCAAAGACTACATTCCTTGATGTGTGAATACGCCCAGTTGTTGGATCACAACATCTCCAGCCTTTTCTTTCTTCATCATAGCCAACGAAGATGCAGCGGACCGCCTTCTTGTCGAACTTTGTGCGAAGATGATCTGGCACAAAGACATAGCACACACATCCAAAGACTTTGAAGTGACTTACTGTGGGTTTAATCTTCCATAGTCTTTGGAATGGAGAAAGAAAACCCATCTTCTCCTGCGGAAGCCGGTTGATGATGTGAGCCGCCGTTCTCATGCATTCAGCCCAAAATCTTCCTGGCACATTCTTGGCATGAAGCATGCTTCGGCATATTTCTGCAATATGCCGGTTCTTCCTCTCAGCTACTCCATTTTGTTGTGGAGTGTTGGGGCAGGTCAGTTGTCTCCGAATCCTATGCTCCTTCAGATAGGCATCAAACGCTTGAGAGAGAAACTCTCTTCCATTATCAGTACGAAGACACCGTACCTTCTTGTTGAGCTCACTCTCCACCTTTTCCTTGAACTCTTTAAACTTTGAGAATGCTTCAGATTTTTCTTTCATGAAAAATACCCATACGTACCTCGAGAAGTCATCGATAAATGTCACCATGTATTTGGCGCCACTAATAGATGCTTGTTTAACTGGGCCAAATACGTCAGAGTGCACCAACTCCAAAGGCTCCTTAGCTCTAAATTTAGATTGTTGGAAGGGAAGTTGATGAGCCTTACCGAATTGGCACCCGGCGCATACTGTATCAGTCAGTACTTCTATGTCACACAAACCTCTGACCATTGACTTCTCAACCATCATCTTTAACTTGTGGTAGCTCACATGCCCCAGTCTTGCATGCCAGAGATCAGATGTCTCGTTCTTCCGGGTCTTGTCCACATAGGCTGATTCTGCTGACATCACATATATAGACTCCAACTTGCGCCCCTCCATTACTGGTGTCCCTGACGTTTGTATATTACGGTACACCTTAACTTCTTGTGGCCCGAATACCACAAAGTTTCCTTGTGCTGTCAGTTGTGAGACTGACAACAGATTCTTCTTCATCCCGGGAACATGATAGACACCCTGCAGTTTAATTTGCTCTGAATTGAAGCGTGGAGAAATGAGTGTCTTACCGATGTGGGTGATGGGCAGCTTGGAGTTATTAGCTGTCACAATCACCTGCTTCCCCTTGTACTTTTCCAGGCCCTCTAATTTCTTGATGTCACCTGTCATGTGATTGGAGCAGCCAGAGTCGATGATCCAGTCGTTCTCATAATTGATCTTCTTATGGTTTGTTATTGCTGTCAGAGCTACCTCCTTCTTTTCTTCTTGCTCCTCCACTTTGGTGGTGACTACTGCAAATGCTGCTTCAGCATTCCACTCATCTTCACTATCATACCTTTCTTGATGACTAGCACCTTGGAAGCTTCTTGAAGTTGCCACATTTCCTTGACCTTTCTTCTTATGCCAGCAGTCTCTTGCATAGTGGCCTTTCTTCCCACAGTTATAGCAACGATCTTCTCGGCTGTCTCCTCCCTTGGACTGATGATTGTTGCTGCTTCGTGCTCCTCCTGGAAAGCCAGTCTTCTCTCTCTGTCTTCGTTGTTGGCTTCTCCTGTCTTCAGGTGTAGGCTTCTGCTTTAGGTTAAATCGACCCTTTCTTTGACCACTGAATAGTGCCTCCTCTTCTTGCTTCAGTGAAACACCAGCCATTTGCTTGGCTAGTGCTTCTTGATTAGCGAGCATATTCTCTAGCTCCAACAATGTTGGTTGAGTTGGCCAACCCCTGATAGCAGCTATAAAGCCACTATACTCAGGTTTTAGGCCATTTATAATGATCCTTCTCATTCTTTGCTCGCTAATCTTTTCTTCAGGAGAAATTTGAGCAATCTCAGTGCAGAGTGACTTTACCTTGGTGAAGTATTGACTTATCGTCATACTCCCTTGCGAGATTGTCATAAGCTCACTTTCAAGTAACTGGAGGCGAGCATCATTCTTCTTACAAAATAGGGTAGCGAGAGTGTCCCATGCAATCTTCGGTGTAGCAGCATCCCTGATATACTCCAGCAGCTCGTCTTCAACAGCTGTTCTAAGCACAAACATCGCCTTACCAGCTTTGATGCGCCACTTCCGCAGAGCCTCATCTTTGGATTTATCTGCCCCCAGAGCCTTCTTCTCCTTGGATTTAGTATCACTGGCAGCATCTGATGACATTGCTTCTTCAAAAGCAATATCTGGCGGAGCTGTCTCTGACCCGCCTACAACCTCCCATAGGTCCTGCCCTTGTAGGTAGGACTCTATGCAGGCCTTCCAATTTATGTAATTATGATTATTTAATTTCTTTAAACCACCAGTCGTACCTGCAAGATCCATGGCTACGTCTGAGTGGCCCGACGTCTGACAAGCCTCCTGTCTTGATTATGCTCGATCTGTAACTCCTCCGGCAGAATGCCGACTATCTCGACTGGCGAACTCCTCGTACTATGCTCAAACAATTATTGTCGATTCTGGCATAACCGATCTGGTAACCTGGCTCTGATACCAGAATTGTTGAGTGGAGAGAGAATGTGGGATTGATTTATTATTTAAAATTATTTTTACAAGGTTTCTCTCACTCACTTTCTTCACCTATCACTCTCACTCTAGGCACACCTATCACTCACTTTCTTTACTAGCCACACCTATCACTTAGTAGCTCACTTATTTCTCTCTTGCTTACTAACCAAAGCTCTTAGCCTCTATTTATACACATCAAAGGCGGTTAGAAGCTTCAAGAGATTAACAAGTCGGTGGGAAGATTAAGTGCCAAAGTCGGTGATGAAGATTCAAGCTTCTTCTAGAAGCTTGCTTTCATATATATATCGTTAACCATGGTCTTTGTAAGTTGAATTAGTTGCATGATAAATATTAAAGCATTTGTCCCGAATACGTTTTTGACATAATTCAAAAAACTCCCAGTGTAACTTATGTAGGTTTTTAAATTATAAAAAAACCTTGAGTGTCTATAGTGATAGCAAAAATATTAGATGTTCAAAAGACTGAATCCAAACTAAATGGCAGTCATATCTAATATGTATAATCTATTCAGTACTTATTTAAACAAGTTTTAGGTTTATATTATGCAAATTCAACACCTAAGCTCTACATTGTGGCTCTCAGGCACTACTCCGATTTCAGCCCTTTCTTTAGAAGGGTCTAGGGTGGTTGTTAAATGTGAAAGGATAGAGGGCAACGGCTTAAAAAGTGCAAAGGCTTTGGAGGAAAAACTCTTTTAGCATCAAAAGAAGTATAAGAGCCACTGGAAGGAAAGAAATTAAGGTACTGCGGAGACCCTTTCCTTTAATCTTGCAATATTAACCAATTTTTCAAGGGTGAGAAATAAAAATTATCGGCAAATTGTTATTTCTTTGAGCATGGATAGTTGTTGCTCAAAGGAGTGATTGCTTTTTGTATTGAGTTTTAATTTGCAAGATCTTAAGCTCACTTAGTAGCTTACTGTTAAAAAAATTTGTATTGATTTATTTCTCACAAAAAAGATTAAAATTAGCTAGTTTTATAATTTTTTTAGCATTAAAGGGTTTTCCACAAAAACTAGCATTGTTTATTCAAACGTCCATTATTTTACACCGATTGGTTTTGTACTTGCTACTTGTTTGTGTATCAATAGGTGTATGAATACTTCTAGTGCAATATTCAAATTTTGGTATAAGCTCTCAACAGTTAATTATCTCCATAAAACAAATTATAATAATATCATCAAAGTTTATCTGTTATTTTCAAGTTGAATAGTGGGAATCAAAATAAAGAGGTTTGTATTGTTAGAATATAAATGGTAAGTTATATTATTATTTAAAAAACAATATTTTGTATTTAATAAGTTATTATGAAAAAATATTCCATGTTTACAAATATGTGAGTTTATTTAACCATTATTTCAAAATTCAAATATTTGTTAACATGATTTTCAGAAAACTATAAATTTAACATTGTCATATTATAAAAATATTATAACCACAATTATTAAGGATCATTGACCTTGAGATGATGTAGGGATTGACCCACACAAACAAACAAAGTCTTTGTATTTGCATCACACTCAAAACACTTAGCTTGCAAGAGCTTTAGCAATCTGGTTGTCATTGTCCCTTAATTATCAATGACCTGTTCTTGTGAAAGAAAAAAAGACAGGAAATAATTTGCATTAATTTTTTTGAAGGACAATGAAATCTTGTGTACAAGCCAAACATCTCCTCCCCAGTGCTTGGCATTAAGTCAATGTACGTACAAAATTTTCCATTAAATTTTTATGATCTTGACCAGACGTTGGATCCGGATTTTTAGTGGAATACAATGATTTTTGCTTTGGAAGAAATGGAATCCAATAATATCAATGAAAATAAATTATAATAAATACCTCAACTTTTAGATTAGGACAAAATATGTAAAGGAAATGAGATATTGGAATAGCCAAAATATGGCCCAACGGATAATAAATACAATGATTTTAACTTAATTCAAACGAATATATATGTATTTTATATATAATGCGAAAGAAGCCTGAGTGTCTAATATGAAAAGTTTTTCTTTCTCTTTTATGAAGCTTAGTCTAGCTAAAGTTGGGCTTACCCAACGCAACGGATAAGGGGCTCATTCACGTACAAATCATGTGTTTGAATACTATTCAATACATACGGAGCAAAAATTTCTTATGCAAAATGTCACACTATTATTATTTTTTTTTTAATCATTGGTAGCATATAGGAGAAAATTATTAGCGGGTAAATATCACCAAACCCCTTCAATATGAATCATTGGACTAAAATGATCATAACTTCCATTCGTTAAGTGTAAGTGAGAGTTTATAAATACGCTCACATCCTATACTCGTAAAGACACACAAAAAACGCTATACGAAGTTATTCCAAATTTTCTTAAAAATTCTGTCATTAAGGTATTTTTTTTTTTACAAAGTTTCATAAAATTCCTTTAATTTTAAGTTAGTAAAATTCGTATTTTTGGCATACTAAATTAATAAAAATATCTTGACTGAGGAAAATTTCGACCAAAGATCACACAAAACCTTGACTTGATGAAAGAGCAAATCAACGGCAATAACGGTGAGAGATCTCTCTTTTTCACAAGATGCCATAAGAAAAAAAAAAAAAAAACGGTCTGTAGCTCAATCTCCAAGCTGCTGAAGGAGTGTGTATGACTGCAAAATCAATTTCAAGCTATGTCAACACGCTTACCTCTTGTGTTTGTTGCATTTGTTTAAAAAAATATAAAAATAAAATATAAAACAGCTTGATCTACGACTCAAGAATTGACTTCGTTGAAGCCTCACCAACTCTACTCACCGCACATGAAACATTGCCAAACAGCCATAGTTGACTACAAATAAAAATTACACACTCGCGCATAACTCATTTCACCTCATAACTAAAACAACAATAATTACATTAAAAATAAAAAAAAAAACTCAGACAAGTAAATCCAACCGACCAAGCACAATTTCTTATCATTATCATCTCTTTGCAACTCTCTTCATAGTTCATACTCCTCTTTCCTCTAGTTCTCCTTCTCTCCGTAATCTCATCCTCCACCTCTTTACTACAACCACATGAACTTCTTTTGACTTTCTTTCCCTCTTTTCTCAGCATTGATAACAATATATTCTTTTCATTTAAAAGCCATCACTATATAACATCATGTCCCATAAAAAGCTTTGAAGTCACCCCTCTGAGTCTGAACTAGTCCTCTCCTTTTCTATTCCTGTTTTCTCCTCCTCTTTAACCTCACCCTCCTATATATTCTCTCCAATCCCCCTCTCAAGCACTTTCATCTCTTTCTTCTTCTCCTCCTCCTCTTCTCTGACACAAGCTGCTACTCTTCTTCTATCTTTTGTAAACAATCTCCAAAACCACTCTCAAAACACTTTCATATCATCATCATCATCATCATCATCACCATCATCATTATTCAATCTAAAGTCTCCTAATGTCATCAACACAGAACCATCCACCACCACCACCACCACCACCACCACCTTCCTCCTCAGACACAAACTTCCCAATTCTAGCCATCTCCATCCTCGGCATCCTCACCACCTCCATCCTCCTCCTCACCTACTACCTCTTCGTCACCAAATCCTGCTTTAACTGGCGCCGCTCTCGCCTCCCCCTCACACATCCCCATCCTTCTCAACCCCTATTCCATCCCCAGTCTCAGCCCCTTGGTCTCCCTCCTTCTCTTATCCAATCCCTCCCCATTCTCCGCTTCTCCAAATCCTCCTCCTCCTCCTCCTCCTCCCACCACTGCTCCATTTGCCTCACTGACTTCCAACCCAACGAACACCTCCGCCTGCTCCCCTCCTGCTCCCACTCCTTCCACATCGATTGCATCGACATCTGGCTCCAATCCCACCCCAACTGCCCTCTCTGCCGCTCCCTCATCCTCTCTCAGGACTTTCATCGAACACCTACCCTGCAGCCCCAACCCCCCACCTCTTCTTCTTCTTCTCCTCCTCCTCCTCTTCTCCCCCTCAGAAAAGCTCCCAGCTTCGGCCATGAATGCATTGATCTTAGACCTTTCAAAGATGACACCTTTTCCATCCAACCTATCCGGAGATCCTTCTCTATGGATTCTTCGGCGGATCGCCAGCTATATCTCTCCGTTCAGCAAGCTCTGCAGCGCGGTCGCCATTTCCAGGAACAGGAGCAGGAGGACGAGGGGGTTAGTGGGAGCAGTGGCTCTAAGATTCGCCGCTCCTTCTTCTCCTTCGGCCATGGACGGAACTCACGGAACTCGTCGGTGCTTCCCATCCACTTTGAGATGTGAACTATGCTGTGCCTGAGACAAACGCGGTTTGTTTGCTTTTGTTTTCGTGTATAGGATTTAAAATTTTCTTATTTTTTTTCTTTTTTTTTTAATAATTAATTGAGTTGATAGATTTATAGATTGTTAGATTGTTTTGTAAAAATGAATCCGAGGGAGAGTGATGATGTACAAATCGAGGTGCTTTGTTTTGGTTTTTTTTTTTTTTTGTTATATATATATATATATATATATATATATAATTCTTGTTTCAAAAGATGCGATTCAAGATTCATTCACATGTCGCCTTTCTTCTTGTTTATAATTTTTTTTTAAATCAAGAAATGGTGAATGATGTTTGTGATTTGGAACGGAAAGGTTTTTGTGCATAAATTTGAGATTTTTTTTTTTGCATCTTTATGTTGGATACATGAAAATGGTAAAGATAGAGGTGTCAAATTGTACCCAGGCTAATTAATTAGCACTGAAGGGTTGAACTGTATAAATATTTGTGTTATAATGCCTTATTGTATCTAATGTATTTAAATGTAAAACAAAAAAATAATTTTAAATCAAAATAACAAAACTAGTAGTTAAAATTTTGTCATTATCTCAAATGTAACACATTTATATTATTCAACCAAGTCTTCACATTTGGATATATTATTATTTTTTATAAACATGCATTTATTACTGTTAATCAATTGTATCGTGCTCATGTCGTATCAGCATGAATTATAACCAATAACAATAACGTGGTCCATCTAAGAAAATAAAAGGCAGTAATATATTAAAGATAAAGCGAGCTTTTACAGTGGATCCAAACGTTTGATTATAAAAATGTTTGTTTTCAATATGACAAATTTTATTAATAATAACATTATTCAATGCATAAAATTTCTAAATGATAACAGCCATAAACACATGCTGATTATAAATAAAAACACATCAATTATATTTCAATAAAGAGTGAAAAAGAAACTTAATTGGAGTGGAAAGACAGAACAACAAAAAACATAAAGAAACAAAAAGTTGGAAATAGAACTAAGAAAAGGGATGGATAAGGAGCTGGCATGGCAAGCAGTCCATGCTGGAATGAAATAAAAGCGGTCAGAGAAGGCAACATTGTTGTTCCTCTTCTTGTTCACAGCTCTCTTTTGACTGGATCACACACAGTATATCACTTGCAGTCTAGCACATGCTCTTGTTTTTCTCCTTATTGGCCTTTTTCGCTTCCCATATATTTTTTTTTATTATAAATATGACAAAACAAAACACAGTGAGAGACTTGCATAAAGTTAGAAATTGATTACACAGCCTCCCCTCATCTAGGACTCAAGTTGTAAACTCAAACTAACACCGAAGATCCATTATTACCACATTGCAACAGAGAAGATTTGAACCAACCGGAGCCCACAATAGAGATTTATTAACACTACATTTGCACTTCCACTCGCTTTTCTAGAAATATAAACATTTTATAAAATATAACTGAACAAGTTCAGGTTTTAATCAGAAATGACAATGGTATGAATGCAGTTGTCGTTACTGGAGAAGGTCCATGTGTCTACGTCTTTTTACATCCAAAGAAAGTCCTTCAGAGTGGCCCTACTTTGAATATTCTCAAACACAACACTCTGACCAAGTCATGAAACAAGAGCTTCTTTGTCTTTCTTTTTTTTCCAAAAAAAAAGAGGGGTCACCTAAGTCAACAAGTCATCTCAGAGTAGCAGCTCATCAGGACCACCGCTGCTTGGATTTCTTCACTCTGAGGACTATTCTTCTGAGCCTTTCATGTGATTTTGTTTTTCAAAATATATAGGAAAGAAAATAAATAAACCACTACATGCATCTTAATTAATAAATCACAAGACAGTAATTAAAGCTCTTCACGCTGTAATTGCAGATGTCAGTAACATGGTGTCAGATAAAAATTAGATGCACTGGCAGAAGATACAATGTATATATACTAATGAGTACAGACCTCTCTTGGGAACACCAGGAACAGCTTAGTTCCTGCATGCTTGAGGAGTTTGAGAAAAATTGAACAACAGGTTTGAGGCAAAGTTCATCACCAACTCTTTACAAACTATGTTGGAATCTGCAGTACATCGAAGTTTCAATGGTATACCTCGAATAAAGCTTTTAAGTGGCACAGACTATGTTTTTGATATAACGGCAATAGGTTTTGAAGAAATATAATGTGGTAAAAATAAAACTAAGGTCACTTACCTGCCTTAGATTCGAGATAAAAGATTTTTGAATGCCGGCTTATGGAAGTCTCAATCATGTCAATTTTGTTTAGTGTAGTTTGGTAAGCTGCATTGTTTGTACGTGGTTGTATTGAAGAAAACTAATGCTAAAATGAAATGAGATTCTATTCTGAAGTGGGAATACACATGCAAACTATGTGTGTCTAGAAGAAAGTTGTGAATTTTGTGAACTTTTATATATAGACTCCAATCATATTTTCATAACTAAAATTGGATTATGTAAGGTGTCAAGCAAACATCCATATCATTAGAACAGTTGTGGAGTCACAATCAAAGCTGTCCAAGGGAGAGGAGAATATAATTATGGAGAGCCAACAACTAGGATTGAAGGTACCAACTCCAGAGGATGGTAGCTCAAACAACAATCAATCATATAGATATCAAGGAAGGACCAGACTGCCGCGAACCTAGATAATAATATTGCCTTCATTACCCACAGACTGAATACAACATAAATTTTTGCTCTTTAGGGGAAAACTTTATTACATGGGAATAATATACACCTCAGTTACCTACAACTATTTTATGTGAGTAAGAGAAAATAAATACTTCAATACTATTTCTAGCATCAAAACTGGGGATGATGATTCTAAAATCAGGACTAACCTTGATGATGCCAGATCAATTTTGCTGTAATTGTGGCAATGTGTTTGCAGGGAAAACAGCCGACGCAGATCCTTGTGCCTTCTTCTTTAACTGCTCAAGAAGCCGGTGAGCTTCTCTTAACTCATCCCTTGTATTAGGCCCATGCCTTTCCCATGAGTCTATAACATGTTTTTGGAACTCTAATGCAAGGGCATAACTGCATTCCACAAAGTATAAATGAGCAAGTTCATTGATAGTTGTAAAAGTCTTGATATGTCATGATGCATAGTTAAAAGGATTTAGAAATTGATATGGTGTGTATCTGCAAGATAACATTGAAAACATCTGAAAATGATGACCTATTAAATTCAACAGTGTTACACAAGGATAAATCATGTCCATAAGGAGAAGAGACCATCATTAAAGTGTATCTAAAGCCAAAAGCATTGAATCATGCCTGATTAGAATGAAAAATAACAATAACATTGTAATAATAACAACAACAACAACAATAACCATCCACTTGTCAAAAGAAGAACTTAAGCAGTCATCCTCATGTCTATAACCTTTGGATGGAAAATCTAGTGATTATGTTTCTTATGCTCCACTTTGCAACAAGAGATTTGTATGATAAGCTGTTTGTTTACACATTTCTGTTAAAAAAGCGATGTCTAGAGAAAGATGATCATGACATTGAATCTAAATAGTGATTTTTATTTAGCAAGTGGTGATTAAAAGATTCGGTGAGTACAGGTTCCAGTCCTTGGAGTTATAACTACCAGTGACCTCTCGAATTGCAATAAAGCAACATTGTATCTTCAATATTTAAATTTTAACAGCCACTACAACAACGATGAATTTCAGGTACCTCTTTAACTCGATAATCAGATGTTCTAAATATTTCCGCAAACTACAGAACCATCCATGTACTCATGTTCTCCATTCCTATGCAGACATTAATGTAAGTATATTTGCTTTCTTGTCATAATCGTCATTTCTTCACTAGTTCCAGTGCCTAATTTAAAAATTGGCATTTTTCTGAGCTAAAAGCAAGCAAGGTCCTAATAACCTCTCCCTAAAAAGTTCCCCATCCCTTATCCTTTTCAACCAAAGGGGTTCTATACAGTGTCCAATGAGCATATATGCACACTGAAATAAAACTTTCAAGCCTATAATCCAATCCTCAAATCTAGCTATTTATCATTTAAAAATTAAAGGGAATATGTTTTTCTCTTCTTTAAATAAAAACATACCGTACATAAAGGTATAATTTATCATTATGTTAATGTAGCTATGAAACCGCTACATGATAACCATAGCAACTTCGCAATTAAACTATAGAGCATTCACCCATGCAACTTAAGCTTATCTACTCCCTGTTGAAGACATGATTTTAAGAGAAACGAACCTTGTTCCTTTCTTCCAAGAGAGGTTAGGAATCTAATGGCCTCAAATTGAAAAATTTACAAACACATTCAAGGCAAAATCAAGGCTATGTAACTTAATAAATGTCACTTCAAACAATGGTGGGCCTATGGCGCACGAGCAGAAGGCATTGAAATCTATATATCAAGATATCCATTGGTCATGGGATCATAATTCGTCAAATAGATGGCCTTAATAGTTCAAGAAATATATCTCACAAAACTAAAAATCCAGAAAACATAATGATACATGACTTATGCAAACATATAATATTTGACAATTGATAAAGGGAAAAAAGAGTGTAAATATACCTTCCCATTTCCCCATAAGCATTAGCAATGCACTGGCATGTATCTATAGAATCCTCATGGTCTTGGCCAAAAGTTTCCTCAATTATTTTCTTCCCAAGAAGCAGCATTCTTAATGCTGCCTGCAGCTGATTCATTTCCAAATATGCCTGCCCCAAATGCTTATATACAAATCCCAAGCCAAAATGCTTTGGCCCGAAGCTTCCTTTCAGCTTCTCAACTGCAGCCTCAAGCAAAGGAACAGCATCAGAGACTCGCCTCGTCAAGAGAAGCAACCACCCCAGCCTTGCTGAGATACTTCCAGCCAAGTGCTGCTGTCGCGGGAGCTTCTCAATTATTGCCATTGTCCGCTTCATCAAAGACATAGCAATTTCAAAGTCATTCATGGCCTCATACAACAACGATGTCTCTGCATACGCCTCTGCCACCTTTTCAGGTGACACTAATTTTTTCTTATCAAGAATTCCACAAGCAATCTCCAAACACCTCTTTGCGTCCCCAAACTTGTCCTGGTTGAACAATGCTTTTGCCATTGAAACAAACACCATTGCCCGAATCTCACTCTCCTTCTCTGCCTGTGCAATCACTCCCTTGAGTGTATTAATGGCATTATCCAACCTCCCAAGAGAAATCTGCATGTTTGCTTTCTCAATCTCGACATAAAACAATTCTTCTTTCAAACCCAAATCCTCCAAATCAATTCTTGCCATCTCATTTTGCTTCAAAGCTTCCTCATTCTCCCCAAGACCAGTATAAACTACTCCCAGAAGCCGTCGAACTTGAATCACCTCCATAGAATCAGACCCCAATCTCTCTTCATAAATATCCAACGCCTTCAGAGCGAGTGGCAAAGCCTCTTGAAACTCCAACACCGAAGTATAAAACTCTGCCAAATCCTTATGAGCATCACCCATTTCCCTAGAACCAGCCACAAAGATCAAACTTTTCAGCTCAAAACACCTTCTGAGATTAACCAAAGCCTCATATCTTCTCCCCATGAGTATCTTTGTATCAGCAATCTGCGCTTGCACTGCAACACACACTCGCGCATCTTCAGAATCACCACGACCTCGGCTTGGCATTCCATATAGTAGCTGCTCAGCAGTTCCCAACGACTCCAGACTATCATCAAATCTCTTCATCCTATAACCAATCTTACCCAATAAAAGCAGAGCCTTGGCAAGAGATAGCGAATCCCCACCATCTTTCTCCAAAATCCTAAACGCTCTGAGAGCAAAGCTAAGGGCTTTCTCAGGGGTTTCAGAGCCATCAGCGTGCAAGCGCTCAGCAACTTCTAGACAAGCGAGGGCAAGGCGCTTGTCATTCTCATCCGAAGTGGACTCCATGGTGTCGAAGGCGGCGAGGAGTTGCTTCGTTGAGGTGGCGGAGTCGAAGACATGATGATGCACGGCAGAAGTTTGTGAAAATGCCTGAATGGAACGAGACTCGCATAGTTGGATGCAGTAGTGGTGGTGGTGGTGGTGGTGATGGAGAAGAGGGCTTAGAAGGGACGAGCTCCGAGAATGGAGAAAGCGAGAAGCAATGGAGAGCCTGGAGACGGAGGAGAGCAGGGAAAATGTGGGCCTTCTCATGCTTGTGCCAATGATAACGAAGCTGTAGAGAAAGCAAAGACTAAACAGTTTGGCTGCATAGGCATAAACAAAATGTATTTATTTATCTTATTTTATAATTATCTGATTTATTTATTTATGCTAATGACAGAACGGTCCATAATAATGTGCCTAGATTGAGAATATGGGAGGAGTAAGGGGAGAGTTCAGGAGTTGGATTGAACCCTTCTCGTGTTTGGAAAAATGGGTTAGCAATAATGTTTTTAAAACCGGACCGGAGAGTGAACCAGTTTAATATTTGGGTTGTGGGTCAATCGATCCAACCAGATGACCAATCTTGATCGGACCGGATGATGTCACACACACACACACACACACACACACATATATATATATATATATATATATATATATATATATATACACACAAAAAATATTGTGGTTTGATATTTTGTTTTCCTGTTTCATAACATCATAAATACATAACAAAATCATAATAAACTCATGACAAATATAACTTATGAAACATAACAACAACATAATAGTAATAAAGCATAATAAAAAATGCATCTTATGTTTTGAAAAACAAGAAAACTTGGCCACAACAACATAACAAAACATACTAAAACAAACAAAAGTACATATTAATGTTTTCAAATTTTCAGTTTTCACATTTCAGGGTTTGTAATTTTTGTTAAATTAATTTAAAATTTAAAACCTTAAAAACCCGGGTTTGGCCGGTTCCGGTCTAACCGGCCGATTCAATGGGTTTGACTGGGTTTGATCAGTTTAATAATCGGTTAAAAAATCTTATAAACCCGGACCGTATCATAGCCCGGTTCCTGGTTTTTTCGGTCTCACCGGCCGGTCCAGTTCGGGTTTGAAAACATTGGTTAGCAAAGAAACGAGAGAATTTCCAAAAAAAAATTATAATTAAAAAAATAAAAATTTTATAATTTGGGGGAAAAAACTTTAATATGCGGAACTTTTATATTAGTAATAGACTAACACTTTTTAATAAGCATATAATTTGTAGATCATATTATTATATATCCTTTGTCTTTTTTAACTAATAACATTATCATACAACCCTCATTTTTTTTTTTTACAAAAAATTTATTATCCAAACAAAAGTTCAATTTGTTTTTTTCTCTCTAATGTTTCGTCTTCTTCCTTTACCTTTTCATATTGACACGGACTCAGACTTTCACTGATAACGCATGCGGCACTTGATCGTCTTGCCTTGATCAAGTTAGCCTTACTTCCCACACTTAGGCAAGAATACGATTTTTGGAGGCTTGAAGGAAAGAAAGCTTTGAGAGAGCTTTGATGTGGAAAGAGAACTTCTTATTACAATGCTTGCTTGCTTGGTTTACAATGGCAAGACCCCTTGCTCTTTTATAGGCCTCAACCCCTTGGTTTACCACGGCACTATGTCACGCCCCGAACCCGGCTCGCCGGACTCGACGCGTTGACAAACGGCCGTATGCTCACAAGGCCGAGACCAAGTGGGCACACAAGGCCTCAATACCTGTCTCTCAAATATAAATCATAATAATATACTAATTCCCATCAAAACTAAAGAATTAGAGAAACGAAAAATAATCGGATTTACAGCCAAGATTCACAGAATACTAAAGGTCTTAACAGACAACAGATTTATTAAACAGAAAACTAAACTTCTGCTAGCCACCTGGTGATCACTCAACGGTCCCCGCTAAGCTAGTCACCACACACCTACCATTGATCTGAAAAAGATAGAACAACTATTTATGAGCTAAACAGCCCAGTAAGCAACCACTAAAAGCCAATAGTAAAATAGGGATCACAAAAATTCAATAGTTTCAAAAACATGCTCATATGCGATGTTGCACAATAATTATCAAAACCAAAACCCAAACTTAAGAATATTTCAGAAACGTACTTAAAAGTAACGTTATATAATGAATATCAAAAATAAATATCCAGACAATAGAACATTTCAGGCAAACAAAATTTTCAGATGAACAAGTATATATGTCCCCCAAATAACTAATGCCAAAAACAAAATATCAGAGGTCATTTGTTTACCCTCGGTGACCCGAGCCAGAATATCAGAGTTCATTTGTTTACCCTCGGTGACCCGAGCCAGAATATCAGAAGCCGTTATTCTCCATCGACGGAACGGTGCGAAACTATAGTTTCTTATCAAAATCAGAATTCATGTCGACACGGTCAGTGTTTAACCCCCATTGACAGGGTTATTGCAAAGCTAATTGGGGACTACGATTTATAGATCAAAATAGTTGATTTTCACAAACAATAGAATAACAAGGTTCAAACTGAGCGAAAACAGAATAATCTGCTAAACAAAAATATTAAGATTCGCATGATCCCATTTTCCGTATATCAAAATAAGCCAATTATTTTCAAATCAAATAACTTAACGAAAATGTTGTAAAATAAATTTATATAACTCAAAATATATAATATACATAGTTTATAAAAAACTTGAATGAATAAATTATTCAAAAATATAATTATTAAAAATAATACAAGAAATAATCAAAATAGTAATTTAGCAAATATTGAAAAATATATACTTATACAGAATTTATATGTGGTTTACTTACCCAGAAAAATATCCCCAAGCTATAGGATCCACTCAGACATCAAAATCAAGATTCGGGCAAAAACACTAAACATGAACATCACACTTGTCTTAAATTCCAAACTTACAAACAAATATTGACCACTAGTTAAACATGATCGAGGCTCTAAATACTAACTGTGCTAGCAACACCAGAATACACAATGCATTACTTACCCCATAAGTACGCTAAAATCAAACCCACAACTATATATATATCTGTGTGTATATATATATAGACACATGTGGCTAATGAGCAAGGGTAATGGAAAAGAAGTTTTCAGAAGGGTATAAATGCAAAAAAGGTCAAGATCTTATTTTTTAAATTCGGATTCTTTCAAGGGTATAATATAAATTATCAAGTCTAATGGAGATATGAACTATTTTAATATGACCAATCGGGACTAAAATATGCATAACTTTGTCTAACATCCTCCAAATCACAAAATTCTTTCTTTAACGAAAACTAGACATACAAGGCTATAACATATCCAAAATTTGAATTGATCCGAATACTAATAAATTTATATTATCCATTTGAATGTTCATCTATTTCTGCAAACCAGTAAAATCATATACGACCCGTTTAACATGCATATCTCTCCGAATACATCCTCAAATAACATGATCTTTTAGGAGTAGAAAGCTAACTCAATCAGGAATAACTTTTGTATTTTTCATCTTGCCTGATTCAACCTTTAACACCATCAAAAATATTAATCAAACTCCATGTTCTGCACAGATTACTTTTTGACGTAGCTGCACTAATATGATTGTATCTCATAAATTACAAATCTATAAAATCTGAAAATTTGCAGCTACTTAGTTGATATCAAACCCTAAAACTTTCGTATTGATTACTTTGCTCGATTCAACTTCTGAAGTTATGTATTATAGCCGTCAATCTTTAGGTTTTGCACACTACACCAATAGGGTCATATTTTTACAACCACAATTATATAAAATTTTAAAATTTTTGCTGAAATAAAATCTATGTTTACTTTCCTGGAAAAATCCCTAATTATGTTGGGAAGACAAAAACATGCTATGCATTTTTATTCATGGAAATCAAAATAAACGAATAAAATAAAAACACGGCTATTTATGGAGATCAAACAACACACAATCAAAACCCTAAATCCGAATAAGCGGATGCTTACGCATTCCTAATGTATAAACTTTATCTTTTTCTCCAAATTCAGAAATTGTCACTCTCATTGAGCATATATAATGACGTTCAATCCTCTTGCTCTTTATATTGGACTTAAGGTTCATAAAATCAATGAGACACAAAAAAACAAAAGAAAAGAAAGGAGATCTCACTTATGATCAAATAGACCTAGATTCGAGAAAGTGGTGCTTACCTAAAAACAACAGAGAACAGAAATTGACATGGAGCCTCTCTTCCTCTTCGTCATCACCGGCACTTCACGAAACTAAGGAAGAAGGACGCGGCTAGGTCTCGGGTGAAATTCTCTCGTGAGTTCCGAGGCCTTCTCCCCATGATATAATGGTTATAGGGGATAAGATTCGGAAGGTTTAAAGTTTCAAATAAAATTAAGAAATACAAATCTAATCTAAGGCCTGAGATTAAAAGATGGCTTTACAACTGATAGGGTTGGGAGGTTTAAAATTTGAAAAAATAATATCTTAAAAAGATAATCTGACAGCTATTAAAAAGTGGGTTTTACACACTATCTCTTGGGGTCCAAATTCAAGGTAATGACCGACAATGTCGCTACTAGTTACTTCCTTAAGAAAAAAAAGCTCACCCCAAGCAAGTTGTCACACACTCGGACTTCCTACCGATGTCATGTGCGGCACTTGATCATTCCCCTTCGACCAAGTCAGCCTACTCCTTCCCTTGCCTTGGTTTTCCTACCAAATAGCCAAGAGACTTATGGAAATAAGAGGCTTAGGGAGAGTTCGTACCTTAGGTGACTTAGAGCTTTCCAAAACTCACATTTTATTGGATGCTTGAAGGCTTGTACAAGAGAGCTTACAACACTTTGCTTGTTGCCCCAAAGACCCTCCCTTGGGGAGTATTTATAGGCCTCCACCTCCTCAATAGACGGTAGGGATCAATTTGATCCGACGGCCATTATTCGCCATCTAGAGAATTCTACACTTCTCTTACAAAATATCTAAGGTTCTCTCATATTCCGTATTATTCTACTCAATTCCGGAATATTGGGGAGAACTCTAGAAGTTACATGAGACAAAGGGTTATCATGACACACTTAAAAAAATATCTAAGTATGGGTGGTAACCCTTCATGATGTGATCCGCCCGACGTGTTCCGGTCTGCTCCTCACCGCGCGTTACATCCTCCCCCACCTATGCCGGCGAAGCCCTCGTCACTGCATCTTTGTTTGTGGCTTCCACTTATTTTCCTTGAAGTTTGAATCTTCATCTTCACCAAGTCTCATGGTTGAGATCTTCTTCTCACAGGGATACCCTTCTCTTTTTAAGGGTATCATCCTCATCATCCCTTCGAGTATCCACATGGTGTCGGTGAATGGAACGGGCATGGCCTTAGCCCGGTCAAAGAACTCCATACCGAGTACCATGCGGTAATCATCCATAACCACAATGGAGAAATCTAGGGTACCTCGCCAATCTCCTAAGCATACCTCGATTCCACGAGCGATCCCGCCGATCGGTGTTGCCTTAGAATTCACTGCCTTAAGCCATCCTTGCTCTTTCTTATATGGCACCTTCAAGCGGATTCCTTTACGTCAAGGAAGTTGTTTGCGGCGCCGGGATCAATCAATGCCTTCACTTCTTGATTTCCCACCTTAGCTTCCACAAACATCCGGCCCTTGTTATACTCTTTTGGCTTCTCCATGCTTGACTTAAGAGCACTTAGAATATGTAAAGTGCTAATCTTCATTTCTTGGGGTGGCTCGTCCTCCCGCTCAATCTCTTGCATCATGGCAGAAAGCTTGGCCTTCTTTGGGCACTCCTTTGCCTTATGTGGCCCCTCGCAAAAGAAGCATTTGAGTGAACGTCTCTTACCTTCATCCTTGTGCTCCTTGGAGTTCCACTTGCCTTTCTCCCATCTGTTCTCCTTGTTGGGATGGGTGTCTCCCCCACCATTGCTATTATTTCCCCTTGCTTCAAAAAACTTGGGCTTACCAGGCTTTTTGAGCTCAAGAAGGGACTCGACAATGGACATGGCGGTGGCAAGGTGTTGGGCTCCTCTAAGCTCAATCTCCATCCTTGCCCACATGTTAAGTCCATCCATGAAATTAAAGAAGGCATCCTTCTCTGAATAATCTGAAATCTCCAAGAGTGTTTCGGAGAATTATTTGACGTAATCCCGGATGCTTCCCTTTTGTACCAGATGGCGGAGCTTCACCCTAACATCTCTCTCGGCGTGCTCGGGGTAGAATTTCCTATTAAGCTCCCTTTTAAAGTTGTCCCACGAGGCAATGGTGCACATACCTCATTCCATGTCGCGACACCGTCTTCTCCACCAAACCATGGCAGTGTCCATGAGGTAGAGAGTGGTGTGGTCCATCTTCTTGGTGTCCTCCACATCAAGGGCCTTAAAGTATTGCTCCAAGCTCCACAAGAAATTATCGATTTCCTTGGCATCTCGTGCCCCTCCATACGACCTAGGTTTGGGCACATCTACCCTTGAAGGACCATGAGTTAAGGGAGTTGGGATAGGCATGTTACCTTGTGCTAACGCCCTCTTGATGAGCACCATCTCATCCTTCAAAGCCCTTAACTCTCCTTCCATAATGCCAACCTCTTCCTTCAAAGCTTTGTTTTCTAATTCAAGAGAGGTGAGCTTGTCGGCAAGGGGGTCGCACCTTTCTTTGGCTTGTTTGGAGCATGCTTCCATGACCACATTCAAGGCACTTTGCATCTCCTCATGCAAATCCTCCATGTTCGAGTCCACCTCCTCGAACTTCTTCTCGCCTTCGCCCATGATCATCTCCACCTTAGCAAGCCGGGACATGACATCACCCAAATCCTCTTGGGTCTTGTCTTTAGACAGTGCCTTCTTGCCCTTCTTGGAGGTCTCCTTTAGTACCTCCACTTGCTCAATTTCGCTCGACATGATGCCCGCAAGATCTCACCAATTAAAGCTCTGATACCACCTGTCACACACTCGGACTTCCTACCGATGTCGTGTGCGGCACTTGATCGTTCCCCTTCGACCAAGTCAGCCTAGTCCTTCCCTTGCCTTGGTTTTCCTACCAAATAGCCAAGAGACTTATGGAAATAAGAGGCTTAGGGAGAGTTCGTACCTTAGGGGACTTGGAGCTTTCCAAAAGTCGTATTTTATTTTATGCTTGAAGGCTTGTACAAGAGAGCTTACAACACTTTGCTTGTTGCCCCTAAGGCCCTCCCTTGGGGGGTATTTATAGGCCTCCACCTCCTCAATGGATGGTGGGGATCAATTTGATCTGACGGGCATTATTCGCCATCTAGAGAATTCTATACTTCTTTTACAAAATATCTAAGGTTCTCCTATATTCTGTCTTATTCTACTCAATTCCGGAATATTAGGTAGAACTCTAGAAGCTACATGAGACAAAGGGTTATCATGACACACTTAGAAAAATATCTAAGTATGGGTTGTAACCCTTCATGATGTGATCCGCCCGGCGTGTTCCGGGCTGCTCCGTGCCACGCGTGACAAAGTTCGTTGGCAAACTTTCTTGGCAGAATTCAACTTTGAGATGGAATACAAACCCGGTTGAGCAAATCTTGTTGCGGATGCATTGAGCCGGAAAGGAGAACTCGCGGCCATCTCAAGCCCAAACTTTCCTATGGCAGACAAAATCAAGGAAGGTTTGGGGTATGGCCCTTAAGCCAAAACCTTGATGGAGTTGGCATGCCAAGGAAAGACTCATCGGTTTTGGGTCGAAGATGGATTGCTCATGACGAAGGGGAACTGAGTTTATGTTCCAAAATGGCAAAGCTTTAGGAAGAACATCATCAAGGAGTGCCATGATGTAAAGTGGGCCGGTCATCCCGGGATACGGAGAACTCTAGCTCTCATTGAAGCCACTTAATATTGGCCCCAAATGGAGGAAGATGTGGAAGTATATGTCAAGACTTGTCTTGTATGCCAACAAGACAAGAACGAGCAAAAGCAACCCGCGGGACTATTAGAGCCATTGCCCATTCCTGAGAGACCATGGGAGAACATCTCTATGGACTTCATCATAGGGCTACCCAAATCCGAAGGCTATGGCAACATCATGGTGGTAGTGGACCGGTTTAGCAAATATGCGGTTTCATCCCACTCCCAAACAAGTTCTCGGTGGAAGATGTTGCTCAGCCTTTTCTCTAGCACATGGTAAAGTATTAGGGCATCCCTAAGACGATCGTGAGCCACCGAGATGCTCGCTTCATGGGTAAGTTTTGGTTGGAGCTATTTAAATTAATGGGTACGGAACTCAATTTCTCTACAAGCTTTCACCCTCAAACCGATGGACAAATGGAGAGAGTGAATGCCTTGCTAGAGCTTTATTTGCGACACTATGTTAGCGCCAACCAAAGTGATTGGGCCACACTCCTTGATATTGCCCAATTCTCTTATAATCTCCAAAAAAATGAGGCAACGGGGACAAGTCCATTCGAGATCATCACCGAACAACAACCGAGGACTCCTACCACCTTGGCCATGGAGTATAAAGGACCAAGCCCCATCCCCCATAAAGTGGCCACAAGATGGCAAGAAGAGTTGGACAAGGCGCGAGCTTCATTGAACAAAGCCGCCAAGAAAATGAAGAAGTGGGCCGATACAAAAAGGCGACCCCTCGAGTTCGAAGAAGGAGACCTTGTGATGGTATAGTTACTCCCTCACCAAACTTGGAGGAGATTCGCCAAAGTACACAAAGGGCTAGTACGGCGTTATGAGGGACCCTTCAAGGTAGAAAAGACAATCGGTAAGCAAGCCTACCGCCTTACTCTTCCTTCTCATTTGGAATTGCATCCTGTGTTCCATGTGAGTCTATTGAAGCCATAGCGAGAAGACAAAGATGACCCCAAGCGTAACGAGCGTAATCGTGCACCTACCTCTATTACCTCGGTGCCAAAACAAGAAGTGGAGAAGATTATCGACCACTGAGTTATACCAAGGAGGGGCAATCATCCTCGCTACGTGGAGTACCTTGTTAAATGGAAGGGGCTACCAAACAATGAGGCAACTTGGGAACGAGAGCTCACTTTATGGAACAACCAGGAGGAGATCAAGGCATATAAGGAGAGCACGACAAGGACGCCATGATATCAAGTGGGGGAGAATGTCATGCCCGGCACAAACACGCCCACACATTACCGGGATGAAGGGTTACTCTCCCATACTTAGAATATTTTTGAGTAAGAAAAATACGAAATACGGAAAATGCTAGAATAATCATGAAAGCTCATGATAAGTGTAGAGCTCTCATGAACCTTGTAGAAAAGTCTAGAAAGCCCTCAAAAGATCATGTAACTTTGTCGAATGATGTGGAAGCCTCTAGAGGGCTAATGAGAGCCGTCGGATCGAATAGATCTCAACCGTCCATTGGGGAAGTTGAGGCCTATAAAAAGGCAAGGGGTCTTGCCATTGTAACCAAGCAAGCAAGCATTGTAATAAGAAGTTCTCTTTCCACATCAAAGCTCTCTCAAAGCTTTCTTTCCTTTAAGCCTAAAAAAAAAAAAATCGTATTCTTGCTTAAGTGTGGGAAGTAAGGCTGACTTGATCAAGGCAATGCGATCAAGTGCCGCACATGTCGTTGGTGAAAGTCTGAATCCGTGACAGTGGGACTCATTTTTCTCGAGGTGAATCTAGGGAATGGAACATTACAGTAAGAAAGAGCTATTTGGGTCATGTCTTCCTTCTACTTTCTTCTTTTTTTTGTCATAATAATTACATTCACTAATTTAGTTAAGATATTTACCTATATGAATTCAAGTGGATGATGATATTGAATGCTGGATGAAGAAATTTCATCTATTTCTTTCTGATTGGACATTTGTTTACTTTAAATAAAATTCTTTAGTTTAAGTAATTAATTATACAAGTTAAATGGATAATAGTTGGAGTGAATTATTTTATAATTACACATAATGCATTTTTTATACATTGATACTATAATCTATTTACATTAAGGGCATGCTTGGGAGAGGTGAAGGAAGGCTTTGTAAAGTACGGTAAAGTAAGGTAAAAGGAGGTTTTAAGTTATACCTTGTTTGGATTAAAGGTAAGGTAAATGGACGTTATGAAACCTTGTAGTGTTTGGATGGAAGGTAATAGAAGGTAAAGTTATAGATGAATATTACTAAAATGCCTTGAAACTATAAATTATATTTTATGCTAATTTTACACATATAATACTATTTTGTAAATTAAATATTTTTATTTGCTAATTTATAATATTTTACTATTTTTTGCTAATTTACACATATAATATTATTTTTGAAAATTAAATGCTAATTTTACACATATAATAATATTTTGTAATTGTACTATTTCTTATAGCGTTTATAACGCCACGAAATAAAAATTTTAAATTATTTTTACATGTATTTATGTTTATTCAAAAATGAAAATAAAAAATAAAACAATAGAAAAAAAATAGCTCACCACTTCCTTTATATATTTTGCCCCCTAGTTACCAAGTTATAAGAGAGATTTGGGCTTGCCAACTTCACAATCAAAACCAAGGCTATTGATCGCAGGTAAATTGATTTTCCTTCCTTCACACAACAGACCTGGATACACAAAGCACAAATAAATCCTTCACAAATACAGTAGTTTTATTAATATTATTGATTTATTCTTGCATTTGGTGGATCAACATTGGAAGGAGAATGTCCATTGTCTGCTTTTGATTCCTCCACGAGATGAATAGAATTGTCCTTCTCACCTATCTATTATACAAGCATGGTGATCTTTTCATCACTTTGTAATAGCAGTCTTGATACAATGATTTTCTCTATCTACCGTTGTATAACAATATATATATATATATATATATATATATATATAGTTAAAAGAAACAAAAAAAAAAAACTTACATCCTCCCAGATTCAATGGTACACTTTGCAATGCAAGGCTTTGCCATGTGGACTACAAAGTCCACATAGCAGAGAAGGCACCCTTTCAAGATTGGCACAAAATGGAAATGGATCTCTTCACAGGCCATTAATGAGCAAACTAATTGAAGAATTGACCGAATCTGAAGATCACTGATTGACTACAGAGTCAAAATAGCACGAAAATATGTGATAAAAATAAAGAACACTCTTTCAACATCGGAACAAAATGTGAAGGTTTAAGAAAATAAATCTGATATCAATGCCACCCATTTGTTCTGTCTGCATAATTACACGATCAATGACATTGGAAGAAAGGAAAAAACATAACCAGTGCACCTGAATTAAGGAGTCCTTGAATTTATCTATAGCACAGGTAGAACCACATGTACTCCACCAAAGCATTGATAAAGTGTGTGGATCTAACCGAATTTACTTACTTGGCCCTTCAAGTTTGCAGCAGTTTGAGTTCCTACTTCAATAGTCTGCCCAACAACCTGATGAACAGATCTCATAATAAGATACATGAGATCAAGGAAGAAGTGTTGTGGTGGGTTTGCAACTTACCATCATGGACCACTAAATGGCCTGATCAGTTTCATCCATTGTCTTCATTCTAGCATTTATAAGCTCTTGATTAGACATTGCTACAACTAATTTCACAAGCAGGAGCATCAACAAACAATGAATCAGCCTTCACAATGCAATGTGGCACCACACCATGAGAAAAGCTCATAAACAAGCACTACACAGTACAAGAGAAATACCACCATCGAATGAACATGCCACCGTTGTTTACAAATGTTACATTATATAACAAAAAACAAACCAAAGTAAAAGGAACAAAATGAAACATTGTCATTTCCAACAAAGAAACAAGATCCCATAGACATGATCCCATAAACATGATCCAATAAATGATAACATTGTTTAGGTTTTTACAAGTCACATATTTAAAAAAAAAAGTTCCACTAAAGCCAAGTTAGGTAGCCGTGTACGGTTGTCCACCATGTTCAGTCACGATGTGCACAAGAAAAACATATATATAAGATTTAATTAATCATGAACCAAAAAAAAAAAAATGCCAAACACCAAACCTAGTAGAATGCAAATGCAATTCACTACACATGCCACCAATATTTTGTTCACCCTGCAAAAATAACCAAAGCATGCATAAGCTTATGTAAATATACTCCAAATTATTCAAGGTTTGCAACGAATAGAATGTCAACCTTTATTTTCATTCATGTGGGTCATCACCATAACCCAACCAATTCAACAATAGAGGCTTACGATCCACGGTTGGACACCTAATTAAACTTTCCAACAACTTCGGATCTTTAATGAGGAACATGTAAGCTTTGCTAAAAATAGGATGTGAGAGCCCTAAATCCTTAAGCATGTCCCACACATCATAATCCTTCATAGGATCAGTAGTAGATGCTTGAACTAAGATATTAGTTGATTGAAGAATAGCATCAGCTACAGTCCCAAGAGCTGTAGACAACTCTTGAAAGTTGTCATCATGATTTTTAGATCTTTTGCTCTTCTTGGACCTAGATGAACTTGGAGCTTCAACTTCCTCTTCGATGTCATTTTCAACAGTATTTCCATTTTCACCCAAATTCTCTAAGTTCACAGTGTTTTGGGAAACCAACAAATCAATTTCATCTATTGTGTTCCCCGATGTATTTCTTTCTTTTCGCACCCTTCGTCACCTCATTTCTGATGCAGTTTCAGCTTCGTGCCCAATTGCTTGTCCTGTCCATGCAGTTGAACCATTTTCTCATAATTTCTAACTCTTCCGTTCATCCATTCAGCAGCTTTTGGTCTCACCTACATATGAAACAATATTGTCAACAAATGTTGGGTACAATACATTTCACCATTATTTGGAGAAACCTACCTCAATTAAATGTTGCTATACTTCTGGCTCAGCGTTCCACATCTCTGTAGTTGGATTCCATGCAAATCCACTCATGCCATTTTTGAAAATATCGTAGCATTTTATAAATGCTCTCTTTAAATTTTTCATGCGGTTTTGGGCTCTTTCTTTGTTTATTGGCTTGTTTAAAAATTTACCTTTCAGTTCCTTTACTACGTTCTCCAATGCATGTGTAGTGAAGGTTTCACCAACTCTATTTCCCATTGCTTGTTGATGTAAGTATGCATCAATCAAAGCGTCATCCATATTCAAAGTCCATATACATGTGCTACTTCCACCGTCAACATTTGCACTTGTTTCCTTTTTTGACATATTTTAGACTACATCAACAATAACACAAAATTGTTAATGTTATAAGTGTACATTACATTTTTAACATATAATAATGCAATGAGGAATATAAATGTCTCACAGTTCATTAAGTCGGAACCATTCATACTAATATGCATGGTTGGAATAACCAATAGCATTGCATGGAATAATCAAACTAATTATCCACCATAACAGAGTGTAATTGACAATGACAACGAGTGTTAGAAACCATTCAATCCTTCACCAAACATGAGAACAAACAATAGCAACCATCAAAGTTATTACAAGCATAAAACAGCGGAATCTTTTTAACACCACCAACAGGTCATTCAACGTAATTAAGCCACATTGCAGTTGCTATAGCATCCCTAATGATCTATCCTTTAATGATTTCTTCATTGTTTTCCCCAATGTTATGATCTTTATCTTGTACTTCATCTCTCAGTTCAATGTCAACTTGAGCAAGTAAGTTGTCATTAGAATCCACACCCATTAAATAGTTGTGCAAAATGCAACAAGCAAAAATAATTGCCTTTTGTGTTTCTAAACCATAATGCGTCTCTGTTGAGCTCCCTATAATAGGAAAATGCTTCTTGAGGACACCAAATGCTCATTCGATAGCATTTTGTAGAGATGCATGGCAAAGGCTAAATAATTCACGCGGATTCCGTGGCGGATTCCTTGAGTACTCCTTTAAATGATATCGCTCCCCTCTATATGGTGTAATAAGCCCTCTTCTTAATATAAATCTGGCATCAACGAGATAATATTTTCCTAAACATTAAATGGACAACGTTATTTCATTGTCTAAGTATATATAGCCTTTAATAAAATATTATGACCAATAAAAAATTACCTTCAGGAAGTTTTAGTGGAGAATCTCTACTTAATGCATTCTTCATAATTCTCGAATCAGACGCTGTGCCTTCCCATCCAGGTAACACATACGAGAATTTTAAATCGAATGTGCATGCAGCCAACACATTTTGTGTTGGGAACTCCTTCCTGCCACGATGCCTAGGGACGTCAGAATTGGAAATCCTTACACGAATGTGTGTTCCATCAATTGCACTAACATAATCCTAAGATAGATTTAATATTTCATTCACATTGCACACGTAATTACAAGCAATTATACTTCAATGGAAAGTCAATTACCTTAAAAATATGGTAGAACCTACTGCCTGCTGAAAATTTCTGAAGGGATTTGTGAGCCTTCAGGTTGTACTAGGTATTTTTCCTTCATCTCCACTATAGCTTCCAATACACTATGAAAATGACGGAAGGTTGTCTCACGATAGCAGCGGAAGAAGAACGATAGTTCACGGTGGGATACATTATGACCTAGTAAATAAAGTGTTTTCGCAACTTGTTCCAACACTGACACATGTAAAGTTGGTCGGAGACCTCCGTCTCTAACTAATATTTCACATAATCCTATGAAAGCTCTAGGACTCATTTTTATCATATTATGACATAGATCACTTGTAAGTAAATGTGACATTAGTTCATCTCTGGCTTGGTCTCCTTGAAGCCGCATTTCACGGGTCATTTAAATATCACTTTGTTTATGTTCCCTATTACGCCTTGCAATCCAACTAATTACTAGAATTACAACTTGGATTGCCGCTAAATGGTGCAATCGTTGCAATTTTATGAAGAAATTGTCCAACAACCTTTTTTTATCGGCCATCTAATAAAAAGCAACATAGCATTAGTCTTATAAATATGAATATGAACTATCTTATACACTAATTCAAAATTTTTTGACAATTTGAATAGAAAAACCAAGAATACAATATCAATACACTAAAAATGCTCTTAGCTTATAAAAATTTTAAAGTAAGTACTAAAACATGGTGATATAGAACAAACCCAATCTTTCCAAACAAACATGATTAAATATTAGGAGAACCAAAATAGTCTGGATTACAAAAGTACTTTGGTGATTGTACTATGCTCACAAGCCATCACTTGCTTTTTTAAAAGACGAGAAAAAAGTATGTGTAATGAGACAATGTTCTTACTATACAAATGCTATTCATAATTAGATTGATAAATAAATATGAGTACAGAAAATTGATAAATAAAGAAAATAAGAAAGAAAGATCTTTTCCCAACATTTTTGGTATACGGCAAAGTTAAATTGAGAAACAGAGAGATTGCAGGGTTTTTTTCGTGTCAGAACATTGCATGAAAAGCCACGAAGGTGCAAAACCTCAGGGTATTAGACGTGCTAGACACTTATATGCTACCAAATATTTGGGTGTGATTTTAATTACAAGTGTAGAGAAGGAATAAAACAATTACTAAACATGCTTGATTTTCATAAACACACTCATAACAAGCAGACTTCAGTCACAATTAAACCTTTGATGACAAAATTTTAAAAATAACTAAAAAGATGCAGAAAAAAATATGACAATGTGATATAAAAAAATTTAAAACTAATAGCAAAAGGTCATCTTTAGACCTTTAGATATACATTCATGTCAGGTGGTCAAACTTGGATCATACTTGAAGCTATAGTCTCTCTATCAATGTCAAATTCATATCAATATTCAAAGAACAAATACAAACTCCTTTTATGCACACAACTGCAACAAAAGAAATGAGCAAAATCATTCTTAAATATCATAAATACATTCATGTCAAGTGGCCAAATCTCAATTATACTTTAAAAATAAAGTTACTTCTTCAAAATCAATTTTTTTTTTAAACAAGATATATATACATATTCTGGCTAGAACCATTTAAACAACAACAACAACAACAAATATGCAATCCTCTCATAACACCTTATTGTGTACATACAGCAAATAGAAAGAACAAGCCTATTCTTAGACATCCAAAGTACATTCATGTCGAGTGGACAAACCAAACCATCCTTAAAACTAAAGTTTCCCCATAAAAATCAAATTTCACCAAAATATATAAATTTAGTGGTGGAACAATTTAAAAAACAACAACAACAAAGATAGACTCCTATTATAAGTTATAACACGTGTCCATAACAAATAAAAACAACAAATTAAACCATTCTTAAACATCATGAATGCATTCATACCAATTGATGAAACCTCAACGATAAATAAACTTCACTAGTTAGAACCATTCAAACAACAACAACAACAAAGAGAATGAAATTACTATAACACCTGGAAACAACAAAGCCATTTTTAAACATCAGAGATACATTCATGTCAAGTGACCAAAACTCAATCAATTTTTCAAAAGCTAAAATTTCCCCATCAACTCATCATATAATTCCTTTAACAAGAAAGAACAAAACCATTCTTTTACATCAGAAACACACAAATAACAAGTGAATAAAGCTCAATCATACATAAACTTCAAGTTTCCCCACAAAAATCAAATTTAAGAACATTTATTAACCTTTCTACACCTGATGACAACAATGAATTAATAGTTCTAGGTGAAGCTATTGATGGATTGATTTGAGTTCTAAGAACAGGAAGCGTGGGAGCAAGAGAGATTGCAGTAGCAACAAATTTTAGCGTATCTCCTCTTTATCAGTTAATGAGAAGAAGATAACCATAGGGAGCACATCGGGAGCAATAGAAGCCTTGGTAAAATTGCTCGATGTCGAGAGCTCATAGGCAATGCAAGATCAGAACAAGAATATTAAAAAGAGAAGGAAAACAAAACAAAACCATGAGAGAACTCTCCAAAGATCAGAACTCTATTATTGACCAAAAGATGAGTTTTTTGATTGGAAACAAGAAGAAACAGATCTAGAAAAATAAAACAACAAACCAAGCACCTGCTAACTTGATCATGCGCTTGAAGAAGAGGAGAAGAACCAGTGACGATCAGGACAGCACCATCAAGCAAATCTTGGCAACCTAAGTCCCACCCGGCCGTTCGGGAGTGGTGAATTCACAAAGCTCTAGATGCAAAGATAAGTTCTTTGATTGGAAACAAGAAGAAACGGATCAGAAAAATAAAACAACAAACCAAGCACCTGCTAACCCGATCGTGCGCTTGAAGAAGAGGAGAAGAACCAATGACAATCAGGACAGCACCGGCGAGCAAATCCCGGCAACCCAAGTCCCACCCAGCCGTTCCGGAGTAGTGAATTCACGAAGCTCTAGGGTTATGGTAGGACATGTTTGTAATAGATTAAATTTAACAGAGATATTTTGGTCAGGGAATTTTTTCAACCTTCCAATGCCCCCGAATTTGGAGGGTTGAAAAATGGGGGTAAATGGAGGGTTTTTCAACCCTCCATTTAACCCCAAATACCCTACCCTCCCTTAACTCTCAATCCAAGCATGAGTTGTATCATAACCCTACCCCCAAAAACCCTCTCCCAAGCAGAGCCTAAGAGTATAGAAGGAATTGTATCACATTTCCTTTTGCTACGTTTTTTCATTTTTCAATTCTTATTCACCATTACATCACAATCTTATAAGGAACATATAAGGAGATTATGATAGAGAACATATAAGCTTTGTTAGGAAGAGGTTGCGTGATCCCTATGTCCCTAAGTTTATCCGATACATCACAATCTTTACTTGAATCTCAGTTTGTAGTATATTGATTCAAATATTTGTAAATTTTTCAATCATAAAGTTGGATGCATAAATCATTTCACTGATTGATTTAATGGTAGCATCAGCTACTAACTCAACAGCTATGGACAAGGTAATATTGTCATGACTATTACATCTTTTACTTTTTTTTGGACTTGGAAGAATTTGAATTTTCAAATTGTGACAATTGACTTACACCTATTGGTGACACTTCTCAATATAAATCACATCTTTTATTTGCATTTTGCAGTGAATTTTTTAAATATTCCTCCAAATGATATCATTTCCTTCCATAAGGAGTAATAAGTCACCTTCTCAATATAAATCTTATATCAATAAAAAAATATTTCCCTAAAACTAAGACTAACTTAGCTATTATGTTATGTGTATATATATGCCATTTTACATAATATCATATCATGCTTATGAGTATCGTCTGGAATCTTAAGAGGAAAAGTGCTACTTAATATATTCTTTATAATTCTCAAATCAAATGGTATGCTTTCCTATCTATATAATACAAATGTAAATTTCAAGTCAAATGTGCATGTAGCTAAAATATTTTGCTTTAGTAATCCTCGCTCCCATGATGTTTGGCAGTTTATGTACTAGACATTTTTACAAAAATGTGTTACATCAATAGCATTAACATAGTCATATTTTATGCTCAACATATACCTATTGTAATTCAAAAGATATTCATCTTGAAGTGTGGCAAGTATCCATTACTGTTAAATATGTCGGAATAAATTTTGGAGCAATCAGATTGTGTTAAAAATTTGTCCTTTAACTCTACTATTGCATGCAATATATTTAAAAAATGATGAATAGTTATTTCACGAGAATGATGAAAAAAATAAAGTTCATGATGGAAAACTTAATTATTTAATAAGTGAAGTGTTTTGACACTTTGTTCCTAGACCAATATCTACAAAGGTGGTCTAAGACATCACCTCTGATTAACATATCACAATAGGACTCACTCTTATCATATGATGACATAGATCATTTTAAAGCAAACTTGACATAATTCATCTCTTGCTTTTATTTCACGTGTGAAGTGATCTCTAAGATGTTTGAGTTCATTAAAGTGTCTGGTAAATCAGCCAATTACAATAGTAACAACTTGAGCTGTTACTAAATGATGCAAATGTTGCAATTTCATAAAAGGATTACCCAATATAACATGAGTGAGAATAATTTTAAGTTAAAAGAGTTTTTCCATCTGCAATCTAAACATAAATAGTTTATTAATTAAGCTGTAAGTTAAAAACAAAAGGAAAAATACGATAACACTAATAGCAACATAACCAGTCTTTATGCTCAAATTTATTAGGATTCGAGATGTCTAGCATTTGCATGTTAAATATTTTTTTAATCTAAAACAAGAACTAAACCCATACACTGCAGCATATGTATAATAAGTTAATTTTTCAATTGTGAACTATTATTTTTTTGAATTAAGTCTAATCTTTTTCAAATTTTTTTGAATGATTGAGTCTCTAATATGGGTTTGACCCATAACGTCTTCATAATTTTGCTGTAACTTGCCAATGACAAAATGAGATAAACCTATACACTCTAACCTGAATGTGGCAATCATTGTTTGGTTTCTGAAATTATTTGATTTGAATTTTTTTTTTTTTTTTTGAGGAAAAATGTGGGGTGGAGTAAGAAAGATTTAAATAAATCCATAAGAGATGTAGAATGGAATTGTCAGTCTAAAAGAGACAGCCTTCAACAGCAACAAATAACTTCTATAAGTTTAAAAAATTAAAAAAATAAAGAAAAAACATTGAACCAATTTAGACTATAAATGAAAGATCAATGAGCCTATTACACTAACTCAATCACATATATTATTAGCTTCCTAATAGTAGCAACAACTTAAGTCACTGTCATCAAATTATGGGATAATTTTTTTAAAATCCTTTTAGTGGTCGGTGGCTGACAGTTTCAATACAATACAAAATAAATTTAAGGTGATAATTTTATTATTATTTTTGTTACATATGCCAAAACAATTTTAGTATCCCTTTCATAAGCACAAAATTTGGTTTGGTTTTGATAATTTTCACATCATTCATGCATATACCATCCTGCAAAGGGTACATAAGAATCAAGCTTTTCGGTTAGTGCAAATGAAAATATAAGCTTTATGGTCATATTATAACAATTATATGTTCTAAGAACAATATTTTCTTTTAGGCAAATAATTATTAATTTTCATAAAATTTTGCGTTTTATATGAACTTAATATGAGTTTTTCTTTCAATAAAATTTTGTATGGATTTCAATGTAAATTTTAATATAACTAACCTCTATATTGATCTTTCTTTTCCAATTAAACTTCGGAGAAATTTTTATTAAAAGAAAAACCAATGTCTATAAAAAAATATGATATTTCGGTTTATTTTTGAATATGTAACGAATAAGATATATTTCATAAGATATAGTCCAAGCAGTGTATACAAGATCTAATAACTCATTGGTTTTTTTTTATTTAAAAAAGTTACCCTCAGATCCATTTGAATAGTATTCTTTAATTTAAATATACAAATAATAAAATCAATTATATTATAATGAGTTTTATTTTTGGTTATATTATAAAATTTCAAATAATTATTTTATAAAATTTAGATTATATGCATTGAAAATTTAGCAGTTGCCATTAAAAAGAATCTTTTCCATTCCTAGCCCATTCCATTAAAATTAAAAATCCCAAAAATCATGAGTCAATAATTGAAAATTCAACAAGCATACCATCACAAAATAAAAATAGTAAAATCATAGAACAATGTCACAAAGAAAACCATTATAAGAAGAGGGTCATCATGACATAAGCCAATCTTTAAGTTTATAGATATTTTTTAATGAACTTGACAAGCACTCTGCATCAATTAAAAAACACATTATAGTAGAAAAAAAAAATCTAAATTCGCAAAGTCAAGGGCTGGATCGATAATCTATAATGGGCCGGATTTTTAGCGGATCGGATTAGGGATTGGGCCTAATAAACATGGCCGTTTAAAATTTTGGTAATTTTTATTATAGAAATATAAATAAAAATGATGGGCTTGGGCAAATGGGTGCAAAAACCTCTAACCAACTTAGCTACGGATGATTATGATGATTTTATAAGCAAACATTTCTCTATTCCCTTCATAAATATTATTAACCTCCATTACTAATATTATTTAAAATAAATAGATTTATATAAAGTTATTTATATCGAAACATATTGTCATACAAAGCAGCATAATTTGAATGGTGTGCAATAGTATAAATATATTATTAATTTAAAATTAAAATGCTTTCAACAATATTTTTTGTTTTTCTTTTAATGGAATCCATACAATCTTATGTTTTTTAAATAGTTATTAAGTTAAAAATCAAAATATTCCTTGAAATCTCAATTAATAAATAATTAATCAATTTTTTTTGATAAATTAATAATAAAGTTTTCACTCCAACAAAATTTACAAAAGCAAAACTTTTAATTATAAATTTTTAACCATCTTCATCTTCATGTTAACAATACATTTTAACGAAAGAAATCGAAATTAGGATAAAAATATTCTTGATGAGATATTATTAAAAACCGTTTCGTTAGAATAAAATCGGATTAAATTTTTTATAGGTCACTAAGTTTTAGATTTATTTCATTAAGGTTACCATATTTCAATTTGTACCAAAAGTTACTAACTTTCGATTTTGTCTCTCCGGGAGGTTACTCGCGAGTAACCATATCATTTCGGCTGACGTGGCTACCGGAATTTGCACTGTCAGTATTACTGTGCCACTCACCATGATGCCATGTCACCCATATGGCTAGGTAATGGGTATTAAATTTTTGGTAGGTTACCAAGGTTTGAAATTGTTTCATTAACGTTACCAAGTTTCAATTTGTATCAAAACAGTTACTGCAATTTGATTTTGTTTCTCCGGCAAGTGACCCGCGAGTAACCACATCCATCATGCTGATGTGTCGACCGGAAAAAACACAGTCAACCTGATGAGGCCAGGTCACCAGGTGACAAATGCTGATGTGGCACCTGGTGACGTGGCATCATCAAACTGACTGTGTTTTCTCCGGTCGACACGTCAGCAGGATGGATGTGGTTACTCGCGGATCACCTGTCGGAGAAACAAAATCAAATTCTAGTAACCGTTTTGATACAAATTGAAACTTGGTAACCTTAATAAAACAAGTCCAAACCGTAGTAACCTACCAAAAATTTAACCCTTTATTTTGCCGCCTCAGCATCTTAGTAAGTGGCACAGTAATGCTGACTGTGCAAATTCCGGTGCGACGTCAGCAGAAAAAATATGTTTACTCGCGAGTAACCTCCCGGAGAAACAAAATCTAAAGTTAGTAACATTTTTGATACAAATCGAAACAGGGTAACCTTAATGAAATAAGTCTAAAACTTAGTGACCTACCAAAAATTTAATCCGAATAAAATCTCATTATTATTTTAAAATATTTTAGATCTATCATTTCTATTTTAGCTATTTTTTTAGAAAAAAGAAATTTATTATTTAGTATGATCCTGTAATCTAATCAATGATTGCTTTATTTTTAATAGAACATCAACTAATATCCGGTTTTGAAAATATTATAAAAATATTACATAATAAGTACTTAAAATATGTAAATTATATTTAATTTTTTGAAAAAAAATTTGACTATTTTTATTAAATTAGATTAATAAGAATGAAGGTTTTTAATTATTGCAATTTATTTAAAATTATCTTAAATATTTTGAATTTATAAAATGTAAAATTAACAATAGTAATTAACAAGATTCAAACTCATGACACCAACCTCCATGTAACACCATTACTCTAACCAAACCGGCCAGTAGATGTTTTTATTGATATTATTCCTTTCTTAAAACATATAAGCAATGTATAAACCTTATGTGATGCAAATTTAGTCCCACATCAGCTAATTTTAGATAAAGAACACGTTCAGGAGTGCGCATCTGATCTGTCAGATCTACTAGGCCAATTGATGGCATTGTAGATTGAGCTAATTAACTGGTTAATACTAACCTTTACACCATATGTGACTTCAAAACCTCTGTCATGCAATTTTAGAGGAAAATCACACAAAATCTCCATATGGGCCCTTACACCATCTTGTGCCTTTTGAGAGAGTCAAACTCAAAATCTCTTAAATACAGAACTTGGTAGTTATTATTGGACTACACACCAGTTCTTGTTTATAGATCTAATTAAAAAATAAATATGAATAAATAAATAAAAAGAATAATTTTGTTTTGAGTGATGATAAGCCAAAATCAAAATTCTATAATATACCTTATATTGTATATATTACGTGTGTGACTTTATAATAGGATCTAATTAAGGTAAATATCAGATTATCCCCATAATATGGAACAGTTAATTTTACATCAACTTTTTTAGTTGTTTGAAAAAAAATCATATTCTTTAAATGTGATAACTCACCAATATTAAGAGGAATGTGATTATTGTTTAAAGGGATAATAGGAACATATCTTTTTCCTCTGTTATACTCCTCAAGTTCAAATATAATTCCCATAATATCAATTTTTAAAAATTTTAAGAATAAAAATTTTTAAATATTAAATAATTAAAGGGAAAATTAATTATAAGTCCCTGTATGATTGCAAACATCCTGATCAGTCCCTCTGACATTTGAATATCCCTGTCCATCCTTCCTTTTTAAGTTACCTTCTCTTTCAGTCCCTCCATCCAACTCCGTCACTAGCTTTTTTTCATAATACCAATTTTGCCATTGACTTTGGTGGGAAAGAGCCCGCCCGATCTTGTCATAATTTTTTGAAATTGTACGGCGAAAAGGGAAAATCAGGCTTTTTCAGGCAGCTTTTCTCTTACCATAATTGCTTTTGTAAACGAAGTTTCCATCCTTCGTCTTCGAGTTCATTTTGTTTCTTTCCTGTCTTGCATTAACAGGTGGTAACGTTTGTCTCTTCCACCAGTGTTTGTGTTCGCTTGAAAGAGCAGGCGTACTTGTTCACACTGAAAGCTGTGGTGAGTGAAGGTTTTTTTCTTTTTCCTTTTGTTAGCGCAGAAGTTGTGAACATTTGTGTGCTTGTAATGCATGGCAGTTTGAGGGTTTCGTGCAGCGGGACTTAATGGATACCTTCTGCGCAATAGCCAGATATAAGGGAGAGGGTCGAGTGCTACAATTCACTGTGTTAAGTACATGGGAGTCAGTGCTGCAGAAGATATGTGAAAGATGGAGTCTCGAAATCGGGTGTGTTCGTGTGAAGTTTGTCACCCAGGATGCACATCGCACGGTCTGTCCCATAGAGTGCGAGATTGATTTTCAGCGAATGTGTCGCGTTCACCATATGTTTAACTGCCCTGCCGTCGATCTTATCATTACATCAAGTGACGATGACGATGCCGTCGATGAGGCCCCGGGCTCCTCCTTACTTTCGTAAATACGACACCTTCGTTTGTGCATTCAACTGAAGCGATTACGTACTACTTAACGTTTAGTTTTTTGGAGTTTCCAGTTAGCCTGTGTAGTTTTCGTTTAGATTGCCACGTTTCGGTTTACGTTTGTGAGTTTCTGTTTATGATTAGGAGTTTAGGTTTACATCTGAGCATTTCTGTTTATTTCCAAGAGTTTCCGTTTATATATCTGAGTTTTCGTTTAGTTTTGAGCATTTCCGTTTATGATTAGGAGTTTCTGTTTACTGCTGAGCGTTTATGTTTACTTTCGGGAGTTTTCGTTTACATATGTGAGTTTTCGTTTACTTTTGGTTGTTTCCATTTACTTTTACGCGTTTGTGTTTAGTTTCCGAAGTTTTTATTTACGTTTGTGAGTTTTCGTTTACTTTTGGGCGTTTATGTTTAGTTCTGGGGGGTTTTTGTTTATTTGTGGGAGTTGTTGTTTAGTCTCGGGCGTTTTCGTTTACTTTTATGTTTACGTTTGGGATTCTCCATTAACCCGTAGCCGTTTGCATTTCCTTGTATACACCAGGAGCAGGGATTCAATTTCGGATAGCCTAGCATTGAGTCGGTGCCCTGTCTATATCCGTAGACCAACCTACCAGTGCATGTCTCGCAGTTGGGTAACGATTTCGCGATGGTGATCACTTCAAGGAGACACTGCGAAGTGTTGCCATAAGTCGGAATTTTAACTTCACATTCGTGAAGAACGACAAGCAAAGGGTAACCGTCCAATGTGCATCTGCTAGTTGCCAATGGCGTGTCCACGCGTCCAAGTATGGAAACCAGGAGATGTTTATGATAAAGACGATGTGCTCCGCACACACATGCGGCGAAGGTATCGGCACTAACTCGCACCCGAAAGCTTCAAAAAAATGGGTAAGCGCTCAGGTTATGCAGAGGCTGAAGGATCGCCCTCTCTACAGGGCCGCCGATATTCAACGTGATATAATGCGCGAGCATGGCGTTTACTTGTATTACAAGTAAGCTTGGTTGGGGAAAGAGGTCGCCCAGTGTGTTCTTCACGGCAGTGAAGTTGTGAGCTATGACCTCCTCATGTGGTATGCCAAGAAAGTTTTAGAGATGAAATCTGGAAGTGTAGCTGTAGTGGAGCATGAAAGCGACCTTTTTACAAGGGCCTTTTTTGTATTCCACGGGTGCATTGTAGGTTTCCAGAGTGGTTGCAGGCCATTACTATTCATCGAGGGGACCCACTTGCTAGGGAAATACGGCGGCACTTTGCTTGGTGCAACGGGGAAGGATGCCAACGACGGTTTGTTTCACGTTGCATTCGCCATTGTTGACAACGAAACGGATGCAAACTGAACTTGGTTTCTTTCGAAGCTTGGTGATGTGTTATATGGGGATGATGATTACACGAAGTTTATAACATTTATTTCTAACAGGTCAAAGGGTCTCATCAATGCAGTCGGTAAGGTTTTCCCATCATCCCCGCACGCGTACTGTCTCAGGCACCTGGAGGCAAATTTTATGAAGGCAAATGTGGGCATTGGGAGGTCATTAAAAGAGCTATGTTGGTCCATTATTGTTAGGATTGCATTTACGTGCACGGAGAAGGAGTTCAATGACGCCATGAACGACCTATTCAACACATCTTAACATACACATCTCTGGCTACTCCAGAAATCCGACATGGCACATTGGGCAAATTATATGTTCAAAGGCGAAAGGTGGGGCGAGATGTATTCAAACGTCGCCGAATCATTCAACGCATGGATTAAAGAGGCAAGACATCTTCCTGTGACAAATATGGTGGATTCGATCCGGTAATCATTCGTTTAGTTCTCCTACTTACATTTTGCTTATTCTACCGACTTCTCTTTAGATCCCTCCGTTCCCGTTTACTTATTAGTATTATTACAGTTTACATTTACGAGTCCTCGTTTAGTTCGCCGATTTCCCACTTACGTCTATGCATTTCGGTTTATTTATTGACGTTTCCGTTTACTTATTATTGTTTCCGTTTACTTTTACGAGTCCTCGTTTAGTTCGCCGATTTCCCCCTTACGTCTGTGCATTTCGGTTTACTTATTGATGTTTCCGTTTACTTATTATTGTTTCCATTTGCTTTTACGAGTCTTCATTTAGTTCGCCGATTTCCCCCTTATGTCTGCGAGTCCTCGTTTAGTTCTGATTCAGTTGTAGCGATTCCCATTTATGTTTTGTCCATATCGTCTGCTTCACTGCCTCTCTCCACTTACCCCATGTTCAAGCTCATGAAGATGTTGTGTAACCGCTGTGAACAATCTCGGCATTGGGAGACCCATCTGTGCTATAACATACACAGCAAGATCGAAGAAGTGGTCGAAGAAGCGCGTACGTTACTTGTTAGGAGATCAACAGGTGACTGCTTCGAAGTTATCTACCGGAACAACTTCTCCGTCAACCTGTCGTCGAGGACGTGCTCGTGCCGACGGTGGCAAGTATACGGGATCCCGTGTAAGCATGCATACGCGGCTATAATGCAAACAGATGCAAATGTCCACAAATATATTGACGATTACTTCACCGCAGACACGTACCACACGTCTTACGTAGAAGGGATTTTCCCTGTCCCTGACAATGATAGACCGATAGATGATTCTCGTTCGTTGGCCGTCCGGCCACCAATGACGAAGAGGCAACCCGGGCGGCCAAAACGGAAAAGAATCGAATCGCAGCCCACAGTTGTACGTGATTTCAGGTGCAGCAGGTGTAGGGAGGTTGGTTACAATTGAGAGTCAACCAGGACACATTAATGTGAACATGAAAAGTTGAATCTAAAAGAGAACACTGGAATGTAACCAGAAACTACCATGTACACAGGAACACAGGAATGTAAACAGAAACACTAGTATATAATCGGAAACCTTAGAATGTACACAGAAACTACCCATTCTAATGGGAAACACAAGAATGCAAACAGAAACACTCAGATATAAACGGAAACACTGGACTGTACACAGAAACTACCCATTCTAAACAGAAACACAAGAATGCAAACAGAAACACTCAGATATAAATGGAAACCCTAGAATGTAAACCGACACTGCCAAATCTAAACCAGAACACAGTAATGTGAATAGAAACAACCCCGATCTAAACGTAAACTTTGGATCGTAAATAGAAACTAGGGTAAGCGAGTAAACGAAACCATGCAAACGAGTATAATTTTACGAAATCATTAAAACCTATTTACATTCATATACGCGGGTATGTAAAACAAAAGGAAATAATTACATAAGTAATCATTGAATTGCTTATTACATGTTTTTAACAATCCGAAGCCGCTCCCTTTGATGAGTCAGACGTCGCTCTCTTGATGCCAGCTCCGCCATCCCCTTCCCCCCTTGTGATGCCGTTCATAACAATACGGCCTGCATACTGCAGATGCAAAAGTGGCACATCGGACTATGGCAAACGAAGACTCTCCCCATTGAAGATTTGTTCAATGAACCGCATCGTGTAAAGGCAGCAGTGCAGGCTGTCGGGCTTCTGATGTGGGCAGTCGTGGACATGCACAAGGGGGTAATTCTCCGTCCCGGCATCACCCACCTCAACGGCGAGGCAGCGGTCGAAGAGCTCCCTATGTTGGTAGCACGTAAAAATGTGTCAGCCTCGTCGTCTGACGGTAAAAAAAAAGAGACAAAGACCGATAAGGCAAGGAGACGTAAGACCCTACCATGGCCTTCGCTTCGGCGTCGTATGTGCGACTCTGCGCTGACGTGTAGTGTAGGTATTGCTTCAGCTGCTTATCGAGGACAAGAAGGTGGAAGTTTGTGTTGAATATTATGGGTAACAGAATAATTTCCACCTCGTTGAAGTTGGCGGTACCCGCCTCGACCAACGTCAGCGCCACCTCCGCATTGTGCTCTGCCTTTGACATGAGAAGCGCCAGCGGCTGAGTGACAGCAACTCGTTTTTTGTAGGGGTAGGGTGTTTGCTTGCATGATTCCATGATCATGACACACCAAACGTCGAGCACATCGTCGGGCACAACAACACCCTCCACCAAGGTGTACAAGTGGTCTCTTGTCGTGAAGGAGAGGTCGTTCTTCCAGACGACGGTCATAAATGCAGTCCATTGCAATTATTAGAGGACAACACTCAAAAGTGTACAGGACCGGGAAAATGTAAATGGAAACGCACATGATGTAAATGACAACACCATATTCTAACCGTTAACTCCCCAACCGTACACGAAAACTCGAAAAGCTAAACGGAAACTCATATAATGTAAACCGGACCCACTTAACGTAAACAAAAACCAGCAAAAGGTAAACGAAAACCAGCCGAGGTAAACGGAAACATCCCAAAGTAAACGCAAAACAATATAATGTAAACGACAACATACAAAGGTAAACGAAAACCCATATAAGGTAAACGGAAACCCGCCGAGGTAAACGAAAACATCCCAAAGTAAACGCGAATCAATATAATGTAAACGGAAACATACAAAAGTAAACGAAAACCCATATAAGGTAAACGGAAACCTTCCTAGGTAACCGAAAACATCCTAAAGTAAACGCGAATCAATATAATGTAAACGGCAACATACAAAAGTAAACGAAAACCCATATAAGGTAAACGAAAAATGCCTACTCACCTGTCGATTACACAGTTGAGATACAACCTCATCGCGGCCTGCTCGATTTTAGTCAATCGATGAAATGCAGTCGGTCGTTTATTTTTGGGTCGAAAGCCAGTCTTGACTAATGACGACTCTTGCTTCTCAATGATTGAAACCGTGTCAACATCGACAGGGATCTGTGATGATTGCTTTTTGGGATCGTGATCATGTGCTGTCTGTGCCGTTTGGGGCTGAGGTGGAGCCTTTTCCTCAGCCGTGGGGAGGGGATGCGATGAGCCTTCCTCCGCAGCGGTGGCCGCACTGGCGTTTTCGTCCAATGTGGGTAGCTGCGGTAGAACAGCCTCTTCTGATAGGGAGAGCTGTGATGGAGCCGCCTTTTCCTCCAGGAGGAGCTGCGGTAGAGTCACCTCTTCCTCGAGAGCAATGGTGGAGCCGCCTCTTCCGCCGGGGGGGGGGGGTCGAGATGGATCTTCCTCGACAGCGGTGGATACACTCGCATTTTCATCCGCCATGGGGAGCTCCAATGGTGCAGCCTCTTCAACGGAGAGCAGAGACGGGGCGTCGTCTTGTGCATCCACGGCGACCTTTGCAGGGAGAATAGGGAGCTCAGATTGGATACCTTCGTATCCGGAGGTGTCTGGAGCAGTAGCTGTCCAGGCTGGAGTTCGTCCTTCTGGGACGTCTTCGTCAATGACGTCCGCAGAGGATGATGGGCTCGCGGCTTTCTCGTGCACCACCACCAGAGAGTGCATGTGTTCCTCATCCTTGACGGTGGTTTGCATGTCGAAGTCGCCCTTCGATGAACGCCATCAATCAAAATCAAATGTCAGAATGACGACTTTACCTTTCATCTTGATCAGAGACGCTATGATGTTGTCAACGTCGACCGGTCACCGGCTCCACGTCGGAGCCATCATTGCCGGAATAGATTACCGAAGGGCTTCTTGGGGCATCCTTCTTCCGTCCGCCCTTACGGACGACTTTCTTCGTCCTCGGATCGGTGGGCACCGAAGAAGTTGCAACCCATACAGGCCTCTTAGGGACGTCGACGGGCTGCTGTTCACCTTTCCGGGAGACAGTCCTAGTAACGCGTCGAGTGGCGACCTTCTCAACACGTTGTGCATATGCCAGAGATGACACTGAGCCGGACTTTGGTGTGGCGTCCCCCGATGACGGGGCGCCGATACGAAGGCGTCATTCGATGACTTCCACCCGATAAGCCAATCATTGGATGTCCCGCGACAATGTCTCGAAGGCCCGTTGTAGCGAGGTGGCTACATCCTCTTCAATTACCGTCGGGCGGGGGGGCACCCGTGCCTCGTGATGTGGCCAACTGCGGCGGGGGGGGGGGGCTATTACGTGGAGCCGGTGACCGGCCACGTTTTCTCGGTCGCGCTTCATCTGAGAAGGGTTGCATCGTCAGTACAGGAGACGATCGCGAATGCTGGCTTAGCACCAACGCCAATGCTTGCTCGTCGACGGTCAGATTGGAAAACTGTCGACAAGAGAGTATAAACTTCAAAAATATAAACGGGAACATAAATGATAAATGGAAACCATTAAAAGATAAACGGGAATGTCCGATCCTAAACAGAAACAATTAAAAGGTAAAGGGGATGTCCGGACTCTAAACGGGAGCCTTCTAAATGTAAACGGAACCTTTGAAATTTACACAGGAACGTCAAATTCTAAACGGGGACCTGTAAAAAGTAAACGGGAAGTCCGGAATCTAAACGGGGACAACCAATAAGTAAACAGAAACTCCAGACCCTAAACGGAAACATTTGAAAGGTAAATAGGAACAATGGGAACACAGAGACTTCATACCTGTTTGTCATCGATGGATGACAGTAGCTTGTCCAACGATGCTTGTTTTCTAAAACTGCCCTCCACGTAACAGAATATCCGGGGAGTCCACCCAACACAGGCCTTGTTCCCTGTTCTAGTGACCTCATAGAACCATAGGGTGAGGGCGATGGAGCACCCGTGCAGATATCCCGTGTCAATGTTCTCCCTCCTGGCTCTTGACTGCACGCGTACGGCCGTTCTGGGGAGGTCTTCCATGATCCACCTGTGGGTGGCCTCTGCCCAGGCGTACCTTCATAGCGCGGGGAGGTCGGCAGCATAGTCGACCAGCCATCTGGGGACTGAGATGGTGGTGTTCGGGAACAACACTGCCCCATGAGGTAGAGCACCAGCAGCTTCACAAAGTTCACCTCTTCTCCCTTTATCCGGACCATTCTCAGAAGGGACGCCTTCATAGCATCCCGGGTCCTTTCGAAGCCTTTGGACATGCATTTCGTTTCGAAAACAGACGGTGTCTTGTTTTTCCTGAACTGCACCACATCACCGTCTGACCGGAGACCCATGATAACGGCCACATCTTCTGGTCGGAAGCTCACCAGGCTCGCCCCGATTCTGAACATTTTGGTCTGGTGGTCGTATCGCTGCAAGATGGCATTAAGCAGCCCCCTCTCTTACAGCAACCGCTCGACCTCCATGAGATGGCCGAATGGTGTCCTCCTCACCATCTCCAGCTGCCCTCGTGACATGTGCTGCCTCAGTTCGGCCAACGTATCCACGACGGGCGCCAAATAGCATCTGTCGTTCATCGGGTTGGATGTCATATCTGCGTTACATACAACAACGCTCAGCCAAACATGCCTGAATTCTAAACAAAAACATTAAAATGTAAACGGAAACTCAGCATTCTAAACCGATCCGTTCCATAAACGGAAACCGCTCGCCCTACACTAGACCGCCGGTACAGATCACAAAAACCTAAACTACAACCAGCGGTGTGGGAAGGGAATAAAACCATATTAATCTTACCAGAGAATACTGTGTCAAAATTGACTGAGAAATGGATGTTCGTCACGCCGGCGGTGTCAGAGCTACAGGGTTCATTCTCGCTATGGCTTTCGTGTGAGTGAAGTTGAAATGAAGCCAAATAGTCGTTCATAACTCTGAACGGTCTCGGGACAAGCACCGCCGTCCCAGCTCCCATTCTCGCGTCAGTGGAGGGGTATAACCATCATTCCACTCAAACTGTAACGGTGCTAGCCCACACAGGGACCCAGATTGAACAAAACCTAAAAAGGAGTGATGTTTTGTTCATAATTTAAAGATGGGGGTTTGTCTGTGGATATATGAAATTGGGAAGGGCCTTCTGTTCATTATCAGATAATTAAATTGGAGAAGAAATTTATATTTAGTCAATTATTATGTTTAAAATTAATTATTTAAAAATTATATCATAATAACAACTAAACATTTAATATAAAAAATTTATTTTTAATAATAACAAATATATATTATTACAAAACTTCCATATTAAATGTTATAATATTTAATTATTTGACACCAATTAAATAACTGTATTTTTGGAAAATAATGGTAATTTAAGATTTCCATTTAACCAAATATAGTATTATAAGATTCCAATCATATTAAATCAAAATTGGATTAACATATGTTAGGAATGACATTCCCACTAATCCTATACATGGAATAGTACTATAAGATTCCTAATCTCATGAGTAATCTACAGGAGATTATTTAGTTATTTAAAACAATCATTTAATGTCATTGATGTTAAAAAAAGATTGACTAGATGAAGAAAAGGTGCACATGACATAAAAGGAAAATAAACATAGATAGAAATTAAAAATTTATTTTAAGAAAGCATGAATGAATGAAAGAGAATTGAACAGTTACCTAGTTTATGAGATGGAAATTAAATACCATTTAATGGGACTAAATATTATGATATCAAGCTCTATATATAATATCCTCAATTGGTCACCAAGACCAAACAAAAAGCTTTGGAACTAGAAAGGCAGAAGTGCTCAATGGATGCCAAAGCTCACAATCATCTGAGAATCACCAAGTTCTTCATGACTCTTGCTCTCATGGCATTACTTCTCACAACCTCTGGTATGTAGTTAATTGGCTGTTTTCACTTTATCATTTTTTTTTTACCTTTGGCTTTTTATTTAGTGATATTTCATGCAACTAGATTTTTCTTTCTGTTCCCATTGGTGACCAGTTCAGCGTGTTGCACCAAAACAATGATCATGATATATATACATTTAAATGTTTTGATATGTAGTACTTATATTTATATATATGTACCTCATCTCATTCAATAATTGTTTTCTATGAGTCATTTGTGTGTACATAGATAATTACAAAGCCCTTTTTCCCTGGAGACATCCGTATTAAAATCTACAGATGTACATGTCTCTAGGGTTGTTGAATTAGCATCCAATATAGACTCTTTTGTATTTGGCCATCCATCCTCTCTGTTTTACTTTTTCGATATATATATAGCCACATCATCTACGAAAGTTTGTAGATTCATTATCTACAAATGTTGGTAGATGATTGTTGGATTTCGATCCAAAACTTATCAATTGATAGTGATATTCACTTATCATTGTGCTTATAGAACAGTGTAGAGCGGGGTGAATAATTTTGTGTAGTGTACAAAATTGTATAGTATTATTACACTTATATATAGTGCAAAATGAGATGAATATATGCTTTTGGATCAGAGATTGTATAGTAACCTAGTTGATCACAACCGTCGGAGGAGATTTGCCCCTCCCCCCTCTCCTAGGGATGAAATTAATACTAACATATACCACTCTAATCTAGTGAAACGAAACACCCTTCTGCCCATAAGTACAAGGGGCAATGCAAGTGTTGCCAACTCTCTCTCTCTCTCTCTCTATATATATATATATATATATATATTGACTTTAACCATGCATGCATGCAGTTGAAGGAGGGCATAAACCAGAAAAGGTACTTTGCTTGGGGGATTGCGACCACATCAATGACTGCAAGGCTACATGCAAAAAAATGGGCTACCCTGAAGGCGAATGCAAGAAGGCAGCATTCAGAGATTATGAAATATGTTGCTGCAGACGCCCTAACTAATTTTCACCTTCATCTTTGCCACCAAATTGATTGATTATTACATAATCATTGTGTTTCACTTTTTCTATTATGAAATAAATTCTTCCATTAGGGATGGTGATGTTCAAGGCTGTATGTTAAGATATGTTTGGAATTTTTAAAAGCTATATATATATATATATTGTTTGATTTTCGTATTAATAAATTAAAAATATCATATAAAAGGTAGAATACTCTATTTAATCCTTGTATTTGACTTAATCTGCCTTTTTAGTTCTCCAATTGTAATTTGACCCAAAGTGGTACTTCTATTGATGATTTGAGACAAAATAGATCTAGCCCGTGACGGATGTTCTTTCTCCATTTGATGTTGCTGATGTAGTATTATGAAAGTTTTATAAAATACCCGATTTAGTTTTTGTATTTGACTCAATCTGTCTCTTTAGTCCCTCTATTGATGATTTGAGGCAAATTAAGTTCAATACATGACGGAAAAGAGAACGTCCATTATAGGCTGGATCTCATTTGTCTCAAATAATCAATAGAGTGATCAATTGAGGTCAAATTACAATAGGAAGACTAAATGGACCGATTGAGTCAAATATAAAGACTAAAAAGGATATTGTACCCATATAAAACAATACCTTTTTTTTCACACACATTATTTGTATTTAGAAACTTTGGAATAATAATGTCGAAGCTTACGGAATCCAATTACAATGTCCAAATTGCTTTGAATATGTTAGGGTTTTTCCAAATATGCCCAAGATTTTGGTGAGAAAAACTTATTATTAGTAACAAAGAATCAAGTCAATTAAAATGTGACTAATTTTAAAAATAGCCATTTCTTTTATTTTATCATAGATTACTCAATAATAAAAAATTCACAAAATTTAGTTTGCTTGTGGATGTTCCATGTATATTTTCTATGTAATTCTACTTTATTTTTTCCTCATTTAAAGTTGTGACATCCATTTGCTCAAGGTATGGGACATGTAAATTCAAAACTCTTGGAAGTTAAAGAACATTGTACTTCCAGTGACTGCCTCTCATTCCCTTGTTTGGTTATGGTGCACCACCTATACATTTGAAAATATTTGATTCTTTTAATATATTTATTTAAAGAGAAAAAATCCATCATCAAATTTTGAACCATTAAAACAATCTTCATTTTGTTTATAAAATTTCAAATACATGATATGGGGGAGAATTTGAAACAATAAAACATGCCAAAAAAAAAAACTTCTTGATGTCATTAATCATCTTTTTTGTTCTTAGGGCATCTGTACATGGGAATTGCAACATGAGTTTTTGATCACTAACACTACAAGAAAACTGTTTATTACCGACGGAAATTTTCCGACGGAACTATATCCGTCGGTAAAATATACTTTTACCGACAGAATATAAATACATTACCGACGAATTACAGACGGATTACCATAAAGGTAATAGTTTATAACACTGGTCACATTACCGACGGATATGCCAACAGATTTCCGTCGGTAAGTGTTACCGACAAATATTATATGTTAATAGCGACAGAATTCCATCGGTATAATTTGATGATATTACCGATAGATTTGATATAAAAAAACTTTAATTATCGACGGATCGTTACCGACAAAATTGTATCCGTCGGCAATTTTTTTCTTTTACCGACGGAAAATAAATATATTATCGACCACTTAGCGACAGATTTTCATAAAGGAGTACCAATGGAAATGTTATGTTTTTAGTGACGGAATTCTGTCGGTAATATAAATTAATCTATTTATAAAATAAATATTTTAATTTCCAAATAATGACGAAAAAATAATCCGTTAAAAGTATATTACATAAAGGTCCCTATTGTTTATTTATTTTTTCTAAACTCTATCAAACAAGGAGGAAGAAGTTTGGTGACTTATAGGGGGCGATTTGTAAATAGCTTGCTATATGACCATCATCAGAAAAGAGAGAGGGAGAGATAGGGGAGAACCGTTCCAATTGAAGGTTTGTTTGTTTTTTTTTCCTTTAATTCTTCCCCAATTCCTCTAATAATTTCTTCATCATTTTTACTACCATTTATCAGTAGATGTTCGCAAGAGATCAATTTAAGGTTTCACCTTGATCCCCATTTTTTGGTTAAGGGTTTCGATAGGAAACAGAGAGGGAGAGATAGGGAGAAGCTACCTTGATCTCGCGTTCCAATGGAAGGTGCGATTTTTTCTTTAATTCTATCCCAACTCCTCTAATAACTTTTTTCATCCTCTTTGCTATCCATTGATGAATGGAGTTTGTGAGTAATCAATTTAGAGTAATGCTATAAAAGGCAAAGTGGTCGCACGAACCAGCCACACGACTGATGTGGCTGGTGACGTGGCGACCACTCTCTCTCCGGTTTATTTTTTTTTTTAAATAAAAAAAATTAAAAAACAAAGACATCAAGAGAAAAGAGGTTCCTCTAGCCCTAGTTTCTCGGCCGTCCTCCTCCTCCTCGTGACTTCTCCACCGGCATCCCCCCTCCTTCGTCCTGTACCGGAGATCCCGGCCGCCGAGAGCTCCTCCTGTGCTCCCTATCGTGACGCTATCTCCCTCTCTCTCCTATGCCCTAGTTTCTCGGTTCACAGCTCATGTCGCCGCTCCCGGCCCGTGTGGCTGGTTCGTGCGACCACTTCGCCTTATATAGCATTACTCGCTCCCCTCTCTCCTGCGGCACGACCATCTAGTCCCTGTTCTTCCTCGTGCCTTTTCTCCCGACCGCCGCTCCCCTCGGCTCTGCTTGAAGTCAGGTACAGAGGCAATGATGATGCCCTAGAAAATTCTCTCGGGCTCCTGTCTCTCTATAACGACAGCGTAGTAGCTTGGATGGCCTAGCAGGCAACCGCTACTCCTATTGTTGTAGAGGGAAGGGGAAAGGTGGGAGAAAATTACCACTCTGAGCCTCTTTTCTCATTCTGTTTCTTGTTTGTGTATTTCTTTCTGTCAATGTGGCTGGTTTGTGTATTTGGTTCGCTCTATAAAGCATTACTGTTTTAGATGTTCTTTTGGCCATGATGATTTGCCTTATAAAAGAGTATGGAGATTGGGTGGCGTGGCAACTATAGTTGCAGCCCTTAATTTAGGTTTTTCCATGTGAAAGATTAGAGGGCAAAATCTGAGCCTCTGATGAAACATGAATTCATTCGCTGAAAATTTCTGGAAACCATGGTTCAAATGGTTCAAATTGACACTGTAGATTAAGCTTAGTGGCTATTCCAAACAATTTCTCATCTAATGATAAATTTGACTTTAATATGTGAAATTGTAGGTTTGTTCCGTCTTGCAATTCCTATGATGTATCATCATATAGCATGAATATATTTTTGGTTAAGTAATCACTTAATTGACTTCTGTTTGTTAGATGGACTTCATATAATCCAGTGTTAGAGTTAATCCACCTTATTTATAGCTAAACCAAAGATAATAATCCCATATCATCCAACTCAATCAACTGTTAGTCTCACAATGTGCAGTTCTCGACAGACCCAAATAACAATTTCTGAATTTAGATACTGTATATATTCTGAATCTACTAGTCAAACATTTATTTATTGTATTTATTGATTTCCTGTCAAAATTTAAACCCAACCAATGCTAAGTGAAACATTATAGTGTGACAAAGGAGAATGGTCCTCCAAGCTTGAGTTTTGCTATGATCAATTATTATTTGAGTTTTGAAACTTGGTTTCTAATGAAGTTGCTGAAAGGGTTTGATCTTTTTGATGATTTGTTTGAGCTACTTTTTCAATATTAATGCTTTACATATTTCTCTAGAGGCATGATGGTTTTTGCTGAAAAGGTATTACTTCATTCAGTTTGATGGTTTTTATATGAATATTTTGAAATGGCTAGAAACCTTGATATTTGATTGTGGAGGAGAGTGTTATACTGACTTTCTATTGTGTAGGTGGTATATTTTCAAACTTTTGAAGAACTAAAATACGCTGTAATAAATGAAAATAGTAGGATTTATAGTCCAGATCTATGTGGTGGCATCTTCTTGAATCTGTTGGCACATGCCAAAGGTTCATACATGGGAGGTATAGACCACATCAACAAGATAATGGTTCCTAAGTTATTGGCACTTTTATGTAACAGCTCTTATATTTTGGTTTTGTTCCTATTTTTATGTTTCAGTTGTTATTTTCCTTCCCACTTTATTTGGAGGTTAGCCTCCACCTTTCCATGTTTTCCTATGATTGTGGTGGGTATCCCGCTACTTGCTTTGTATTTAATGGAGCTGAGATAATAAAGAACTCAGTTCAGAATTCAGCAAAGTTTTTGAAAATTTTAAACTCGAGAGATCTTAGGTTCTCTCTAACTAACCTAATCAGCAAACATAGGTAGAAAAGAATCCATTATGTTTGGATCGGTACTTTCTCTGGCACAATTATTGTTAAGAAACATCCACAATAATTTAGGCTTGGATTTTTTTGGTGTAAAATGTGTAAAATACCATGTGCGTTTGTGCTTTTTAATGTATCTGTCTCAAACTTGCAAAACACAGTGCTCTTTTGGTTCTAGTCTTTCATCATTTTGAAATTCAATAGTTTTGGTTGTAGCATGGTGATTTAGTGATATTTCATACTCTTGTTATGTATATATGTATGATGGATATTTAAGATCTGATTAAACTACTCATCCAATATCTATTGTATATCCTTCTAGCTATTTTAATTTGCCTAACTGGGTTGTTCAGTCTAGTTCTTACGCATGTACTTTTACAACTTAATTAGACTGAATCCACATTTTTTGTTTAAATCATTTAATTTATTGATTCCAAATCCAATATGAATTTATGTTCTCAGGATTTCTCATCATCTGAAGCTACATATAAAGCGCATTCTTATCCTTTATTATCTTACAGGGTCCGCTCTAGATCAAGATCCCATTCCCGATCATAACCAGGTCCAGGTCTTAGGGCTGATGCTGTTGTCTTAGGGCAACATGCATGTTTTGGATGAGTTAATTTGAGAAACATGCATGTTGTCTTAGGGCTAATGCTGCAAATCCTGGCAATACACTTTGATGTTATTAGGTATTTAATGACTTTGATGTGGCATTGGTAAGGTGACTGAACATGTACTAAGAGATGTGCTTGGCATCAATACATGTGAGCAAATGCTGCAACAGAGTTCTTACCTCTATGCTTTGTTTTCAGAAAATTCAACTGGCTGGTAATATTGAAGGATCCGCACCGATGCATTGAAGGAGCAATGCACCACAAATGGCCAATATGTTTTGAAGCAACAACTCCAGCGGACCTCTTTCATTAAATTTTCATGTTCTTATCTATGGTCTTATGTTCATGAACCTTGCTATTCCAGTATTTGTTCAACTCCTTAAAGGACATGAATGTTACAATTCGAAATTGTTCAAATTTGTTTGGAAGTCAATTCAATCTCATTAGCTGCTGTACACTAGTTGCGAATTTGTTCAAATTGGGGTTCTGTACTGCAGATTTGCATGCTCTGTATGTTTGTCAGCTAATTTTTTTTTAATTGATGACATTGCTTTGTACCTTGATGAAGCTACCTTTCTGTACCTTTGTGCCCTTTCTGTTGAACCTTATTTGGTGATTATGATTTTCCTGTGTCATATTTTAGGAATTGAACAAAGAAAAATCTGAGAAGTGTACAATTGGTGAAATTGATTTCTTTTTATTTTCTCCTGTATACAAGAACAAAGCAAACCTATACAGATGTAAGGACAGTGAAGCAAACTAAAAATTACCATGCCACATAAGTAAGCCTTCATATCTTAAATAAATCTTAACATCTCAGCAAAACCATCAAAACACCAAAGACATTCCACAAAATGATCAAATGAAATCAAATGAAAGCCCTGCTCCTTCCATAGCTTCACATTCCTAAAAAAAGAATAAGACATGAAACAAAATGATCAGACACCATAACAAGCAATTCAAATGACTAATCTTTGCTGAGATGCACTACCATTGGTGCTTGATGCGTCCATAGGCTCAGCTTCACCTGCATCACCCCTCTTGCCTACAAAATGAGAGCAAAAGCTTAAAGACCAGTCACATTACCATCAAAGTTGATTCCTGAGAATGAGAAGGAAATTCATGACCCTCATTATTCAGTAGAAAAATAAAATATGGTCACCCAACAATCTTAATCACTAAGTATTGAATACAAAAATAAATGTATACGTCTTGCAACTCACCTTAATCAAAAATCATTACATTAGCTTGTAAAACCTAGAGAAGAACTATGGAGCATATCCAGATTAATCGATATAGAATTTGAATTCACCTAATCAAAGAGATTATAATCAAACAAACCATTACAAACAATTACACGATTGAAATAGATAATTCTGACATTAATGACAATTACGAGAGAATTACCACGCTCTCTTGTGTGCAATGATCATCTTGTGTAAATTTTTTGTGCTGCTACATCTTCCTTTATTTGTGCCTTCTGCCAATCATAACATGGAAATTATATACCAAAAAAAAAGGATTGCCTCAAAAAAAAATCAAAAGAATATGATACTACATCTACATACCTTTTTCTTGCTTCTAGTTATTATTTCTTCAACTTTTGACTTCTTTCTTTTTGATGGTGGACGCCCCTTACTCCGCACCTTCAAAGGAGTCAGAAATGTTTGGTGTGGCACATCATTCGCTTCCAACGACATAGATGTAAATTTTTCCTTGCAAGTTGTGTTGCCCATCAAATTCTCAATTGCCTCATCCACATATTTTAGCAAGAAGATGTATTTGTCATTTGACTCTGCTCCAAGTTCTGCGGCTTTAGCAAAATGAGAGCACAATTTATTGTACCGTTGTTGTTCCTCACTGGTTTCAGGGTCATTATAACAGTTTAGTACATATGTATGCATGCGTTTGATGTCCTTCCTCCATCGTGGTAAAATATACCTAGAAGGGATCTCTTTCACATTCTTCTCAATAAGCACCTTGCAAATGTGCCTACAAATAATCCCCTTGAACTCGAACAACTGACAAGAGCATTTAATGTCAAATTCATCCTCATTAGTGTAAACATTGTATATTACTGGCTTTCTAAATGCACATTCTTTCCCTTTGATAATGTCAGACACCTGAAATGAGCGGATTGCCCCATGTGAACCATTGAGAGTAAGATTGCAATATATCATTCCTCGCAACTCATCTTGAAACAATTTAAAAATTTCATTCGTGTATGCTTCTTGTAGTTGTTTCTCAAAATAGCAATCAGTGATCAATGGAAAACAGGAGTTAAATGAAGCAAAATCAGCTTTGTTATCCTTCTCAATCTTGGTTTTCAAGGCATTATCATATTGCTCAACAAACTGCTTCAGTGAAGTCGTCGGACCAACATAACCATCAAAAAATGCATTTATGCTTTCACTTCTTTGAGTGGTAGACATTCCAGCCCAAAATACGCCTTTAACATATATAGGAGCCCAACGATCACGAATTTTGAATAGAGAATTCAACCATTCATTTTTCTCAATATTGTAGTCTGCCATCATCTTCAAGTATGTGTCTTCAAACTCTTGAATATCTAATGCTTCATACGTGATGCGTTTCAAAATCTTCTTGATAGCTTTGTAATCATTTAAACCTCCAAGCTTCTCAGGCACCTTCTTCATGATATGCCAAAGGCAAAGGCGGTGATGGCAATTTGGAAACACCAATCTAACTGCACCCTGAATAGCCATACACTGGTCTGTAATAATTGCTTTAGGAGCTCTGCCTGACATACACTCCAGCCAAGTTTTAAAGAGCCAGACATATGTGTCTGTATCTTCCTTCGACAATAAACCACACCCAAATAATACCGTCTGTCCATGATGATTAACACCAACAAACGGAGCAAATGGCATGTCATACTTATTCGTCAAGTATGTTGTATCAAAAGAAATTACATCTCCAAAAGCTTCATACGCAGCTATAGACCTCGCATCTGCCCAAAAGACATTCCTCAAACGACCTTCCTCATCCATGTCAATCAAATGGAAAAAGTTTGTGTTTCTTTGTTGCATGCGAGAGAAATATTTTCCAAGTGCCGCGGCATCTCCAACGCCAAGTCTTAACTGCCTTGCTTTCGCAATATAATTTCTACAATCTTTCTCAGTGTATGTTAAATTTTCATAACCCCCACTTTCAACTGCTAGGGAATGAAAATTTTTGCTTAGGCTTATCCCTGCTTGGTCATTTAATTCTAGCCTTCTTTTCACATGTGCGTCAATTTTTTTATTGCACTTTTGAAAACGAGCTTTTTGTGGGCTAAGTGCATGATTATGCTCCAAATTAACACTAGAAATTGTAAATCGCCCATCATTGCCGACAATGACATTAATCTTTGCTGGACAATTTACTTTAGTGGATAGCCTTGGGTTGAATGAGTTTTTTGAAGTAGATATTCGTTTGCCACTTCTTGCACATGCTAGCGTGTAATATTTCAATTTTCCATCATCACCTAATCTCGTGCTTTTTTTGTTGATGCCAAACCCTTCACGCCGCGCATACTGGACATACAATTTATAAACTTCTTCTTCAGAATCAAGCATCATACCGGCCTTTGGCACAACATTTTCAATTAAATCCAACTCTACCGGTTTCTCATTGGCATTTATTTCATGACTTGAACGTCCAACTTCGACATTATCTTTTGCTTGCTCAAAATACCCAAGTACCACTTCTTCCATATTTTTGGTTTAGGTATATGTCTAAACACAAATTAGACAAACAATAAATTCATAAATAATTTTCACTCTCAAAGATATTAAAAATGCATTCACAAGCAAGATCAAAGAACAATATAAAAAAAATTTAATAACATGGGATTTTGTAAAACCCTAAGATTTTCACATATTATTTTTTAATGAAAATTATGAACCTTAAAATGGGTCTCTAAAAATTATTAATCTTACATTATGCCTATGTTTATTGTTTTGATAGTATTTGGATTGCTTAATGCCAACTATATTCTAGCATACTGAGCCATGAAGAGTCAATGAAAATTTATTGTACATATATTTTTTTTAATGTTATCATTAAGGGTGTGTTTGATTGGCAACATGGAAAATGGTTGGAAAAGAAAATTTTTCCATGGAAAAATTTTCTATGGAAAACGAACAAATACACGTTTGATTGGTATTATTTTCTAGGCAGAAAATCAAAACTTTTCCATGAAAAATTTTGATTTTGTTGTTTGATTGCTTGTATTTTCCATGGAAAATATAACATTTTCCATGGAAAAAGCCACATTTGTTGTTTGATTGCATCAATTTTCCATGGAAAATCTCATATTTTCTATGGAAAATTTTCTCCATGAAAATATTTTTACCTACCTAAAATGCTATTTAATCCCAATAAATCATTGTTTAAGATTTTGTAATAGATATTTTTTGTGTACACAAGAATTCAATCTCAAAATTGATTCAAATTTTTTTCGAGTGTTTAACTATGATTAATTTATTACTACATTTTATTTTTTTTTAAATTATTAAATTGTTAAAAAAATATTTAAAAACCAATGATAATTATTTTTATACCATTTCTTAAACCATTTTTAATTATTTCTTGAAAATATAAACAAATTTAAGATGCAGTATATATATAAATTTGACCGATATTTTCATACTAAAAAAAAATATTTTTATTTTCTTATTCAGGTTCCAAATGAAGTTTTGAACCATTGTTACAACTCTACACTTGTATATTTTTTTTCACAAAGATATTGTATGTTAAATAAAAACTCAAATTTAAAAATAAAAAAACTAAGCCTTGTACTTTTGGCTACCTAAAATGCTATTTAATATAAAATCAATAATTTTTATCAAGTGATTAATCAAAAAAATTATTCCTATTTTGAAAAGCCAATCATATTAGACCATTCAAACAACGTAATATATACCTAAAAACGTTGATTTAGTAAACAAGAAATTTTTCAAAAAACCCCCTCTATTTTCCATGGAAAATTTTTCCTAGGGTTGAGGTAGGAAAATTTTTCCCTTGTTTTGAGGGAAAATATGGTCACGTGACCACCTCCATGGAAAACTTTTCCATGGAAAATTTAGGCAATCAAACAGCATTTTTTTGTGGAAAATGGCCCATGGAAAAATTTTCTATGGAAAATTTAGGCAATCAAACGCACCCTAAGATTGCTTAAATTTCTTTGATTAATGAGGCAACTATACCCTTTTAATGTATTAATTAATCTAGTTTTCACCTTAAATGCCACTGTACCTGACTTCAAGGAGAGCCGAGGGGAGCGGCGGTCGGGAGAAAAGGCACGAGGAAAAACAGGGACTAGATGGTCGTGCCGCAGGAGAGAGAGGAGCCGTGACGGGCCGGGAGCGGCGACATGAGCTGTGAACCGAGAAACTAGGGCATAGGATAGGGAGCACAGGAGGAGCTCTCGGCGGCCGGGATCTCCGGTGCAGGACGGAGGAGGGGGGATGCCGGTGGAGAAGTCACGAGGAGGAGGAGGACGGCCGAGAAACTTGGGCTAGAGGAACCTCTTTTCTCTTGATGTCTTTGTTTTTTAATTTTTTTTATTTAAAAAAAAAATAAACCGGAGAGAGAGTGGTCGCCACGTCACCAGCCACATCAGTCGTGTGGCTGGTTCGTGCGACCACTTCGCCTTATATAGCATTGGGGTTTCCACCTCGATCCTCATTTTTTGTTTTATGGTTTCGATAGGAAAAGAGAAAGGAAAGACAGGGAGAAGCAGCCTGATCTAACGTTCCAATCGCAAGTATGTTTTTTCCTTTAATTCTTCTCTAATTTCTCTAATAAGTTTTTCATCTTCTTTCCTATCCATTGTTGAGGCACTGGTTGCTATTAATTTGATAACTTGATTCCCATTTTCATCTTCTTTGCTATCCATTGATGAGCCACTAGTTTAGTTCTTGGTCTTTCTCTGCAAAAAGAGAGCATTAATGACTTCATACCATGCTTCAAACTTTCATAGGGACCTTCATATTAATCTCTTTGTCTCATAAATATTGTTTACTAGCAAGATAAGCTTAATTGAGAATGACGTATGCAATGGAGTTAGATGATAAAAATGTGTTTTAAAACTTATTATTTTGATGGATCAAAATCTCTGATTTGTGTATGACCCCAAATCCATACATATGGTCAAAATGAATTTTCTATCTAAAGCAAGACAAGAACAATTGGAAAAAAATGTTTATTTCCAATCATTTATAGGGCACATAAGCTCATTGATACATTGCAATACATAGAATTTTATCCTACGACTTGTTCATAGGAGGTTGGCAAGTCATTCGATGTTGGTTGATGATACTTGACAAGTTGATAAAAGCATAGGTTCTGTCTCTCTTGTCAGGTTTGTGTTTTCATTTGTTAGTCTTGATTTTTCGGTAAGCAATGCCTCTAAATGAAGCCTCACCTGAAAATGTATAGAACATATAAGTTCACTGATACATCACAATACATAGAATTTTATCATCATTCTTGTTTGTAGGAGGCTGATAAGTCATTTGATGTTAGTTGATGATGCTTGACAAGTTGATGAAGGCATTGGTTCTCTCTCTCTTGTGAGGTCTATGTTTTCATTTGCCAGTCTTGATTTTCAGCCTAGCAATGCCTCTAGCTGAAATGATACCTGAAAATATGTAGAACATGCACTTAAGTTCATGACATATCACATTTGATGTTGGTTGATGATACTTGACAAGTTTATGAAGGCACATGTTCTATCTCTCTTGTCAGGTTAGTGTTTTCATTTGCCAGTCCTGATTTGGAGTAATATAGAAACAAATATCATTTTATAGATGTATATAATAATTCCTTTTTTTATAGGGTATAAGTTAGAGATATTTTATTTTTTTTTTAAAAGGGGGCACAAGGTATATGAATTCAAGTTGAGTGATTAAAAAGAGTCGGTGGGACTCCTTTAAAAATAAAGCCTAAGTAGCACTATGGGTGGGCAATCCAATTTCTATTGATGTACTACTGTTTATTGGTGGTGATGATGATGATATATCATGATCATCAGCATCAAATAGTCCAACCGGGTAAGAAAATGGTCTTAACTGCAGATATGATAGACATATATGTAAAATAAAAGAAGAGTGGCAATAACAAAGAGAGAAGAAGAAGGGACATGAGTTTTATGATTTTCTTTTAATGGATGATCAAAAGCTGGTTGCTTGTTTATGTCCACACAATCATATATATCTCTATCATCCTATAAAGATTTCTGTAGGAAACTAAACAGAAATGAACTTTACTTGGTGTTAATAATGGGTCATTACTTATGATTATAGTCTTCATGGTTGGATTGTTGAGAAGCTTCTGATAATTGCTATATAGAAACTTTAACCCTTGCTGAACAACTTTGTAGAAGAAAACTAAGGCTAAAACTTACTGGATTTATCATGAAAATTCATCAAAGATAGCTACTTTCATTAGATCATCAGAAAAACAACAGATAGCTATGTATTTCCAAATTTCAACACAGTTAGTTATTCTTTCCTTCTGATAATCACTAATCTTAAACTTTGTGACTCAAGGAACAAGTTTGTAATACAAACTTAGGGCTAAAACTTCATAAAATTTTCAGGAAAATTCATACAAGTTCAGTCGTTCTTAAGAAAAACAACAACAGAACAACAGAATGGAAAAACCAGAGAAAAAACAAGCTTGACTAATTTTTTTAAAAATCCCATTACAACATGAGTCATATGTAACACTCTACTTGACTCGACCGCCTAAGCTTTTACTTAGCCAAAAAACGTCAAACTTGTGCTATTTTTGAGATGATCAAATCCTAGCCGTTCACACATCTCTCTTGATGAACTTACATTCTTCTCTGATGATCAAATCCTGGCCGTTGCTTCTAACTTTAACCTTTCCCTCTTGACATCAACAAACTTAACTCAATTTCAAATTCTAACACTAGGGACACCATCACCTTCAACATCTTAGCATGCATGACATGTTCTTTCTTCTCCCTCTTCTTATATACCACTCAGTCATGCAATGCATTACATCTTGCAAATTCAATTCCCATGAATAAATGGCAATAAATACAAATACAATGTGTCACATTAATGAATTAGTAATGCATTCAAGGAACTGGGCCAATCCCTGGGACCTATAACTTTCCAAGTTTATGTATATATAATTTAAAAATGAAAACAAGTACAGCAAGTGTAGTGTGGCTAGCGTTGAATCAGATAGAGTGGAGTGCCAAGATGGTTTTCCAGGCCAATGTGTAAAACATAACACCAACAACGACTACTAAAAATTTTTATAAAATTCTCAACAAGCTATATATGATGTAAATAGTATTGATAATCGTCATTTGTTTAAATATATATTTAATGGTAAATGTATTGGAATATTACAATGATTCTATATATTGTTCAGTAATCATCGTTTGTTTTAATGGCTTAAACTTAACAAATTTATATGATATCAGTAGAGTCACCGAATGGATAGAGACCGCTCTTGGATGTATTCAAGACTCAATGATGGATTCATTACGCCTAATTATTTTAATGCTAAATAAGACATTTCAATCATGCGAAGAGTGAATCATTGAAAAGCATTTGTACCTCATGCTTATAAAAAGAATTTTCAAAAAAAAATTTAAAAAATAAGAAAGTGAAAAAAATTAAAAAGAGAATTATCCAAGAAGAATATATAACAAAAAATTTTAAATAAAAGGAAAAAATTTTAAATAAGAGAGATTAGATCCAAAAACATAAAACAACGTGAACAAAAGAAAAAAAACGAGGCAAATAAGAAAATGATAAAAAAAAAAAAGAAATAAGGTTAAGATAAGAAAATAAAAATGGGAAATTTGAACAGTTTTTATCATTTTTCGGAAGAAAATAGAAGAAAAAATCTCTCGCAAAAAAAAGGAGAGAGATGAGCATGAAAGAGAAAGAGATTGGCAAGAGAAAAAAAAAGGACGAGTAGAGAAGATTTAGAATGACAAAAAAGAAAAATCAAGAAAAAAAATATTGCACAGAAGAAATGGTAAGAAAAAAAAGAAATTAAAAGATACGAGGGAAAGAAAAAAAAGGAGAAAGATAATAAAAAAGAGTGCCAAAATTAAAGAGAAGATGGAGATCAAATAAAAAAGAAAATCAACAAAAATAATTTGTAATCATGAAGCTTTTTTTTTCTTTCTTATTTTAACAAAATATATAAGTGTGCAACTTTCTTAGTATGTCATTGGTTATATTTTGCTATCGAAGTTCTCCATCAAAATCTCATGTAATTATTTCAATGACTATATGACTTAAGTCATTTCATTTATGAGATTTGATCTGTTTAATTTGTCACCTTTGGGGATATAGAGTTTTTCTTCTTTATCATATATATCTCATGCTCATTCGAAATTATATGATCCGACATGTTTTAACTTATTAATTTTGAAAAAGGTAAGTTTATTCCCTACCATGTACAACTTTTGTTTAAATAAAATTAAGGTATATTGTGCGAGTTTGAGAATTGAGGATTCTCAAATGTTTGAGTACATATTTGCCAAAAAAAAAATGAAAAAAGTGTAAATAGAAAATGTTGAGATTCATTTGCAAAAAAAAAAAAAATAATGAAAAATGTGAAAGTTTGAATGTTTAGGAGTTTATTTGCAAAAACTGTATTCATCTCATATACTATAATATAAAATAGGACACACAATCAACCCATTAAACTCTTATCTTTTAAATCATTTTCCACAATCATATTTATTTAATAAAATCTTAAATATTATTAATAAAATAATTAAATAATATATTTAAAAAAATTATATCTCAAAATAAATATTTAAAATAATTAAACATCAACCCATATTAAAATAAAAAAAATTAAAATGATACATTATAGAAAAGAAATTATATAATTAAATAATATAATATTCAAAAAATAAAATGAGAGCCCCACTGTTAAGTACTAAATGGCCACTGAGCGCTAATAATGGGGTGAGATTGATCAACCCCATTAAAAATACCCTAAGGATCTGCAACCGTTAAAGATTTTAAGGTGCTCTCTCCCTCTCTTTCTTAGGGGTGGTAACGGGGCAGGGCGGGGACGGGGAGTGGTCTCCCCGACCCCGTCCCTGCCAAAGTCGGGGATGGGGAATCCCCGTCCCCGACTCCCCAACGGGGGGAATTATCTCCCCGTCCCCGCGGGGATCCCCGTGGGGATCCCCATATACCTATAAATTTTAATTGTTTTTAAAAAAAATTTAATACTAATACATACTAACACACATGAAAAAATATAAAAATAATTCAAAATAAATCTCAACAAACCAACATATAAAAATTTGCAAAAACAAAATATTCCAAATATTCATCAGTATAGGCTATAGAGCAAAAGATGAAATTTAGAATTTATACAAGTACAATACTACAATCTAATACAAATAAGATACTCCAAATGTTGAATATAAAGCCTCATTGTCCTAGGATTATATGACACGTGCATGTGGTCCTGAGAACTTCCTTTGTGCAAATCAAAAACCCTAAACCACTATATATATATATAAAGTTTAAATAAAATAGAAAAAAACCGGGGCGGGGATTGCTATCCCCGCCCCCGCCCCGTTTACTAAACGGGGACGGATTGGTCCCCGTCCCCGTCGGGTCAGGTCTCCGGGGGGCTCGGTTATTTCCCGCTCCGTTCTTACCCCTACTCTTTCTCTCTGTGACCAGAGTCATCAACCCCATTAAAAATATCAAGATCCAGGATTATTTACAAAATTTTAAAAATATGACAGAGAAAACAATTTGCAACCCTTGTGAATTTCAAGTTGTTGTCTGTGTCTCTGTGGCCAATTATGTAATTATGCAAAAAAGTGTACAAATAACACCAACATGACTATGACAGATACCGCGTGCTAAAGTTTATCCAACCACTGTTACACAACTGTCTACATAAGTGGGCCAAATAATGTTGCACCAAAAGTTGCTGCAAATTTGTTTCTCTTCTTATTAGCACTTTTAGTGGGCAACCACTTGCCCACCTTTGTTGGTGATGATTCGTCTCGGTTTTTGTCAAAGATTTCACACTGGAAGATTTCATTCTTTGATTTTGTCAAAGTGTTTGGCGACCTTAATTTATTGTTTCCATGTCAAATGCACACACCAATGAAATTTGGCAATGTTTTCTCCCATCCCAACTTCTCCATTGCAATTTAGTATTTTGCTTATATTGAACCCAACTTGGTAAAATCCAATCGATTTAGTAGTCTTTATCGCAATCCTTTCAGCCATAATTTCACATGCAATGGTGGATCTAAGGCTGTAGATGTACATATATTTATATATGTTCTATTATTATGCATATAAAATTTAGTTCTTTTAAAGAGTATAATATATATATATATATATATATATATATATATATATATATATAAAATTCAGAATTATTTTATCGTGTATATATGTAAAATTGATCCTTAAAAAAAAATAATCTTTCCCCTCTAATTAAATAGGAATAGTGACCAGGTGCAACAGAAAGTCTCTCCCACTCACTCTTGTCCTGGATAGGGACTCTCCGTCCCCACCACCACGACTTGATTACTGGAAAAAAAAAATCCCACTTTGAGCATTTTTTCAGAGATTTTTATGTAATTAAAAATAATATACTAATAAATATAAAATTAAAAATAAAACCATAATATTATTTTAAAAACAATAATGGCAATAAAAATTAATATAATGACAACAACAACAATATAAGGTTATATCAAACACCATTAGAATATAAACTTTAATAAAAAAATCATATTTGAAATTAAAAATAAAACATTAGCAAAACAGATAAATAGAAAGTTAATATTTCAATGCACACACCATATATATATATATATATATATATATATATATATATATATATATATATATATATTTATTAACATGTTTTTTTTTAATTATTTATTAGTTATATATATATTTATTAAAGTTGGGATACTTGCCACATTACAAGGTATAGGGATTTTTTTTCCCTATTTACCTTTGTCTGGAGAGTAAACTAAGGATAACCCGTGAAAAGGCAAATCCTGTAAGGCTCACTTATGTTTATTATTCTTAGGGGTTGTTTGGTTCGGAAGTGATTTGCCGAAGTGGCGGAAGTCTGGAAGTGGCATTTTCGGTGAAGTGAGCAGATCGGCTGGAAGTGAAGACTTCTGTCTGTTTGGTTGAGCTGGAAAATGTGACTTCCGAATGCAGTTCCTGTGTTTGGTTGGTGGAAGTAGGAATCTGGAAGTGACCACTTCATCAGTTCTGGTGTTTGGTAACACCGAAGTGGGGATATGATCACCACTTCGGGATGGGGGTGAAGTTACCCCTTAATTTTGAATCCTTGTAAAAAATACCAAATTTGATTAGATGAACCAACTATGATGTAATTAATATATTTGAAGACTTATTAATAACAATTTTAATTAATTAGTTGATATTTTGACATATTTTATAATTAATTGATATTTACACAACCTTTATTGTTCCTTGGTTACCACAATCCCATAAAATTAATTATTTTAACACGTTCCCATAATTAGCACAACCTTTAGTAATTAATTATTTTAACACATCCTCATTATAAGCAATTCATGACATTAATGAATTAATTAAAATAATTATGACGGTAATTCATCAACATATTTTTGCCTTTGAATATATTATTTTAACTTTGAAGTTACACCTTGATTTTGAAACCTTAGAAATATATGCTCTCCTTCATTTCATAAAATTGATTAAATTAGGAAACCATGACGTGCTTAGTTTATTTAGAATTTCATTAACAATTTTCATTAATTAATTAATTCTTTCACAAAGTTTATTATTAAGTTGATTAGTTATTTTAACATATTCTCGTAATGACGTGTTTACTTTCATTAATTAATGCCTACTACTAATAACTTAATATGTACCTAGCTTAGAGATTGGCCGGAATGCGTTAATGGATTTTTTTAAAACTAATTGCGACTCGATTAATTATTTCATTACAAAGCGAATGTTCCAACCATTGCAATTTTTTTTTAAAAAACTAACTATGACTTGCTTAAGTATTTCATTAGAAAGTGAAAGTTTCACTCATTGCTTAATTAGTTCATCCACACCTTGTTCAGCAACTTCATGGCGTCTTTTTACACTTCCGCCCAATTGATGTTCACAGAATAGTCTAATTAATTAAGTTATAAACAATTGATTGGTTTAGTTACAAACTTAAGCAGAGGGATACAACCTTGCATAATGTTTATATTAACTAGTTAGATTGACTCTACATTAAGAAGGTCCTGGCCAATAACACAATTGGGGAAGCCTGGCATTGCATCAAATACCATCATACAATTATGGGTTTCATCAACTACAACATTTAAAAAGAAATTATTTTACAAATATGGAAAAAAATGACAATAACTGATCATCGTGGAAGTTATGCACTAGTTGTAACTCCAAACACAAACAAACAAAGCCTGCATTGCTGAGGGCCATACCAAAAGAGCCTCACAATGGCATCAAACTGAAGGCTTCAAAACTGGCACCTGTGTATGTCTGCCCAAAGGCCCAGTTTAGAAGGTGCAACGTTCTCTGAAGTTATACATGCACCATCACTGGTGTACACTTTGAATGACAAAGCTTCACTATTTAATACACACTTTGAATCAGCACAAGGTTGAAGTAAGAGTGACCGTTGATATCGAACCTAATACCTCCTTTTTATTGCATGCCACCCTGATCAAACAAAAAATGTTTGTTGAATACAAAAGACGCACAAACTTAGATTTTCATTCTCGACTATTACTGAATTTTTTACCTACGATACTCGACGGGCACAACGCCGGCTTTAATGAGCTGAAAAACAAGCTGAGAAAGATCAAAGCGTTGTAGTGGAGGGTTACAGCACCCTCCTGCATTGTTGGGCAAGGCATTGTTAGGTGGACAAAAGTTTGTTGTAGTGACAAGAATGGAGCCAGGAAGACACCATTGATCATCATTCACACATTCAATTTCAAAACATGCACCACAACTATGTCCTTATTTGAACAAAGCTGTGCTCAATGCTACTGTGTTTGTCCCATATCCTTCACTATATAAATTACCATAACCACAAGCTCCTTCTACAGTAATATGGAAAAAAAAAACATCAATGCAGTGATCATAAGAATTATATGTATGACAAGAGCGTTTGATATCATGCACTCACCCATTGTGCCAGAAGCATCACCACCTCCATAGAAAGTTGCATGAGCGTTTGACCAACCACTGTCTCCATGAACATGGCTAACACTCACAAGAAGAAGAATAAGAAGAATAAGAACAAGAAGAAGCAACTCAATGAGTGTAATGAAATGGAAACAGAGCTGAGGAGCAAGATATGACAAGAGTTATATTTATAAACAAGAAACAGAAAAGGAGTAAATGCTGCTGTTTCTGAGATTTCTATAACCAGTTTCAATGTTCTTCTTATCCTGCATAACTTCCACGATGATCTGAAACATGCACTCACAGAATCACAAAATGGCCAGAGTAATCCTGCAAATCTTCAACACTTTCAGAATATCAACTATTTGAAATAAAATCTACACTTTGGAGAAATTCAACACTGTAAAAATTACACTACTCACAACGTAATCCGACGCTGAATTCCTCGCTTTGGCACCGATTCCACATTCGTATTTAAATGGCTCAGCTGGTTGGTTGATTGCTATCATCGGCATATCGCTCTCGATTTGCAATTGGGCTGCAGAATTGGTGTGACACACCAATTCTGCCTCGCCGCAGATTGCACAATTCCACATACATCGGCGAAAACAATCGGCAAATCCCGACAGAATAAATCAAATCCAGGAAGACAGAATTGCATACAAAAAAAAAACCCCTCAAACACACAGGTAACCTATGCAAACCAAGCAGCGACATACACAGACAAACAAAAAAACATTGATAGAAGTCCAGAGACCAACACCGCCATATCCTACGACCATTTCAAAAAACTCGAGTAAACACATATAACCAAATGAAAAAAAAAAGAACACCAAACATTGACCTTAAAACGAACACAAACGCAAGGCTGCAATAGAGAATGAAAAAACAGATTCTCCCATTGCCTCGCCATTGCGTGAGAGAGCGACGCCTCAGATACATTATGAAAAACCATCATCATAGCCAACACACCTGCAGAAATTACAAAATAGTGACAGAAGCAGGTCAGTCAAATAAACTGTCTACCAATACAAATGCAATTCACATCATAGATAAGTTGCAATGCAAGCATCTAACGTCAAAGCATGAAGGGAAAGCATGTCAAGTTCAAAAACAACAGGTAAATGAGAGCACACAAGCATCAAAGTGCATGGGAAAGAGTGCAGAAACTAGAATCTGTCCAAGATAACGAACTATGGGATTGTGGTCATTGAATTTCCCATTCAATGACCACCATCCAGAAATTTCCGAACCCATAACTTTCGATGATCAGGCTTCCTGGCCATGAATCGCCTAGCTTCGTTCTCGTGCTCCTCGAGGTAGTCAAAGACATCCAGTAACACCTCTTCCTCGAAACCGTCCACCTCCATGACTGTCGCGTGCAAAATTTCTGTCCAATGTGTCGGGTTTTGTATCGCAGCCGCCATCTTATCGACTGCGTTCACGAGTTCAAGCACCATCGACGCATTCTTGTTACCCTTGACTGCACGCTGACCTGGGGTTGTCGACGACGTTGCCGCGCTACGAACCACCGGTGGGATGGAGTCGGCGTCTCCATCTTCCTCACTATGCTGTTCCATTTGAACAAATTCAGGGTTCATTTCTTCGTCCGGTTCAATCTCCGACTTGTCACCGAAATCCGAGAAAATTGAAGCCGCGTATGATCCCGTTGCGTTGTCCTCGCCGCAAATGATCCGTAATCCTTCGTAATGCTCTATCGGCCTATTGATGAACGGTCTCGCAGCTGGGTGCGCCTTGTGTTATAAAAAAAAGGGTTAATGGCAGCAATTGGACATATCGAAAACAAAAACAAATACATCAGAGTGCTCCAGTTCGTACCTCGGTATATGTGAGAGCAATTGCTGGGTCGAGAGTTATAGTTTTGCTTTCTTCGTCCCACCCAGCGCCGCTCAATTCACGGATCTTTCTTATTTCAGAAAAGCGGGCTTTGAGTGTGCGGTAATGATTCTCAACATTATCGGGTGTGAAACTCGTCCCGAATTGAGTGTTCACCGCAACTGCAGCGTGAGCGAAGGCAACCCTCTTGAATGACTTATCGCACTTCAACCCTTTCTTCGCCTGCTCAACCAACAACGGGATCAAGAATGAGTCGTACTCATTCTTCCATCTTTTGTTGGGAGTGCTGCGTTTATTCGTGGCCACCTTGGATTGGATGCCCGTTGCTTGTGGAGGAACGCAGGTGCGCTCTTGCCCTGACATAACTTAACTCGAATGGGGATGAAAAAAAATTACTTACCAATACGAAAAAACATACTCTACTGCATAAGCATTCACGACATCATATGAAACTTTGTGCCTGCATGCATACAGAAACCTACAAACTATGCTTTGCGTAAATAGGAAACAACCAACACAATTAAACATCATATCAAAGTACCAAAAAGCAAATAACACGGCATATAAAATGACATCATGCAGGACGTGTCACCGAAATGTTAGGAAAATAAAGGATAACAGTATCGAAATAACAACAAGAAGCAAGTAGTACGCCTACTGTGCGTTATAACTAGCCCACATGTCGTTCGCTATCTTATCCCTAAGCTCCACCCATTGTCGGCTCTCACGTTGCTGCTCCCTACGTGACCTCGCCTGCGAACACGTCAGTGGTTCATCACCCTGTGTGTCCGCATCGTTAAGAAACTGATCATCCGGGTCAACCCCAGCGATGTAATTATGCAATACACAACAAACAAGCACTAGTCTGACTTGCGTCTTAAATGGAAAAAAGGGATGCGAAGTAAGAATTTTAAACCGATTCTTCAAGATTGCAAATGCTCGCTCCACCCGGGACCGCAACATGGAGTGCCTAAGGTTAAACAGCTCCTTGGGGTTTGTGGGAGACCTACCACTATGTTCTTTTAGATGATACCGGACACCTCGATATGGCGCTATGAACCCCGGCATTGTTGTGTATCCAGCATCCACCAAGTAGTACTTACCTACACGGTGAGAAAAGTCATTGGTTTTCAGTCAATTTACGTACTCAGTAAGGTTTTCATATATGCCACACCTTCTATTACTTTAAGCCCCTCCGGGGGTGGTCTGGAGATGGCATCCTTAAGGACGGTGAAATCGTTTGCCGATCCTTCTCACCCTGCCATCACATAAGTGAATTTTAGGTCGGGATTCACTACAGCGAGCACATTTTGTGTTGGTCCTTTACGACCGCGGAATCGGGGCATATCTTGTGGGGGCACAGAGACATCAATATGCGTCCCATCAAGCAACCCAATGCAATCCTACATAATGAAGTTGTTTGTAACATTTCATTAAAAAGGGTGATGATGTGATATTTACATTCAACAGTCTATGGGTAAGTTTGAGTCCTTACTTTGAAGAAGGGATACCAGGATGCGTTGTTCTCAATATCGGGGTGGCACGTGCTGCTTGGGGGATGAACAAATTCCTCTCGAATGGCACACATCGCTCGCACGACCATATTGAAACAACGGCTGATGGTCTCACCAGAACGGAGGAATTCAACCCGCATTGTCCTATTCTTCGTGTTATGTCCCACGATGTGCGGGAAAATTGCAAGTCGTTCCTCTAGGCGATGATATGTCTGGTGTCAGCTAGTAAGTGCTTGTCACGCATGATAGACGCAAGACGCATAAATGGACCGACATCCATCCTGAGGTAGCTGACACAGTAATCCCGGCCACCTCGAAGAATGCGTTCCATATGTTTTTTCCTGGTCAGGTCGCGGAAAATTGACGGTTCCCTATACCTAGAAGGCCTATCTACAAGGATTTCCGTTATCACGAAAGCGACAATGACGACTACGGTCGTGAACGCTGCGGCCAAGGGTCGCGAACGCTCTTCCATTGCCCAGTTCTCCATCTACACTGCTTTATTGTGACCCGATGTGAAATCAAGTCAGTTAGTAATATGCCTTACGTAAATCACACACCAATAATATGGGACAACTAACATGGAAAAGAAGTATGTAATGAAGGGAAATCCTATCGCAGATTAATTCAACTTATCATTAAATTAGATCGTTTGTGGCTTGTTATTTATTTCCCTAAAAAAAATTTTAAGCCGACCATGTCGGAGGTTACCAAGTACATCGACGGTATAAATGAACTCCACCAACCTAAATGGCAGGTTAGCAAGTACTCCAACAAATGAGCCAACAGATGAGCCATTGCTTGTATAGTATGAACGCAGATCTAAAGTTGTGAAGGATTTCAGATCTAAAGTATTGTATGATATAAAAGTAAAAGTAAATCAGGTTCTCAAACAATTAACTCCACCAAAAAAAAATAACGAAGCAATCAAAATTACATAGTGAAACAATCAAAAACATACTAAAAAGAAATCGTGTACTCTAACAAATGAGCCATTGCTTGTATATGATTATTTCAGCCCACAATTAAATGAAAACCAAGCAACTTAGGTAAATCAAGTAGCATGGCCATTGACAATGAGAGCCACAAAACAAATAACATGCAAGCAAGTGCATAAACAAGTAAATCATTTATTGGATGGTATGATTTCATATCACATCCGCAGGAAAACAAATCCCATTACTAACTTTTAGATATGAGAACTTTAGGACATCAAAGTGTTAAACAAATCAAAAAAAGTAAAAAACATGAACCAAGTCCTCCACCAAAAAAACCATTTCATGCATATAATGGGTTTTGAGAACTCAATTAAATGAAAACCAGTCAAATAAGAGTAATCAAAGTGCATGCCATTAACAATGAACTCCAAAGATAAAAAAAAAAAATAGCATGCCAACAACTACTCCAACAAATAAACCATGAATTGGGTAGCATGAGTTCATATCCAAATTACATAGTTAACCAATCAAAAACATACTAAAAAGAAATCCTGTATTCTAACAAATGAGCCATTGCTTGTATATGATTATTTCAGCCCACAATTAAATGAAAACCAAGCAACTTAGGTTAATCAAGTAGCATGGCCATTGACAATGAGAGCCACAAAACAAATAACATGCAAGCAAGTGCATAAACAAGTAAATCATTTATTGGATGGTATGATTTCATATCACAGCCGCAGGAAAACAAATCCCATTACTAACTTTTAGAGATGAGAACTTTAGGACATCAAAGTGTTAAACAAATCAAAAAAAGTAAAAAACATGAACCAAGTCCTCCACCAAAAAAACCATTTCATGCATATAATGGGTTTTGAGAACTCAATTAAATGAAAACCAGTCCAATAAGAGTAATCAAAGTGCATGCCATTAACAATGAACTCCAAAGATTAAAAAAAAAAAAAAAATAGCATGCCAACAACTACTCCAACAAATAAACCATGAATTGGGTAGCATGAGTTCATATCCAAATTACATAGTGAAGCAATCAAAAACATACTAAAAAGAAATCCTGTACTCTAACAAATGAGCCATTGCTTGTATATGATTATTTCAGCCCACAATTAAATGAAAACCAAGCAACTTAGGTTAATCAAGTAGCATGGCCATTGACAATGAGAGCCACAAAACAAATAACATGCAAGCAAGTGCATAAACAAGTAAATCATTTATTGGATGGTATAATTTCATATCACAGCCGCAGGAAAACAAATCCCATTACTAACTTTTAGAGATGAGAACTTTAGGACATCAAAGTGTTAAACAAATCAAAAAAAGTAAAAAACATGAACCAAGTCCTCCACCAAAAAAACCATTTGATGCATATAATGGGTTTTGAGAACTAAATTAAATGAAAACCAGTCAAATAAGAGTAATCAAAGTGCATGCCATTAACAATGAACTCCAAAGATAAAAAAAAAAAAAAATAGCATGCCAACAACTACTCCAACAAATAAACCATGAATTGGGTAGCATGAGTTCATATCCAAATTACATAGTGAAGCAATCAAAAACATACTAAAAAGAAATCCTGTACTCTAACAAATGAGCCATTGCTTGTATATGATTATTTCAGCCCACAATTAAATGAAAACCAAACAACTTAGGTTAATCAAGTAGCATGGCCATTGACAATGAGAGCCACAAAACAAATAACATGCAAGCAAGTGCATAAACAAGTAAATCATTTATTGGATGGTATGATTTCATATCACAGCCGCATGAAAACAAATCCCATTACTAACTTTTAGAGATGAGAACTTTAGGACATCAAAGTGTTAAACAAATCAAAAAAAGTAAAAAACCTGAACCAAGTCCTCCACCAAAAAAACCATTTCATGCATATAATGGGTTTTGAGAACTCAATTAAATGAAAACCAGTCAAATAAGAGTAATCAAAGTGCATGCCATTAACAATGAACTCCAAAGATAAAAAAAAAAAATAGCATGCCAACAACTACTCCAACAAATAAACCATGAATTGGGTAGCATGAGTTCATATCCAAATTACATAGTGAAGCAATCAAAAACATACTAAAAAGAAATCCTGTACTCTAACAAATGAGCCATTGCTTGTATATGATTATTTCAGCCCACAATTAAATGAAAACCAAACAACTTAGGTTAATCAAGTAGCATGGCCATTGACAATGAGAGCCATAAAACAAATAACATGCAAGCAAGTGCATAAACAAGTAAATCATTTATTGGATGGTATGATTTCATATCACAGCCGCAGGAAAACAAATCCCATTACTAACTTTTAGAGATGAGAACTTTAGGACATCAAAGTGTTAAACAAATCAAAAAAAGTAAAAAACATGAACCAAGTCCTCCACCAAAAAAACCATTTCATGCATATAATGGGTTTTGAGAACTCAATTAAATGAAAACCAGTCAAATAAGAGTAATCAAAGTGCATGCCATTAACAATGAACTCCAAAGATAAAAAAAAAAAAAAAATAGCATGCCAACAACTACTCCAACAAATAAACCATGAATTGGGTAGCATGAGTTCATATCCAAATTACATAGTTAATCAATCGAAAACATACTAAAAAGAAATCCTGTATTCTAACAAATGAGCCATTGCTTGTATATGATTATTTCAGCCCACAATTAAATGAAAACCAAGCAACTTAGGTTAATCAAGTAGCATGGCCATTGACAATGAGAGCCACAAAACAAATAACATGCAAGCAAGTGCATAAACAAGTAAATCATTTATTGGATGGTATGATTTCATATCACAGCCAGCAGGAAAACAAATCCCATTACTAACTTTTAGAGATGAGAACTTTAGGACATCAAAGTGTTAAACAAATCAAAAAAAGTAAAAAACATGAACCAAGTCCTCCACCAAAAAAACCATTTCATGCATATAATGGGTTTTGAGAACTCAATTAAATGAAAACCAGTCAAATAAGAGTAATCAAAGTGCATGCCATTAACAATGAACTCCAAAGATAAAAAAAAAAAAAAAAAATAGCATGCCAACAAACACAAGGGTAACGAGAGAATGGAGATCGGGGTTTTTTACTCACCGGAATCGGAAACCCAACAAACACAAGGGTAACGAGATCTACCACAGAGAGTGTTCCCGTGCGGGGTTATGAAGGAAAAATTAAACAAATCGGTTGAAAATCATGAGAGGTTAGAACGAAATGGGAACGAGAGAATACAAACCCAGTAGATCCGAGGGAGAAGGGAAGCAGATCGTCCAAGAACAAGGGTAACAAGATCTACACCCACGACCGTACCTGGTTGGTGGAATTGAAGGAAAAAAAATCAAGAAATTAGTTCAACAAAGCATCGGATCTTACCGTAAAATGGAAAGATAAAACGCACTTACCTCCGGCCGGGGTTGGGAGAAGCAGATCGCCCAAAGACCACCGGTTCGAGAACGATAAAACTCCACCGAAATCGAATATGGGTTGATGGTGGACTTGACGACGGGAAACACCGGCGGAGGAGTGGGATGGCAGGTTTCGGGACGAGATGGGGTTCTTTCAGCATGGAGGATCGCCGATGAGAAGCGGGGGAGGTGGAGGCGAAGGAACCCTAGAACGAGAGATGAGAAGCGGGGGAGGTGGAGTCGGGATGTGAGGAACTCGGGACTTCGGGGAGGTAGCATAAACACTGCACGTGAAAAGCGCGTGCACCGAAGTCAGTGGCTGAAAAGGTGGCTTCAGGCTTTTTGAAAGGGAAGTCAAGTGGGGAAGTGGGGTGGGGGTGAAGTGCTGACTTCCCCACTTCGGGATACACTTCCGCGAACCAAACAACTGAAAATGGGGCTGAACTTCCCACCTCAGCCACTTCAGCCCCATTTTCGGTGAAACAAACACACCCTTACTCTCAAAAAACTTCAACCACCACCCTGATTTTTGTATCCGCCACTGTTCACATGAATACATAAAATAGAGAAATAATTGTATATTTTGTGTCATCTGTAAAAAATAGTTTAAATAAATATTTTGAGAGTATATATATATATATATCCTAATTCCTCTTCAACATTTGCAAAGTATAAAAACAAAAAATGAACAAAGTAGAAAAAAAATTAATTCTGAAATTTATTGGGCGACCAGGGATTTTCGACATAATTTAAAAAATATAAGAAAAACCATATGATTCACTTCTCCTCCCATTGGTCTCATAGAACCAAGGGTTACTACATTTCTTGACAGCTCGATCACTTCATCGTTCATCGTTGCTTTCCTCCATTTTGTACTGTTTAATCTAATTTCCTAGTCTATCCAAATTAACTTAAAGATAAAAAACGATTATCTCCTATTATGCATTAAATAAATTAAAATTTCTTCCAAAAACTCACTTAACCTAGTTTATACATACGAACCCACACATTGATACAGGACATGGAAACATATTTGGATTTGGAAACTGGCAGTCACAAATCTGACGCATGCAGCTTCTACGCACATGCAATTCGTTTTTTTTTTTTTTTTTTTTTTTTAATGATAGATGACGGCCTAGTTAAGGAAAGTCAAGGACATATGCAATTCTTGTAGCTTTATTTCATGTATAGTATAAATTAGATGAAACAAACTCAAGAAACTTGATCATTCATATATATTCATTCACCAAGAATTGAACAAAGAAACTCACACACAATTAACTCATTCAATTAAGTATCTGCATCTCACTCAAAGAGCAAGTGCTTATTATCAAACAAACATAAGAATGAAACCTCCAAAATGAAGCTCAAGTTATTTAGAGAAATCAACCCACTTATTTAGATCTCTCTCAGAACAAGATGAACACCATCCCAAGAGACACCACCATCATGACTAGCTTTGAAGAAAAGGATGATACTTCTCTGTGAGCAAATGAAGCAGGAGCTGGTGCAATAGGAGGAGAGTCAGTAGGAGGAGAGTTAGGAGCCAACACATTTTCTTCAACATTGATAACAAGCTTCATCCCTTTACTACAGTGATTGTCAAACCCACAAATGTACCACTTCTTTCCTGCCTTTGCAAGTGGTATCACATCCATGCCTGTGCTTAAGGTTTCCGTAGCTTTGCTTGGATCACACGCTCTGAATCCGTCTCCACTGATCTTTAGAACGTTGTGCTTATCTTTCGTATAGTTGAAAACTGCAATGCAGGTCAATATATACAAGAAAGAAAAAATCAAAATTTACTAATTAATAAACTTATGTAAAAAAAGTTTTGATTAATTTTACGTACCAAGATAGTCACCAACTTTGAATTCTTTCCCCATGGCCCAAGCTGTGTAGTTCCCCTTGAGACTCCAACCGTCCTCATCTCCGACGGGGAACACCGTTGCAGTGGTTATTGCAGGGAGGATGGCGGCGACAATAACAAAAACAACAAGCATTTGTTTAGAAGCCATTGGAGCTCTCTCCCAATTAGTATGTATCAAAGATGACCAAGAGTGGCGTGGAGAGAGCTCAAAAAATATTCTTGTTACTTTGATGAATTGATTGATTAATGCAAAGCATTGGACATGTATATATATATATATGGTCTAATGCGTGCTATAAGGCCGGCTAAAGACGGCATGAGCAATGCTGCTTAAGCGGTATGCAAGTTTGGAGGAGGTCCTCAAATCTCAAAGATGTTTCCAATGGGTAAAGCTTGGAAAGAAGCAGATGGAAGCAAGTAAAAGAGCCAGATGGAGTTTTCATAGTGTTAACTTCACATCTTTTCTTTGTCTTTATTGCTAGTTCTGTTTTGAGAAGGCGGCAACGTCCACAAGGAATTAGAAGCCTGCATGCATACTGCATGCAAAACGGCATTATGGATCTTTTACTTTTTTATTTTACAGCCATGCAACCTTTAGCTAGCTTGCATTGTTGTTTTACTTTTGCCGCAGTGAAAATGATACATAGATTTATAATTCTACGTTGATGCCGCTGTTAAGATTGCAATGAGAACCGCTGCATAATGCCACAGTTTCTCACTTTTACTATGAGTGAGCAAGTGAAGCCCTGCATCTGTGATAATGTTGAGTATTGAACCCTCACTGCATCATTTTTTATTTTTAGAAGCTGTTTGGTAGAGGGGTTTTAAAAAACCCCCCTCTATAATTATTTAATTTTTTTTTTCTCAAATATTAGAGCCGGTTAAAGAAAATTCTTCTAATTTAAATGAATAAAAAATTAAAACTCCCTCTCTCTCTCTCCATCCACTCACTCACACACTCTCTCCATTCACACACCCTCTCTCTCTCTCCTTTCACTCTCTTTGAAGACTCTCTCTCACTCGTTTCTTTGAAGGTGAGCTCCATCCGCCGCCGCCCCACCGCCGCTCACTCGCTTGGAAGACGAGTTTCATCCGTCATCCTGGTTTATCTTGATAATGTTGGCATATGGAATTTGCGTGCCGAGAACCTGGACTCATGGTCCTCTAGTGCTCGCGAAGAGGAAACGGAGATCTCCTTCTAGGGTTAGGGTTAGGGTTCCGACGAGAGATGAGGGAGATCATCGGCATTCACATCGGCCAGACCGGGATCCAACCCTAAATTCCAAACAAAACTAAATAATTAGACAAACGAACAGTAATCGGTTTACAACCCAAATTCAGAGAATACTAAAGGTCTTGACAAATAACAGATTTATTAACAGAAACTAATCTCCTGCTAGGCACCTGGTCCTCACTCAACAGTCCCGGCTAAGCTAGCCACCACACCTACTCTTGATCTGAAAAGAAAGGGAACAACAATTTATGAGCTAAATAGCCCAGTAAGCAACCACTAAAAGCCAATAGTAATATAGGGATCATAAAAACTCGATGGTTTCAAAAACGTACTTAAAGTAACGTTATACAATAAATATCAAGAAAATGAAACCCAGACATCAGAACATTTCAGGCAAAGAAAGTTTTCAATGAACATGTATATATGCCCCCCAAATAACTAATGCTAAAACAAAATAACAGAATTCATTTATTTACCCTCGGCGACCCGAGCCAGATTATCAGAGTACATTTATTTACCCTCGGTGACCCGAGCCAGATTATCAGAGGCCATTATTCTCCACCGACGGAACGGTGTGAAACTATAGTTTTTTATCAGAATCAGAAATATATGTCGACATGGTCAGTGTTTAACCCCCCAATGACAGGGTTGTTGCAAAGTTAGTTGGGGACTATAATTTGCTATGTCAAAATATGTCGGTTCTAAAATCATTGTCAACAATAAGTTTTCAATAATTGAATAAATACATAATTGAATAAAATATTCAAATCAATTGAATAAATAATAAATAAATAAATAATTAAGTGCATAAATAATCAATAAGTTTGAAAGTATTAATATGCATAATTTCTTAAACCCAAAACAATTAAATATAATATCGTGAAAATTTATTCCACAATAAAACCCAAAATAACTAAATAATTATGTAAATAATTTTCAAAAATCAAAAACTTATATATACATACAAATATACGGTATATATGTGGTTTACTTACCTAGAAAAATATCACCAAGCTACAGAACCACTCGGACAAAAATCAAGATTCAGGCACAGATCCTATATTGTCTGATCAAACTCTGAGAACACAGATTAATCAAGGCCTATTCTGATAAAATAAGGGTTCTAATTTCAGGTGCATATCTACTGCCAAACATTGCTATGAAGTCTTACAAGTGTTACTGAACATCATCTCATTTGTGACACTAGTTTTAATTGAAATTAAGTGTCGTTGGAATAAAATGGGTGAAAACTACAAACAGTTGCAAAAGATTACAGAAGGAAAAAACATCAGCTGATATTTTATATGGCGTGTTCTCAGTTCAAAAGATCATAGCACAACAGAAGAGCTACTCCCTCATTTATCTAAATTGCTATTGTTCTGCCTACAAAGCAAATTCCAATACTTCCACAAGATCAAACTCACACAACTAAAAATATTTTCAAGCCAATTATATTTTCATAGCCATTCAAAGCAGTACTTCAAAAATATTTTCAAGCCACAAATGATGAGGAGGGTCATGGCCTTCCTTCTTAATCACTTGTTCCCACCAATACTTTCATTCCCAGGTCTGTGAAGATGTGATGCATATGAATGGAAATCACTCACAAAAATTCTTTTTTCTCCGTTATGATTGACTCCTTATTAAGAACTCCTTATTTCAACCCACTTTAAGCAATTCTTCTCATAATTTTACTGTCAAATAGATGTTTTATACAATCAATTTAAAACATATTTAAATTATTTAGCTTATGTAAAGATGCTCTGAATTTGGACAAAATTTGGTTATTGGTAGTTAGCTTTTTATTTCTTCTATTTGATTCTACAATAAACCGGAAGAATTTGTTGATAACACTGCAAAGTTCAATTAAACCCTATCTAAAATGAAGGGTTTTCTAGGGATGAGCTTCACAGAACTGAACAATAAGCTGATAGATGACCAATCATATGGATTCCTAACAGTAAAGAATGGCAACATATTTGCAAATTGGAGAATGGATGTTGAACATCGAATGGAAAATCCAGCAACAGTATACGATTTGTCACCAGAACTTGTATTCACTACCCTCCTTTCAAAATAAGGAAAGAGAGAGGATAGACAGATGTCCTTTACAATTTCACATGATTTGCACCAATGTCAATTGTATGAAAACTGTGGGAGCAGTAGGTTCAGACTCCTGAAGTTGAATAAATCAAAGAATTCAATCAAAGTGTATCAGGGAATATATATCACATGCAATGGCACTTCGACATCTATATGTAAGCGTGAGCTGCAGTTGGATGACGGTTTACTTACACTCAACGATCAAACGACGCATAAACAAAACCCTAGATCTAAGAAAAAAAATGCTTACCTCAAGAAGTAAGAAAAACACTTGACTTGAAATCCTCTCCAACTCCGCGTTGTCACGGCACTTCATGAAAACCAAGAAGGACGGCGAGGCTAGGTCTCGGGAAAAATCTCTCATAGGTTACGAGATTTGTTTTTTCTCCAATCTTTCTATTATAGGGATAAGACGGGAGAGTTTAAAATTTAAAATAAAACAGATTTTTAAAAAATTTGTGTTTTTTTTTTTAATGGCGGCTCTACAGGAAATGAGATATCTTCCATGAGGGTAACCAGTATGCCATATACATAGTCAAATATGGATATGCATCTGAGCATATAATTAATGAAAACGCCTCTGAAATCCTAAATAGTAGAAATTTTATTATTTCTTGTGTTTTATTATACTTCATTGAAAATGGAAGCCATAAATCACTATACTAAATATCATACATAACATTCAGACAAATTTTTATATAACCCTAATCTCATATTGTCACTATAATATATTCTTATCTGTATCTGTGAAGTGCGGGTAAAATGGACATTTCATTGCCATTCTCCCTCCATTCCCATTGAAATGGTGATTACCCTATATGGGATAATGAAATACCACCCATGGGTATAGTCATTATCCCAATTGCATACCCAAATATGGATATGCGTCTGAGCAAGCAATTGATGAAAACGCCACCTAATTCCTAGATTTTAGAAATTTATTATTTATGTATGGTAAATATAAATCAATATTATAGTTCATTGAAACGGAAGCCATAAATCACTATACTAAAATATCACACATAATATTCGAAATTAACTTTCAAATAAATTTTTATATACACCTATGTAATCATTACCATTAATTCCAAAAGGTTATTTCCTTTCCAAATCTAAAATCAAGCGTTTGAATCCCTACTCTCACACTGATGAAGGCTTAAAGGTTAACTTTAATTAACTAATAAAGTTTATTTATAATAAATTATGGACATTAAATTTCATGTATTTGATGAATTTAAACAGTATTTGTACAAAGAAAGTCCTTATAAAAAGATAATTCTAAACTTTCTCATTTTAAATTATTTCATTAGGTTAATTAATGGTGCTCTTTTGTTATATATCTTGGGCAGCCTAGGTTGTCATTTACATGTCAGATGGAGGATGTTCCTAAGCTGCTGCCTTGCATACATACAATTGTTACTACGCTACAAAAAAAATATTTATTTATTTATTTTATTGTTCTTAAGTTATTTACAATTTGTGCTTGGTATATGTTTTACTTAAATCCAAATCATTTCTATGTTGTTTTCATTGGATATTGGTTGCTTAATAAGCCTTGTAATTGGTTTAACAATGTATTGATTTATTTTTAACAGAGTGATATGGATAAATATAATAAATTCTTCTTATGAACACTACAAAGATTAAACAATATTTACGTGAAAAAACAAATATAAAAGGAGTATGAGAGTGTGTTGCTCATCAGTGAGAGGTTGAAAATATTAAAGGGCTTGTAGCCCAGCGGTATCTCGGGTCCCCTCGTGGGAGGAGACGCGAGTTCAATCCCTCCGAACCGCTCTCCCCCGTTCCAAGAGGGTGAGGACGTTGTAGGCAATCCCCCCGCCACGCGTACGCCCCTGAGAGTTGGCGCTTATCGCCCTATCTCAAAAAAAAAAAAAAAAAAAAATCCAAATTTTGTGGTTAACATGAACTATATAACTACCCATGAGATCAAATCTGGAACATGGTGAGCCAAGCTCAATATTTGCATATATCAAAATAAGGACAATATGAATAGTACAAAAAACAAAACACAACCGTTGAATTGAAAATAATAATAAATAGAATTCAAGTCCTCCGTATATATATGAAAACTCTAGTTTTTGGCCTACCAATATATCTTCTAAACTAGTTGTGGTTCCGGCTTAATTTCGGCAGGTTCACCAAGAATATGTTGTGTAGACCAAAATGAAAAACAGGTTTAAACCTACCTTAGAATTAGCTTGAGCTCACACATGTAGTGATGCACTATTCTCATCAATAACTATGGAAGGTACCCAGGGACGGAACCATGATTAATTGATAGGGGGGCTGAAGGTAAAATGTAAAAAAAAAAAAATTTAAGTCTACATAACAATTGTTTTCGATACAAAATAGTGTGACATTATGACATTTAATTAAAAAAAATCAAGAAGCCAACAAGGTTATACATCTAATAACACTATCCATCTCTTTAAATCAAATCAAATCAAATATATATATAAAACTAGAGAGAGAGAAATATAAAAGAAAAGAGAAGATAAAACCTAGAGAGAGAGAGAGATGGGACAAATGGGGAATTGTACCTCAACTTTGTTGAAGAAAGAGACAACCTTCTCAATTTGATCGCTTTCCCGGCCATTGATGACAACCTCTTGCCGCTTAAATTTATTGTTTATCTTCGCGATCTCCGCCGTTTGCCACGCCACTATCTTCGCTCCACCTTCTCCTTCTTCACCCTATGCACCGCCACCTCCCCCACAACCCCCCCCCACCTGATCCTGCTGCCCCCTCCGCCGCCCCAGAACCACCACGCCTTCGAGACGCTATAGGGTTTCTATCCGGAACTATTGCCAAGGGGTTCGTCTCCTCAACGTCTTCTCCGATCCGAGCCAAGCTTGTCCCATCGCTGGCGGGGTCCGGTTGGAGGTTGGATCCGGCCAGGACCATGGCGTTGAACTCTCGCCTCATGGTGGTGAAGTTCTCGCTGAGGATCTCCGATAAGGTTGAGGATCAGTGGCTAGGGGGGGCTGAAGCCCCTGCTAGCCCCCCCTTAGTTCCGTCTCTGAAGGTACCTCCCCTCCTACTCCCTGTTAGGTTATTTCTGTAATAATAATAATTCCGGCTAACCATACATGCGAAAGCTCTAGGCTCCTTATCACAAAAGAAAATTTTGTCCCAAAGGTGCAGCGCTATGATTGGCATTACTAAAAATTAAAAGAAAGATAAATTTATAATTGCAATAGCATTTATATACATGTATGACAGCATATATATATATATATATATGTGCATTTAGATCAAAACGGAAAACTGGTTTCGGGACAGTTTAATATATATTTCTCAATATGTATTTGATCAATTTATCTTTTTATATAAAAAAATAATTTTTATATAATAATTTTTATTTTTATATTATCATTATTATTAATAATAAACCAATAACTACCTAACACATTTGTCACCTTTTTTCCTATTTTTAATATTTTTTGCATAAATTTTTATTAATAATTTTAAACCAATATAAAGAAATTGAGAGTGAATGAAAATAGTATATTTGTGGGAATAAAAATTTTTTATATAAATCTCATACTTCTATCCATATTAAATTGCATGTTATTAATGATAATTTTATTTTTTTTTATTGTATGAAAAATAGTCACATTATAAATATCAAGAATGTATTGGAAAAATGATATAATGTATTTTTCAAGTTAATAAAGGGTATAATGGACCATTCACATGCGACTTTTTCTATTAAAAATTATTCAATAATCCCACCCCCCCAAAAAACCCCAATTTGGAGGTGTGAGATATAAGGGGTTTGGAGGGGTGCTCCACCCCTCCAAACCACTCCCCCTCCTCCTTACACGTACCCCTAACCAAACAAGTGTAACTCCCTCTTACCCCTTGCTACCCTTCCAAAATCCCCCAACCAAATTAACAAAGCCTTAGAATTCCCACCAATTTTGGAATAGGGAGGTTTAACAACTTTTAAAATTTCTAAAATTATTTATAAAATTTTTTTGGTTTTCTAAATTTCATTTTTACATCTATATAAAGGGCATTCTATTTGTTTATATAAAAATTTTGATATTCTAATTTTAATCAAAATAGATTCATTTTAATTCCATATATAAAATTACAATCAAATCATGATAATATTGGGTTATGATAAATATTAAAAAGTAAAATAAAATATTGTAGTAGATCCCAAGTGATCTAAAATATTCAAATTCCAATATCAGCCGAGAGCAAAGATCTCGAGGTGATCTAAATATTCAAATCTCAAGATCAACCTAGAGCACACATCTCGAGGCTATCAAAATATATAAATCTCAAGATCAGCCAAGAGTACGGATCTCGAGGCGATCTAAAATACACAACTCCCAAAATCAGCCGAGAGCACTGATCTCGAGGTGATCTAAAATATTCAAATCCCAAGATCAGCCTAGAGCACATATCTCGAGTTGATCTAAAATACATAAATCTCAAGATCCGCCGAGAGCACAGATCTCGAGGTGATCTAAAATATACAAATCTCAAGATCAGCTGAGAGCGAAGATCTCGAGGCGATCTAAATATTTAAATATCAATACCAGCCTAGAGCACAAATCTCGAAGCGATCTGAAATACACAAATCTCAAGATCAGCAGAGAACACAAATCTCGAAGCGATCTAAAATACACAAATCTCAAGATCAGCCTAGAGCACAGATCTCAAGGTGATCTAAATCTTAAGATCGGCCAAGAACACAGATCTCGAGGTGATCTAAATATTCAAATATCAAGATCCGCTGAGAGCACATATCTCGAGGCAATCTAAAATACACAAATCTCAAGATCATCCTAGATCACAAATCTAGAAACGATCTAAAATACACAAATCTCAAGATCCGCTGAGAGCACGGATCTTGAGGTGATCTAAATATACAAATCGCAAGATCAACGGGGAGCACGGATCTCGGGGTTATCTAAAATGTCAAGATCAACCAAGAGCGCAGATCTCGAGACGATCTAAACTATTAAAATCTCAAGATCAACTAAGAGCGCGGATCTGGAGGTGATCTAAAAATATTCAAATCTCAAGATTAGTCGGGAGCACATATCTCGAGGTGATCTAAAATATTCAAGTCTCAAGATCAGTCAAGAGCGCAGATCTCAAGGCGATCTAAATATTCAAATCTCAAGATCAGTAGAAAGCACAAATCTTGAGGCAATCTAAGATATTCAAATTCTAAGAATATAAATAACGAATCAAAGTTTAAAAAAAATTAATTAAAATAAAAATAAAGAAAATCAAATTGGATAAAAAAATATAATAAGATAAAATGAAATAAAATAAAATAAAATCTAAAATTAAAATTAAAAAAAATCAAATCAGATAAAAATTAATAAAATAAAATAATATAAAATGAAATGAAAATTTAAAATTAAAATAAAACATCAAATTAAAAAAAAAAAAATATATATATATATATATATAATTAAATTATATAAAATAAATAATAATAATAAGATCAAATAAAATAAAATAAAATTTAAAATGAAAGTAAAAAAATCTAAAATCAAAATAATAATAATAAAAAAATGTGAGGCGTGCATGGAGGATGTAAGGGTTGATGAGCTTACACTTGGTCAGCGGGCATACAGTATCACATAGACCAAGCCACGAGGGCGCACAGCTGCGTGGATTTGGTAGCTCGCGCAGGTGGCGCGGCGCTTGTGTTGTGTCGGGACCAAGGGCGGGTGAAATACCTCGCATGATCATGGCCTGAGACCGTGAGACGCGCGCGCGCTGGACCGTGGGCGTGGGGCAAGCGCGCCCCCTTACCAAGAGTCAAGTGTCGCAGGACTTCATCATGTAGAGTGTTGGATCTCTAGCAAGTCTAGGCGGGGCGGGACACTTGATCAGGCCGGTTGACCGAGAGCTGATTCCGGATCTGACAAGGATTACACAGGCGTATGCAAGTAGGCACGTGGCCGGGAGCGTTGCCGAGCCAGGGGCGAGGATGGCACGCGGTATTACCGCGCGTGACCGGTACTGCTACGCGCTGTGACCAAGGGTGGCTGGTTAAAGCTACAGTCGAGTCAGAGGACACTGCAAGCTAAGTGAAGTCAGGGTATTCACGAAAGACCGGTATTGGGCATGGGGCTCAATCAACCTTGGATTTGGGGTAGCTCTTGTAATAGGGTCAAATGTGTCTTTGGGAGAAGACAAGGCCACTTGGTGTTGGTTTTGACCATGGTTGTAAACATTTCTCAATCTAAGAGAGTTTTATGTTTTTCTCTCTCAAAATGGGTTTTCTCTGTGTCGTGTTTCTCGTACCGACGTGTATTCCGGATTTGCTCGCTTCTACTTATTTTCGCTGTACTTTGTAATGCAAACAGGTTTCACTTACTGTTCATGCAAGGAAAGGCTGACCTGTCGCTATGGTGCATGTCAGGTGCCGCACGGCCGAAGGTGATCGGTTGAGGCTGTGACAGAGGACATGGTGTCGTGGCCATAAGCCACTGTCTGTTTACATTATCATATAATGATTTAAAAATAATAATAATAAAATAAAAAAAGAGGCAACGTGGGGAGATGCATGCGTGGCTCCACCTTCGTCACGATACGAGGGTAGTTACCAACGGGTTTGTTTTAATGGGGAGGAGGACCGGCCAAAAGAGGAAAAGAGCAAAAAACAACAGAAAGAAAAGCAGAAGAAGAATGATAAGAAGAAGAAGAAGGAGGTTTATATAGACATATATTTTCTTTCTTTCTTTGGCTTTTATATATATATATATATATATATATATATATATATATATATATATATAAAGTAAAAAAAAAAAGAGATGATCACCGCTGCCGTCATTCGTCACCAAAAGCCACCATCACCGTTCATTCACTGCTGAGGCCGACGGCAACGAGGGTGGAGTATTCCTCCTCCGTCGACAGTTCCGAGAGCGCTCTTTCTCAAGATAGAGACTTCACCACCATGTGTATATATATATATAAAGGAGTCGCTGTGCTCATCATCACCGCCATCACCAATCATCCACCACCTATGCCGACGACAGCGAGGGTGTAATATCCCTCCTCCGTTGGCATTTCTGAGTAAAGCCCCTCCCTTGTTCAACCTCCGAGTTCCCGCTTCGCAGTTATGGAGAAGGGGACAGAGATGCTGGTGAGGGTGCCGAAGCTGCGGCCCGACCTCCACTAGAAGCCCTTCATGGAGCGCCATGGCCAGAAAAGCATCAACCTTCTCGACCTCCCCATTAAAATAGTCCTCGCGCCCTTCACCCTCGCCAACGACCTCGCAAGATCCGCTCAGCGTGGCTTGGGCATTCCTGAGCTCGCTCCGCACCTCTCCTTTTCTGCCATGTTTGTGGTTGCGAAGCTGGCGATGTGTGACACTGCTTTGGAGCTTGGGAAGAAAGTTTTATGTCAGAAGAATTGTCAACCATGCAATGGAGGGCTAGGATTAAGATGTACCATGTGCAAGGGTAGTTGGAAAATGCACTATCAAGTGGCTTATAGCTCAAAAAAGTGGGGAAAGGGCAACGGCTGAGTCTGTTGCTCAAGTCATTGCTGAGAACCGGGCTGAGTTGGTCCACCTACCATTAGCTATTGATCTGTCTGTTGCACTACCTTCCAAAGAATATCCAAATTGTGATGGATTTGGTGTGATGCACTGCCCTGATTGCAAACATAAATGGCAGGTCAGGATTTCTGCAGATGATATTATGGAGCCCGCATGGAAAGCTTATAATGTGTTGAGAAAGATGGATTACCCTTATGAGAATATTGCTCATAGCATGAGGGGCCCAAAGATTGCTGCCTTCTGGTTGTTTACATATCCTCAAATTTTGAGATGCATTCGCCTATGATGATGATGTCAAGCAAACGATTTGGAATCAATGCGTTATGATCAATTCCGTGATGAGGTTGCCAAACATGAACCTGGTTGTTAGCATCTGCAAAAGGCTCTAATATTATTAGATCCGGTTCGTGCCAAGGATGATCCAGTGTTTGTCAAAATGTTCCTTATTATAAGGCAAAAAAAAAAAATATTGAAGTTGGATGTCCCACCTCAAAATGTAGTTGCAAGGTGCATTCCTCATGTGACTCCAGTGGAACAACCAAAATCTACTCATCATCTAATACAATTGAGAGCCAGATAAATGAGCTATGTTACCAGCTTTGCACTTGAGTTGCATTACTCTTGTACATTTTCAGGATTGATAAATGAAAAGAAGGTTCAGAAAAAACAAGGCTAGGTTATGGCTAATGAATTATTTGGGTCACATTGCTGAAGTGGGGCTATTAAAAAGCTTCTCATTGTCTCATTAGAAGCCACCACATGTAATGTGTATTCCCAATGAATGGTGTGTTGCCATCCGACCAAGTCTAATCACATTGCTTCTTTTTGTTGGATTTGTTATTGCCGAAATATTTAATATTTCAAATAACAATTTTCAATATTAAATAAAAAAATAATTGTTGAAAATATTAGTTAAAAAAAAAGAAGTAATGCTTCTATGTTTTTTGAGGATGCAACATATAAACATGATTTAGGGAACAACCAGCAAACTATTCCTACAGTTAGTATAAGAATCCCTTTATTGCCATCCATCAATACCTTGGGGAAGTATTATGTCTTTGTTCCCATGAGTAAATTTGTAACTGATGAGGTGACCATCTCAAGAGAGAGTAATACAAATTTGCAAACCTTGATCAAGTTGGAGAGATTACATGACAAGAAATTGGAAGGAGCACAGGAGATTAGGCACAAGTGTAAGGCTGAAGAAAGGCACGCATTGAATGCTTATTATGAAGCTCAGACAACTTTAATTGAGGCCAATAAAGATGCACTATTTTATATACGAAAAGAGAATTATCTTCTTATCAAACAAGAGCTCTTCAAGTTTTATGTGGCCTTCAAACTGGCAAAGTTCTAGAGTAACTATGATGGGTCTATCAAAGAATGTTCCAAGTGCTCATTGCGATTTCTTGCAATATGGTGAACATGAAATGGCCGCTAATTGCTAGACTATGTGTGAGTCAGGCCATAAAACATACACTATATTAGCCTGTGATTGTTATCTTAAGACAACGACAAAAATATTTATCTCGAGATAATGTCAAATATCTTAAGACGGCAACGAGACGCAGGCTAATATATATATATATATATAAAAGTGAAATTCAAAAATTTGCGGTATGTATATGAAATAAATAATGAAATTTATAGTTTGCAATATTTTGCCTTTACTTGTACTCGAAACCCTTAATCGGACGTTCCCAAGATTTTAATCTGGGATAATTAATAATAGAGGCTTGCCTCTATTAGGAATGGAAGAGTCCACAAAATAAAATAAAATAAAATAAAATAAAATATTTGTGATTCGATATATCGCCTAGTGTCTCTTCATCGACAGGATGCCAGGGTGCGTATTTTCAATCCCACACTATTCACCTTAAAAGTTCTAGGTTGAGTTTTATAAAGTTCTCATAATTTAGTTTATCAGAGTTGCAAAATGGTGTTGCTTTGCAATTGGAGACCATTGTATCTAGGGAAGCAGATGCTAATTCAAACTCAAACACTAGAGGGAAGTGAATTTGCTTTAAGAAAATTGTGTAAACTCAATCTGAAAATGTTGGCTTTGATAGTAAGTGTAAAGCCCACCCTTTAAATCTCAACAGTCGGTTTTTTTTTAAATTTGTTTTATTCTTTAAATTTTAAACCTCCTGACCTTATCCTTAATAAACAACGTGGGGAGGAAGCCACAGAACCCACGAGAGGATTTCACCCAAGACTTAGCCTCGCCTTCTTTCTTGGTTTTTGTGAAGTGCCGGCGGCGACGAGGGGGAGAGGATCTCACTGTAAATTTTTGTTCCCTACTTCCTTGAGGTAAGCATCCTCTTTCTTGGATCTAGTTCTATTTCATCATAATTGTGAGTCCTTTTTCGATTCATTGACCTTAAAGTCCCTTATGAATTTTAGATAAACTGTGTTTTGTTTTGGTTGGGATTTTCCTGATATGTGATGAAGACTAGTATCAATGTGTTTTCAATGCAATCATCAATCATTGCAAAAAGTATGTAGTTTGTGATCAAGGTGGAATCTTTGTATGTGTTCTTCTAGACTTATGGATCGGGCCTTGGGATTTGTCTTGTGCTAGTGTTGTTTGTGTTAAATACATAGTGCTAGAATTGGTTAATTTTAGAGAAGTTAGCAAAAGAAGTTGTATGTGTGCTTGACATATCAAATTTCGCGTCCTGTTGGTGATGATATATACCAACCTCATGGTTTAGTATAATGTAATGGTTTAAAGGTTTAAGAATTGAGGTTTTTGTTTTGCCATTTAGGTACGCATGTTATAATGCTTCCAGTAGTATGCAGGTGGAAATCATTTTGGTGACATTTCTAGAAATCCTATGAAGCTTTGACATGTGGATGCATTTGGTTAGAATGTTCATATCGTTTCTTGTCGTGGTAGATAAAGACTGACAAATCCGTTTTATTACAAGGATACAGTGCCTCTGAAGTTCTTTTCAGTATAAGGATACATTCTATCATATTTGCTACCCATTTGTTATTATGTACTACTGAAATACAAACAATATTTTCAATGTTTGTGCAAAGGATATGGGTGCTTTATCTTTTTTATTTTTTGAACTTATTATTGAAATTAATATCATGTGTTGGTAAATACTTTTGGAAATCAAATAAGTTGCACACTATGAAGGTATAAGTTAAACAATTAATCAATTAGATGTTCGCCCTTTTTTTTTTTACTTCTTTAAGTACATATGGATATATGTATATGCTTTTAGATAAATTAGACTTGTGTGGAATGTAGTAGATGTCTCAATCTTGGAAATACTAACTGATCAAATCTCATGCATTAGAGCAATAATTATCTTGTAACTATCAACTTACAAAGGACCATTAGCTATACATTTTCAGCGGGTATTGATCATGTGGTCTTTAATGCACACTATCGTAATTGTTGAAACAGTGTGCTGCTACACTTGACAATTCCAATAATTTGATGTACAAGTGTTTAAGTCTTTTAGATGACCATTCTAAAAACTAAAAAAATTAATTTATTGTGCATCCCGGTGTTTGCTTGCATAGTTAGGGAGTATTTGGTTCGGAAATAGTCCACCGAAGTGATGGAAGTCTGGAAGTGTGACTTCGATTGAAGTGAACTTTTCATTTAGAAGTCATTAGTTTCATGTGTTTGGTCGAGGGAAATGTTAAATTATAATTGTTTTTTGTCTTTTTAAGAGGAAAAAAATGAAAAAATGGTTTATAAATAAATTATTTATTATATTTGATTTAATATAAATTTTTTTCAAATTAAAATCTTAATTTTGTTGTAAAAAATTAAAAAATTAATAAGTAAAACAAAAAACAATAAAAATAAAAAATAAAATAAATTAGAAAAAAAGAAATAATAAAAAATTTATAAAAATATACAAAATAGGTGGAGTGGGACACTGAAGTGCCACTTCAGAAAAAAAAATTTCTGAATTCAAAGAGTGAAGTGGGAGGTTTTGGAGGTGGCCACTTCCCCGCTTCGGCTTCTACTTTGGTGAACCAAACAAGTGGAAGTGTCACATAAGTTCCCACTTCCGTCACTTCAGTCTCTACTTCGGCAAACCAAACACGCCCGTAGTGTTTAGGCCTCGATCAGGGTTAATGTTTGTATTTAAGTTTTGGAAAATAAGGCAAGTATAATGTTCATGTTTAGGGTATTTGCTTGAATCCTGATTTTGAGTGTCCGAAGGGATCCTATAATATTCAATTATTGATTAGTTATATTTTAATTATTGTTGTCACATTTTAGCATTATTATATTTTGAAATAATCTGAATTACGTTCATTAAAAAAATGGGATCACTGAATTTCCCTACTTTCTATGTTAACAATGATTTTGGACCCGACATATTTAGACATAGTAAACTGTAGTTCCCAATTTAACTTTGCAATAACCTTGTCATTGGTGGTTAAACACTGATCATTTCGACATGAACTCTATTTCTGATAAGAAACTATAGTTTCGCACCGTTTCATCGGTGGAGAATAACGGCCTCTGATAATTTGGCTCGGGTTACAGAGGGTAAATAAACGAGCTCTGACAATCTGATTCTGGTCACCGAGTTTAAATATATGAGTAATGTGTTTTGTTTTTTGGCATTAGTTATTTGGGAGACATATATACTGTTGTACCATGTCCTATTTTGACTGAGTGTATTTTCGTTTTTCCATACATGCATTATCAGTAAAATGGTCAAATGGTCATTTTAGTATTGGAGGTAATTTGGCATGCTCATATAGTGGTCTAGGTGTAAAATCCTACCCAAAACCAGGGGCAAATTGGGCATTTACTTGTTTACCCTTTTTGTCTTAAGCTCAAGAACCTTTGGTAATACTATTTTAGAATCCAGGGACTATTGTTGAAGTTTCTAGGAACCTTTTTGTGAGATTTGTAGTTTGTAGGGACTAAAATGTAATTTTACTCGAAAATTCTAAAATTTAGTAGAGAAGTCTAGATTAAATTTTTGGTAGGTCATTGAAGTTTGGACTTGTTTCATTAAGGTCACCAAGTTTTAATTTGTATCAAAAATGTTACTAACATTCGATTTTGTTTCTCCGGCAGGTCCTCCACGAGTGACCACATTCATTCAGCTGACGTGGCAATCTGAAAAAACACAGTCAGCCTTACTGTGCCACGTAACCAGCTTGCCACATCACCCATTTGTCCACGTAGGCTAATTTTTGCCACATCACCCATTTGCTGAGGTTGCAAAAATTAGCCTACGTGGACAAATGGGTGATGTGGCAAGCTGGTTACATGACACAGTAAGGTTGACTGTGTTTTTCCGATCGCCAGGTCAGATGAATGAATGCATTCACTCATCTGACCTGCCGGAGAAACAAAATCAAATGTTAGTAACTTTTTTGATACAAATTGAAACTTGGTAACCGTAATGAAACAAGTCCAAACTTTAGTAACCTACCAAAAATTTAACACAGAGAAGTCTGGATTCTTCCCCTCTTTTAGTTTTCACTTCCTTTCCTCCGCCGGCTGCTCCTCGCCTCCCTTTTTCCAGCCTCTCCAACGAGCAAGCTTAACCCCCATTCCTTTCTCTCCAATCCTAGGGTAAGTAATGTTAATCGTTGAATTTATTTCGATTAAATTCTTAGTTTTTCTCGTTTGATTTCTAAATTAGAGAATTTATATAAACTCATTGAAATCTTGAAAAACTTTGTAGTTTTTGAGCTTAAAATGAAGCTCTTGCTTATGTGATCATGTTGGCATACTTGATTGTAGAAAATCTCTTGTAAATTTCAAGAAAATCCAAGTGTTTCTTCCCGTAGTACTGTAGCAAGTTCATAAAATACTGTAGCCAATCCGGTGGTACTGTAGCACTGACTCAAAAATTCATTTTTTCTGAAATTCTTGCTCCATAAGATAGATTTAGATGTTTGGAATCCATTGGTACCTTCTAAGATCGTTTAAGCCTCTAAATGGCGCAATTTGCCCCAAGTCTGGGCTTGGAGTATTAGGCCCCAATTTAGACATTCTAAGGTGCATGATTTCTTTCTAGCATTTTATTTGATGGTTTAAATATCCAATTAGGTGGTGAGACCTCCTCGAACGGGAAGGAAGTCAATGAAGGCTAATCTGGTTTTAGTTTCAGGCGGCAAAAGTTATGAGTGGTTAAGATTTAGCATAGCCTTAATTTGAATATTTTATTACATATTTATTATGTTTTATGTTTTATTATGGATATCTAAATCGTATTTCGAGCTTTTTATCAACAATGATATTTTAGCGAATGATTTGGAAATCCATACTTGAAATTTATTTCTTGGTTTGCAATAACCTGATATTCACCTATGTTAATTAAACTAGAAAGAAATGCGTGCTTTCTTATATGTTTTATTGTATGAATGCATATGGTTTGATAAAATGTGATTGATACGAATTTAGATATTTTGATGTATTTGGTTTGGTGGTGACAACGGGCTTCAGCCCGACCCAAGACTTCGGTCCGTCCGACACTACAGTGTGGGGTTTCCATGGGCCAACCTATTGAGAGGTGGCGTGGTTAACCCTGGTACGCTGGTCAAGAGGAGCGTAGGGCCACTGACAGGGTTTGATTCATGTTTTATTTGAGAGACCCGGGGTCACCACAAGGGGATCCTAGTGGTCAACGCCAAAGGGAAAGATATTTTCGGTTTTATTTTGATTTTGTTTGAGATTTTCTTGTGTTTTGGAAAAACCTTGGTGGCCCTGTATCTGGTTGCGGCCACGATCAGGTTAGGGATGATTCTAGGCCAATGCTTATTGTTTCTATTATTTTTATTGTCTTATTTGTATTTGAATGGAAATTGGCGACGGTATTATTTATTTGAGATATTGCTTATTTAAGCTTGGATTTATTTTGGATTACTCGAGTTGAAGTTGTGCTAGTCAGCCTCACTGAGTAACATGCATGTATGTTACTCATCACTCTTTTTCCCCCTCAGGGTGTATCGTTGGTACTTGGTTGTCTTTGGACGACCTGAAGTATAAGTCCTTCGTACTTCAATCTTCACTTAGTGTGTATTTGTATCTTGTTGGACATGTAGAGTCAGCGGATCCACTATCGTGTACTTTATTTGTGTTTGATGTAAACTCTGGTATTTGATAACAGTATTTCCATAGCACTGTATTTTCATCTACCCGGTGTACGGGGAACTAGATGTGTGTATGCATGTTGATTTATCTGTATTTTCAGTTGTGTTAGCATATTATATTATCGTGTTGGCAGGTTAAATTAAGCCTTGCGGTGACTAAGGGTAGGGTGGGCATAACTCTCCCCTAGTTGTCGCGGCGATTGCCATGTGCCCGACTAGGGTCGGGGCGTGACATATACTCACTATTTGACATTTTATATTTGTATGAAATATTCTGAAGTTTGGGTGTTATTTTTTTATAATTATTGTTCAACGTCATATTTAAACATGTTTTCGAAATTACTGAGTTTTGTGATCCCTATATTTTGTTGTTTTTAGTGGTTGCTTACTGGGCTATTAAGCTCATAAATAGTTGTTTTATTCTTTTCAGATCAGGAGTAGGTGTGTGGTGGATAGCTTAACGGGGGACCGTTGAGTAAACACCTACTGGTTAGTGTGAGATTAGTCTTTCCGTTGTGATGAATAAAATTGTCATTTGTTTAAGACTTTGAGTATTGCATTTCTAGTTTTTTTTTAACCTTAGTTGTAAACCTGTTTTTTTTTACATTGAATTTTTTGGTTTTGTGTGAAGTTAGTGCGTGGTTAAGCTTTATGTTTATGAGATTGGTATTGAGGCCTTGTGTGCCCACTTGGTTTGGGGCGTGACATATACTCACTATTTGACATTTTATATTTGTATGAAATATTCTGAAGTTTGGGTGTTATTTTTTTATAATTATTGTTCAACGTCATATTTAAACATGTTTTCGAAATTACTGAGTTTTGTGATCCCTATATTTTGTTGTTTTTAGTGGTTGCTTACTGAGCTATTAAGCTCATAAATAGTTGTTTTATTCTTTTCAGATCAGGAGTAGGTGTGTGGTGGATAGCTTAACGGGGGACCGTTGAGTGAACACCTAGTGGTTAGCGTGAGATTAGTCTTTTCCGTTGTGATGAATAAAATTGTCATTTGTTTAAGACTTTGAGTATTGCACTTCTAGTTTTTTTTTAACCTTAGTTGTAAACCTGTTTTTTTTTTAATCATTGAATTCTTTGGTTTTGTGTGAAGTTAGTGCGTGCTTATGCTTTATGTTTGTGAGACTGGTATTGAGGCCTTGTGTGCCCACTTGGTTCGGGGCGTGACATATACTCACTATTTGACATTTTATATTTGTATGAAATATTATGAAGTCTGAGTGTTATTTTTTATAATTACTGTACAACGTCATATTTAAGTATGTTTTCGAAATTACTGAGTTTTGTGATCCCTATATTTTGTTGTTTTTAGTGGTTGCTTACTGGGCTATTAAGCTCATAAATCGTTGTTCTATCCTTTTCAAATCAGGAGTAGGTGTGTGGTGGATAGCTTAATAGGGGACCGTTGAGTGAACACCTAGTGGCTAGCGTGAGATTAGTCTTTCCGTTGTGATGAATAAAATTGTCATTTGTTTAAGACTTTGAGTATTGCACTTCTAGTTTTCTTTCAACCTTAGTTGTAAACTTGTTTTTGTTTTTTTAATTATTGAATTCTTTGGTTTTGTGTGAAGTTAGTGCGTGTTATGCTTTATCTTTGTGAGACTGATATTGAGATTTTGTGTGCCCACTTGGTTTAGGCCTTATGGGTGTACGATCGTTTGTTGACGCATCGAGTCCGCTGAGCCGGGTTGGGGGCGTGAAAATCCGTGTTTCTGTTAATCATGGTAATTCTAATGTTGGTAAAGCCCAAATGTCAAAATTGGCTTTCAAAATCTTAATCATACTTAATTGTAATTTCAAGTTCATGTAGATTTAGTTTGAAATTAAAATTAAACACATTTAAATTAGTAAAATCAAATATGAGCAGGGTTAGTTTGAAACCAACTCATTTACATAACTTGATTAAATTTTTTCAAAGAAAATAATATAAATTATATATTTAATTACAATATAATAAAAGTTTCTATAATATATATAAAATCGTAAGTAAGATAACGTGGTTTTTATATTTTAAGTTACCATTATTTACAAAATAATTATATTTTAAAATTATATTTATTCATATAATTTTCATATTTATACCGTGAAGAAACATGCTTAAGTAAACAAAAATCATTTAGTATTTGAATAAAAGATAAAATGATCCCTTTATTCATGGTAGAAATACTCTTCTAGTCCTATTTACTTCCTTGTTATATTTAAAACTTTTCTTTAGTCCTTTTTATATGTCCATTTAAAAAATTATAAAATATGAAATAGTTTTTTTCCAACTTTACATTTATCTTTAATATACTCTTATATTTTTTTAATATTTTTTCAAAAACTAGAACACTATGTTTTGAGAGAGAATTAAAGATACAATTAATTATAAAAAAAATTAGGGTGTGTTTGATTGCATTTTTTCCCGGGAAAAATTTTTCACGGATCTTTTTGTATTTAAATAGACTGTTTGTTTGCCCATATTTTTCATGAAAATTTTTCTCTTTTATGTTGTCACATGACCTATTTTCCATCAAAATAAGGGAAAACTTTTTCTATCTCCAACATGGGAAAAGTTTTTCTTGGAAAATATAAGGGGTTAACAATGTTGTATATATTATTGACAAAATAGATATAATATATTTTCCATTGAAATTAGCATAACCCCTTATATTTCAGGATCTCAGTGTAATATTATATCTATTTTCAGATATAATATACAATTTTGTTTTCATAGTTATGGGTTCTAAAGAATTATGCTAATTTGAATGTTAAAATCCGATCTCAGTGTATTGTTTTCTTTTGGCTTTTGAAAAGTATGAATTTTGGTTTTTTTAGAGGTTTCTCTGGAAAACTTTAGTTGTTCTTTGCTTGATTTGTGGTGGAATTTATTGGTGGATTGATCCTATTAATGTTTTGATTTTGGGAAGTTTGGTTCCTTTAAGCCTTATTGATAAATTATGATTGCGATAGTATTGAAAGCATGCCTAGGATGGACATTCCTTGGGATTTCTAGGGAACTATGTTTTTTTTAATGAGTTATGCCAATTTTGATGGTCAAAGCTGATCCCACTGAATTGTTTTATTTTGTCTTTGAACGATATCAATCAATCTGTTTTTAATTTTCTATATTTGCTGGAAGTTCATATTGTTGCGTCCTATGCAGATGGTGTTGGAATCAACCCACAGCAGAGTGCAGGTATGCCACTTGTTTTCTTGTGATAAATCCAGTTTTTAGGTTCTTATTCCTTTTGATTATTGTGCTGCTTGCCGTATCGGCTGCTGCTGGTCATCCATGTCTTTATAACTTTTGATGGTTGAGACATTTGATTGTATGAACACAAGTTTCTACCTTGATTTTACTCCTAATCCTTGCATGCATAAGCATTCCAAGTCGGTCTCAACTAGATTCTTAAATACCCGCCTATCTGCCTATCCTTGAAAATTATGTTGTATCTTCTAAATTTATAACTGAGACCTTGATTTTTCTCCTAATTCTTGCATGTATATGCATTCAAAGTCGATCTCAACTAGATCATTAAATGCCCGCCTCTCCTTGAAAATTATATACAGAAGAAATAGATAGCGAGGTAAATGCTATAGATGGCTCGTCACTTCTCACGGGCTCTTGATTTTGAATCAATTGTGAGAGTTCTGAGGGAATTCAGGCGAGTTAGAACTGTTAATCCGGGGAAATCACACCATTCTCAGCTGATCAAGCTTGGGATTTGTAATAGTACCTTCATTGCTAACAATTTGATGTCCATGTACTCTGAGTTTGAGTTGCTTGATGATGCGCGGAAGATGTTTGGTGAAATGCCTGAGAGGAATGTTGTTTCTTGGACTGCTTTGATTTCAGCACATATTTATGCTGGAGAGCCTTCAGAAGCACTGAGAATCTTTGATCAAATGTTAGAGTTTGGCTTGGAGCAGCCCAATGGGTTTACATTTTCTGCGGCATTGAAGGCTTGTGGTTTGCTGAGAAATATCGAATACGGCCGGTGGATCCATGAGTATGTTTTGAGAGCTGGGTTGTTGTTTGATACTGCTCTGATGAACTCTGTCCTTGATATGTATGTTAAATGTGGGAGTGTGGTGGAGGCTCGGAGAGTATTTGATGAGATTTTTCCGGGAAACTTTACTTCGTGGAATACGATTATTGCTGGGTATTGCAAAGAAGGTAACATGGTTGAAGCGGAGGAACTATTTCATCGAGCTCCTGAACATGATTGTGTGTCCTTTAACAGTCTCATCGCTGGATTTGCACAAGTAGATAGTCCAAAGGCTTCAGAGTATGTTTGTTTGATGCATAAACTTGGTTTTAAGCTAGATCATTTCACTTTTCCATGTGCTCTAAATACATGTGGTAGCCTAAGACTTGAGCAGTTGGGAATGCAAATTCATAGTTACATTATCAAATATGGTTTCGAGTCAAACCATTATACAGGGCCAGCACTTGTTGGCATGTATGCAAAGGGCGGCCGCATTAATGAATCAAGAAAGTTGTTTGATCAATACTTGCATCAATGCCCTCTTTGGGACAGATTGCCGCTCTTCAATTCTATGCTCTCAGGATATGTTTGTAGCCAGAATGAAAGGGCTGCTCTTGATCTCATTTTGGAAATTTATAAATTTGCTATTGGGATGGATGCATATACTCTCTCTGCTGCTTTAAAAGTTTGTATTAACCTGCACAATTTGAGGATTGGAATGCAAATTCACAGTTTGATAATCACAAATGGTTGTCATTTAGATTCCATTGTGGGAAGTGTTCTTGCAGATCTATACACCAAATGTGGCAGACTAGACGATGCACGAAAGGTTTTTGCTAGACTTACATATAAGGATGCAATAGCTTGGTCAGGACTAATCACTGGTTTTGTTCAACAAGGATCACATGAATTAGCATTTGCTCTGTTCAGAGACATGATTAGTTCAAGTGTTGGATTAGACCACTTTGCTATTTCCAGCATTGTGAAAGCATGCTCTGTTTCATCAGCGATTCAAAGTGGAAAACAGGTTCATTCTCTCTGCATTAAGAGTGGGGTTGATTCGGAGAATGTCGTTGTTGCATCTCTCATTGGCATGTACTCAAAATGTGGGGATATTGATGATGGTCTTGCAGTGTTTGATTCTGTTAGTAAGAAGGATGCTGTCATCTGGACAGGAATGGTCATCGGTTGTGGGAACAATGGAAGAGCCATGGAAGCCATTAATCTTTTCGAAAAGATGTTGGAATTAGGAGAGAAGCCAAATGAGATTACTTTTCTTGGAGTTCTTTCTGCTTGTAGGCATGCCGGTATGATTGGAGAGGCATGTGCATTTTTCAAACAAATGAAAGATACACATGGTTTAGCTCCTACTTTGGAGCATTATTGTTGCATGGTGGATATCTTATGCCGAGATGGAAGGTTCAAAGAGGCGAAGAAATTGATTGGTGACATGCCTTGTGAAGCCAATGAAACAATTCTGAACTCTTTGCTTGGTGCTTGTGCAATCCATCAAAATGCTGATCTCAGCAAAGTTGTTTCAAGAGAACTGCTTCAAGATCCAATGAATGATACATCACATTATGTAACCCTTTCAAATGTATGTGCTAGCTTGGGTTTGTGGGATGGTTCAGCTAAGTTAAGAGAGATAATTAGAAGAATGAAGCAAAAGGAGGCTGGAAGAAGCTGGCTTCAAGCATTGCCATAACACTTGCTATGTGGTATTTGCCGTGCAAGATTTGTTTGGAGGGTGATGCAATCGAGCCTGGTATCGACACAAGGTATTTACATTAGTTGTTTGATGATAATAATGTTGGTTTTGCATTATCTTCATAGATTTTGAATTAATTATAATACAAGATAGTGCCCATTGGTATTGCTTACAAAAAAGTATCTATGACATTGTGCATATATGTTTGTTGATCTAGTGGATGAATTTCTGACAAGTGACAACTTAGTATTGCATTTGTCACATAGAAGAAAGACAAGGCCTTGCGAAGATCTCAGAGTTAGAACCATTTGAACTATTCTCGTATTAAATCCTGGTGAGTGTTGTACATTGTAATCATCAAATTTCTTAAAGTTTCTAAAATTTTCTATTCAAATATCATTGTGAGAACGGTTTAATATTGTATTCAGCTCAGCAATAATTGATTTACTGATATAGCCTGCCTGAAAACTTGGCTTTTGTTTCAGAGGAGGAAGTCATCGGAAAGATTCAGCTATATAAACCATCAGAAACTAATCCCGTACATAAGACACGAAGAGATTGTCAAGGTATGATGGAGAGTAACATTTTAAGAAGCTAATAAGCCACAGGAAAAAAAAAATAATTGGAAACAAATTCTATTCATGCTCATTGTTGTGTTATCTTTAATTGTATGTTTAATAGTATATACACCGAGTTATTTGTGTGCTATGTATAAATACTAATGTATTGGTTTCAGCATAAAATGAAAGCTGTTTGATGAGCAGAGTTCGAGGATTCAGCACATTAATGCTAGGTCAGCTTGAAAAGGTCGAAACCAACAAATTTCTCAATATATATATAAACCAAATTTTGTAAGTAAGCAGATTGTTTGTTTTGGTCCTTCAAGTAACTGCATGTTTTGGTTGGCTCGTAGACAAATTTTCTTGTCTTGCACTTCATATTGCTCCCCCTTTGTTGAAGAGGTCAACGGCCTTTGGGTCAATTGACATTTGAGTCCCCCGTGAGAACGCTTCGCAAGTGGCGAGAGTTCGAATCCTCGGGGTGAGGGCGCATATCTGAGAATTGTGAGCACGAACTGTGGGTGGTACCAGCGCCCATGTGTGCGCGGCCCCACAGGCCGCAGTCGAGGCATGCGCACACCCCTGTCTTAGTTTAACGGGCCCATTAGGGATTTCGTTCTTCTTGACAAAAAAAAACAAATTTCTTAATTTACATATATGTATATAGTGGGTTTTGATCTTCCTAAATGATATGAACTCATGATAACGTAACACGTGTGTAGCACGTCAATGTTAAAGGGGTCAAAATTAATAAATTTCTTAATATACATATTTATTGTAGTTTAAAGTGGATTGATCGTTTATATTGGCTGTTTAAGGTAGTTGTTTCAATGATTTTGGGTCTTCAAAGTCGGTTTATTATTTGTTTTGGTCCTTCTGGTATATGTCTTGTTTGACCCTTAACATGTTTTTTTAAAACAATGATTTTTTTTAAACAATCTCTGACACAAACTCTTTTTTTTTTTTTTTTTTTTTTGACTCTTCGGGTATATCAATAATTTTTTAAAATAGGTTGATTGTTTTTTTAGTTTTTAAATTTACATATATCTTTTGATTAATTTTGAACAAATTTGTTTATTTATATTGACCCTTCTAATTAATATGAATTCGTGATAATGTAACATGTGTGTGCCACATCAATGCTAACTCAGTATGGAAGGGTCAAACCTAACTAGGTCCTTCAAGTTGCTCTATTTAACCCCCAAACAAGGTTATTTTCGTTCTTTCGTTTTTTTTATGCCACTCTTCTAATTGATATGAACTCACCATAATGTAATATGTGTGTGGCATATTAATTGTTATTGTACATTGAGGAGTAAAAGCTAATCTACTTCTTAATATATATATGGTTTGATTATTTTATTTTGGCCCCTAAAATATATACATGTTTTGTTTGATCTTGAAATAATTTTTTTGGTTCGATCTTTTTAAGTGATATGAACTCATGCTAATGTCACATAACATGTGTGTGGCACAACAATGCTACATTAGCTTAAAGGGGTCAAAATTAACTAATAAATTTTTTAATTTCATAAATTCCTCAGTTAGAATAAATATGTTATGACTTGAAAGGGAACAATGAACCCTTTTGTGGTAGTTTTAAACAAATCCTTACAAAAATATGGTTTACATGTGCACCCATGTTAAATTTCTACTCTAATACATATTTTCAAAATTTTAAAATTTTCAAATGTATTTTGCATTGCTTAAACTTTACTTAAATTTGGCTCATATGTATGCTCACACAAACCAATATTGAAGCGGTCTAGTGAATTTATCCACTCAAAAAAAAAAAAAAAAAAAAAAAAAAAAAAAAAGTGGTACAACGTAAACAACACGTAGAAATGAAATGAATTAGATAGGCTCTTTTAGCAGTGTAAGAGGAAATGATCACTTGTATTGATAAGAATGACTACAAGTATATAGAAAAGAAGAAAGAGTATACGTAAATATATACGTATAATACATGTAACCCTAACATATAATACATGTATGTACAAAGAACCCTAACACACCCCTTCAAACTCACGGTGGATCATAAACCGAGAGTTTGCCTATTAGAAACTGGAAACGAGAAATAGTATGTGATTTAGTGAAAAAATCAGCAAGCTGGTGGGCGGAGGTAACATAAGGAAGACGAATAGTGCCGGCAAGATAGTGATGACGGACAAAATGAAGAGCAACCTCAAGATGTTTGGTGCGTTCATGAAACACTGGATTAGCTGCAATTTTGATGGCACTCTGGTTGTCACAGTAGATAGGAGTGGGAGCAGATATAGAGACACCAAAGTCCATCAAAATTTGACGCAACCAAAGAACCTCCTTGGCAGTGGAAGACATAGCACCATACTTAGCCTCGGCAGTGGAAAGAGCAACGGTGGATTGTTTCTTGCTTTTCCAAGAGATAAGAGAATCACCAAGGAAAATGCAGAAACTAGTGGTAGAGCGGCGATCAGTAGAATCACCTGCCCAATCAGCATCACAATATGCACGGAGCTCAAAGGAGGACGTGGCCGAGAAAAACAGAGATCGAGTGAGAGTACCACGAAGATAGCGTAGAACTCGAAGAAGAGCAGTGTAATGAGTAGAGCGAGGAGTACTCACAAACTGACTAAGAACTCGAACAGCATAAGCAATGTCGGGTCGAGTGATAGTCAAATAAACAAGAGCGCCAACAAGTGCGCGATAACGAGTGGGATCAACTAAAAGTTCTCCATCAGTAGAGGAGAGACGATGATGCAGCTCAATAGGAGTAGAAGTAGTGCGGAGATCAGAGATGCCAGCTCGTCGAAAAATATCAGAAATGTATTTCTGCTGAGATACCAAATAACCACGTCGTGAATAAGCAATCTCAAGACCCAGAAAATAACGGAGAGGGCCAAGATCTTTCATCTGAAACTCGGTGTGTAACCTCTGTTTCAAAGAAAGAATAGTATCAGCATCATCACCAGAAATAACCATATCATCAACATAGAGAAGAAGAATGGTGAGACCACGAGAAGTCTGTCTAGTGAAAAGGGCATAATCATGAGAGCTCTCTGTAAATCCAAGTGCAAGAATCACACTGCGAAAACGCTCAAACTAGGCGCGACGAGCCTGTTTGAGTCCATAAATAGCCCGACATAGACGACAGACATGCTGAGAACGATGTGAGAAACCCGGAGGAGGAGTCATATAAACCTCCTCAGAAATATCCCCATGTAAGAAGGCATTGGTCACATCTAACTGATAGAGAGGCCACTGACGTGCTGCAGCAATAGCAACAAGAATACGAACGGTAGTCAACTTGGCCACAGGAGCGAAAGTCTCCTCATAATCAACGCCATACTCCTGAGTAAAACCGCAAGCAACTAGGCGTGCCTTATAGCGCTCAATTGTGCCATCAGCTCGGGTCTTAACCCGATAAATCCACCGACAACTAATAGGAGTAACACCAGAAGGTAGGGGAACGAGATCCCAGGTATGCATGCGCTCAAGAGCCCCAAGTTCCTCTGTCATAGCTTGCTGCCAATGGGAGTGCTGAACAGCCTCATGATATGATTGTGGCTCATAATGAGTATGAATAGCAGCAAGAAAGGTCTGAAAAGGGGGGGTGTAAGTAGAAGAGAGAGATAGAGCATACCGAGCTGGAGGATGACGAACACGATCTGGGTAACGATGGGGGATAGCAGGAGCATCCTCAGGAGAGGCAGGAGCTGGCGAAAGAGCGGGAGAATCACCTAAAGTATCAGAAGAGGTAGTGGGGTATGTGGAAGAGGAAATGATGGGGGGAGGTGGGGAAGCGCCAATAAGATCAGGTGAAGCGGTGTGCGGAGTCGGGGAGGCGGAGGGAAGATAAGAGGCAGGCAAAATAATAGAAGGTAGAGGGGTAGGAGAAGAGAAAGTCTTAAGGATAGAACACCCTTGAGAAGGAGAAGAATAGAAGGGTGTGTCTTCAAGAAAGGTAACATTACGAGATATACGAAGATGACGAGAAGTAGGATCATAGCAACGGTAACCCTTATGCTCAGAGCTGTAGCCAAGAAAAATGCACATTGCAGAACGTGGAGAGAATTTAGTTCTCTCAATTGAGGGTAGTAGAACAAAGCAAACACAGCCAAATATGCGAAGATGACCATAAGAAGGCGGAGAAGAGAAAAGACGCTCATAAGGGGTAAGACCAGAAAGAGCAGATGAGGGTGTTCTGTTGATGAGATAGATAGAAGTGAGAACAGCTTCAGCCCAAAAATGTTGGGGAACAGACGAGGTAATAAGAAGAGCACGAGTAGTGTCAAGAATATGGCGATGCTTGCGTTCAGCGACACCATTCTGAGCGGTTGTATAACGACAAGACTGCTGGGAAAGAGTGCCGTGAGAGGAAAGTAAGGCACGAAAGGATGTAGAGAGGTACTCTTTAGCGCCGTCGGTTCGAAGAATTTTAATCCGATGACCGAACTAAGTATGTATCATTTGTGTGAATTGAGAATAAATGGTAAATACTTCAGATCGAGAGCGCATAAGATATAGCCAGGTATAGCGAGAAAAATCATCAATGAAGCTTATGTAATAAGAGAATCCAGAGAGAGAAGAAGAAGGAGCAGGTCCCCAAATATCAGAATGAACTAAGCCAAAGGTAGAAACAGATAATGATGTACTAGAGGGAAAAGGAAGCGCCGATTGTTTGGAGACAACTTGACTCTTTGGAGCCTTCCACTTGTATGACGTGTAAGTGCTGTAAGGCTCGCCTTCAGTCCCGCCAGACACAACGTACTTTTGAGTTCTTGATGCGTCTTCGTCCCGATTATGAGGCTGTCCGCAGCCAATTACTCAATCGCGACCCTATTCCAGCATTTGACGATGTTGTGCGAAGTGTCGTAGCTGAAGAGACGCGGTTACATGCTCTTTCGTCTCCTAGCTTGCGTCCTACTGATACAGTCCTTGCTATCACATCTTCGCGCTCCCCTCGGTTATCTTCTTCTTCCCCTGGATCATCGTCCTTCTGTCGTTATTGCAAACGGCAAGGACATGTGAAGACTCACTGCCCGAAGCTTCAGAACCGACCACCGCAGCATTCTCACCCTCGTCCTCCTCAGCGATCATCTAGCGTCTCTTCTTCCCCTCATGTTGCTACTGTTGAGGCTGTGACTCCTGATTCTTCTGGTATTCTTGCATCTCAGGTTGCTCAACTTACCGAGCAAATTCATGCTATGCAGCGTGCTATGCAGTCCAGCTCTTCTGTCATGTCTGCTGCTTCTGGTATGTCTTCTTCCTCATGGATTTTAGGCTCTGATACCATGTAAGAGGAAATGATCACTTGTATTGATAAGAATGACTACAAATATATAGAAAAGAAGAAAGAGTATACGTATATATATACGTATAATACATGTAACCCTAACACATAATACATGTATGTACAAGGAACCCTAACAAGCAGTACCCTCAATTATTCTTTTTTTCCCCCCTCAAGGCAAAGAGTGAAATTTTATTCATGCAAACAACATACACCAATGCAATAGATTGTGAGCACTATACTATCACAAGAAACCAAGACCTATACCAAACATCACCTACCATCAAGCATAGATATTAAACACAAACCCATTCTTTTTCATCAAATTTTATCCTCACACATTGGTCAATCAATGGAGCAAAGATAGCCAACCTCACTAGAGAGTTCCTGCCAAGGACCATAGGAATGTAGAAACATGCAAATACCAACCTCTATTTAAACATTTTAATCTAAACCCCATCAACATTCAAACACTGAAACATGCATACACACCGAACCTCTAGTCACAATTAAGCTTCATGATAAATGGACAAAAACAATTAGAATCAATTAAGATAACAAGCAGAGATCCCAATAATTTAACGATGAACCAATTCTCATCCACCCAGGCACTAGAGCTAAAGCACGAATTCGAGCCTTACTAGCATAACAAAGCTGCTCCTTGCAACTGGCTCAAAGATAGATCACTCACTGTCAACGGCCTTTGGGTCAATTTGCACTTGGGTCCCCTATGAGGACGCCTCGCAAGTGGCGAGAGTTCGAATCCTTGGGGTGAGGGTGCATGTCTGAGAGCTGTGAGTACGAACTGTGGGTGGTCCTAGCGCCCACGTGTGCGCAGGCCCCACAGGCCGCAGTCGAGGCGTGTGCACGCTCCTGTCTTAGTTTAGCAGGCCCATTAGGGGTTTCGTTCTTATTGACAAAAAAAGATAGATCACTCACTCACATTAGCCAGCCCTAAACACCTTAAAGCAAGAACAACCCCTAAACTCCATGTAGTAAATTGCTTAACCAAATTCATAATCCCTACATTAGGGAGCCAGGAAAATATTCATACCCCTACCTTTAAGCACCTCAATGCATCTCAAGCACCAACATTCTAATTACATCCATCTATTTAATACCAACCTATCTAAAGAGCATTGATCCTATGCATTACATTTCAGCAAAATCACCTCCCTGATTTGCCTATACACTTCCTCAATATTACATTGCTTTTGCTGAAAAAATATCAAATTCCTTGACCTCCATATCATATAAATACTAGCTGCTCGAGTTGTTCTCCATACTTGAGAAAGCAATTTTTACCTCTAGCCCTCCTTTGAGCTTTCTCCCTATTCCAATGTAAAGGTTCTCTATTCACATTAATTGCACATAAAACTTTTCTCAAGCCTCCTTGGAAGATTTACAACATAAATGGCTTATTTCTTCTCTCTCAATGTTGCAAAAAGGCAATTCAAAAGTGGTAGTATTCCATCAAGCAAAACAAGCCAAAAGATGGAGTGCTTGGGAAGGTTACTCCCAGACCATACTAACTTAGAACAACCAACTTTATACCTTTGTTGCAACATGAACCTCTAGGAAGTAGCAAACTAGAGTTACCATTCTTCCCAAGTTTCTAGAGGATATTATTACTGCAATTTTAATCAAGGACAAAGTCCCTAGCCACATAGTCCCATATATTCTAAATATTACTATATAAAGGAATGGGAAAAACACATCTTCTATTCCTTCACAGGTCCTTCCCTACAGTTCTTCTATTCACTCCAAAATCAGCCACACAGACATTCGGAAACCTCTCAACAACAGCTTGATCCACACACCAAGGATCATACCAAAATGAAAACCTTCTCCCATCACCAAGCCTGTACTCAAACAAATTTTTTAATAACGGGTCTCAAATTTGATAGCTGTCTCCAGCTACAATTAATAGTCTTTATAATGCCCCAAAAGCTTAGTCTTCTCAACTTGTACCTAATGACCCCTTTGGCCCAAAGAGATGGTTTCTCTCGCAATGGATCCCATACATGTTTAATTAGAGCACATTGATTCCACACAACAGCTGGTTTTGGGTTTTTCAAATACAACAAGAAAATACAAATATAAGAACAATACATAAAGGCCAAGTCTAGTGGATCCTTAAAGTTTACATGCACACTGCAAACCAACCTAGTAAAAGGGAAAGATTGATCACTCTACTGGCTGCCCAACACAACCAAATCCAACATCGTAATCTGAAAAGAAGGAAGAAAGAAAAAGTGATGAGTAACAGATGTTACCTAGTGAGTGGTGACAACATAGACATAACATAATAATAATGCATTTCAAATAGTAATTTTCACAATAATAATAATAACAACAACAACAACAACAACAACAACAACAACAACAACAACATATAAAAGAAGTTTCAGCAATTCAACAAGTTAACCATTATAACAATAATTTATCAATTATAAAAGCAAGTAAAATTTTCCAACATATTAAACACAATTCAAAATATAGGCTAGCTTCAAATAATTCCCGAGCTAATCATGGCCGCGACTAGATACGGGACAACCAAGGTGTTTGCAAACTCTTTAAAATGCAAACAAAATATTGCCTTGGTGTTGGCCATTGAGATCCCCATGTAGTGACCCGGGTTTCTCACACAAAGAAAATCCTTGTTAATGGCTCCACGCACCTCTTGACCAGGGTAAATTCAGGCTTGACCACGTCGCCTCCCATCAAGTCGGACCGTGGGACCCCCACTGCAATGTCAAACTAAAGTCCATAGTCACCATCAAAACCAAATACAGAAATACACATCAAACCTATCAATGGCTCTACGCACCTCTTGATCAGGGTAAACTCAAGGTTGACCACACCGCCTTCCATCAGGTTGGACCGTGGGACCCTTACTGCAGTGTCGGACTAAAGTCCGTAGTCACTATCAAAACCAAATACCGAAATACACAGCAAACCATATTCCATTGGCATGTACACATATACACATATGATCATGCTTCTTTCAGAATAAATATGTATGTGCATTCCACATAGAACCATTTCAATAAATTCATTCTCTCTCTCTCTCTCTCTCTCTCTCTCTCTATATATATATATATATATATATATCAAATGAAATATGATTTATCATCATAAATATGTTATAAAACACATAAATAAATACTGTAATACTATTATTAAGTCTATGCAAGTATGAATTTAACCACTCACAAAACCAGTTTTCTCGTCTTGAGACGCGCTTACTAATCGGTGATTTCCTTTCCCTTGGAGGATGCTTCGCCACTTGGACACAAGTAGGGAATATGGAAACCAATGATCACAAGAAATAAAAAGTAAAATGCACACAAAAGAGAAGTTACATGTCTAACATGCAACACTAGGGGTTTAGGGCAAAACAACGCCAATTTGGACCCAAACAACCTCAAATTGGAGTAACACTAGTTCCAATAAATTCCAAGTAAGAAGGGCTTCCATTTGAACCAAAGAAATACAAAAAATGGTTGAAAATTTCTGGTGCTACGGTAACTATGAACTAGCTACGATAAAACCGACCCTAATACAAAGGTTTTCTCCAGATTTACATCGTCTAACCAAAAACTTTCTTCACAAACACTCACAAAAATCAATAATAAGAACAAATGCTTCAATTTGAGCCTATAAACACCCTAAATCATGGTTTGCTTCTAAGTTTTCAAAGAATTCAAAAGCAAAAAAAATACGTGTAAAATACGGAATAAAAACTTGGATCAGTGCTCTCACAGTTCAAGAGTAAGAGAGGAAGAGATTGATGTCTTGATTTGCCGGTAATGATTGTTGGAAAAAAATACAAATGTGGAGATATTCGATTGAAGGAAATCGAGGGAGAAGAAGAAGAAAGAAAGAAAGAAATGAGTGAGAGCCTGGTTTCTCAATTTCTTTTCTTTTTTTTTATACAAAATTACCAAATGGTCTCTCTACTAAACAAATATCAGGAAATGATATAATTAGCTAATTTGCCCTGGTTTTGGTTAGCTTTCACATAAAAGCCACAATGCGAGAATGCAAAAATGCCATTAATGCTAAAATGACTATTTTGCCCCTAATGCATGCACTAATGCGGAAGGACACCTAGTCCACCCTTGGATCTGGTACAACAACTCCATACCTGAAAAAGATACTTAAATTCTTGCATTAAATCCTAGCCAACAATTTTTGAAAACTTCGTGAAGAAACTATTGTTATATCCAACATGACCTATGCTTTTCTTCCTTTTAATACTCCACGTAGCATCAATTATCTCCTGAAGTATGACTTTTCTACATACACCCTCACAATCATCAACATATATTACCCTCTACTAGAAAACACTAGAAGCTCTCCTTTCCCTAGCAAAACCTAGGTAATTCTTAAAATGTTATAGGATTTGAATAGAGAAAATAGCTTGACCATAGCAAAGCACACTGGTTCTTCTGTTTGACCAATTGAAAGCAATAACTAATGGTTTAATCTCCTAGATTTAACCATTTGCATCTAGCCTTCTGTCTTAAAAAAGTTTCCTCTCAAGAAATTAATTTCTACAAGTGCGGAGAAAAGGCTCTTTCTTCTTATTGGAAACCAATGTTCATAGGATTCATTTGCAAATCTAGCTAAAGCTTACCAGGTTACTCCCTAAAGTTCACTGCAATCCCTCCTATTTAACACCTTTTACTCACCTCTCAATAGTTTTAGCTTTTGATAAACACTGAGCATATTCCATTCTCTAAATAAAGTACTCCAAACTCTCTCAACAATCTTTAGGAAATCCGGATGCTCACTCCACATATCAAAGATGAGAAAAAGGGACTTACTATCCCTATTTCTGTTCAAAATGTTAACCAATAAGGGACAATGGTCAGATACTCCAAGGAATAAAATAGAACATAATTAATCACTCGACTTCTCAAGCCAAAACTCATTAACAAAGCACTAATCTAACTTTCTATAGATCTTCCTATCCTCAGCTTGATAGTTAGGCCAAGTAAATTTAAGACCATTAGATCGAATTTCTTGGAGATTAGCATGAAGAACCCAGTCTTTAAAATCCACTGCAGCAACTTCATTGATAGAATTTCCACCCACTCTACCCAAATTGCTCATAATAGCATTGAAATCACCTTGAACACACCAGGGCACATCAATTTCATAGCTTAAATCAAGAAGATCATTCCAAAGCTCATTCTCACTGCAGGCTCGTAAGAACCATAGACAAAAGTCTAAAAGGAAAACATTTATTCTTCCTTTTACAACGTATAAATTGAGCACTTGATCTAATCACAACCAACTTCACATTGCTTGATTGTAAATAACCCGAATCATAGCCGTAACTGCACTTGCATAATTGTGAACCACCTCCCAATTAGCTAAATTTATATTTTTCCGAACATGCAACAAATTGGTCTCCTTAATTCTAGTGTCCAAAATTCCTAAAACAATAATCATCAAACTTAAAACCAAAGATCTAATATCTAATTGCTTCAGAGGGCCATTCAAATTACATAAAGAAATCATCTTCTAGCATCCTAGGAAGGTTAGGTTTCCTTCCTTTCTTTCCTTTCCTTCCTTCTGTTAGAATATCCAGAGTTCAGAGTACGGTATACAACATCTAACATCCAAATCTGTCGTATACCAAAACCAGAGTACAACATCTAATATGTTGTATTAATCATATAATTGATTATAGCGGAAGCAGGATCACATACCTCCAGCCATAGCAAGTTAGATAGAAGTTGAAGAGATCGAGATCTGCACTTCTTCACAGGCTTTCAATTCAGGAAACCAAATCTGCACTTGAGGAAAACCTAAGCACTTGATGAAACCAAGGACTCTTCCAATCTATCCCATTCTCTCCGTCGATGGAGCTGGGTACTTTCAAGAACGATAGATTGGGGACCCCTGGTGTTGTCCTATATATAACCCTTACCATCAAAGGATTAACTCCACTTAAAACACTAAGTAGATCATTATCGAAATTGCCAAATTAGGATTAACTTAGGAATCTTATGATTAAGTCATGGACCACTTAATTCAGTTTGAATCCAGATTAGATTAATATCATCACGAAGTTATTCTAATAGAATTCAAACTAACATTCTCCCACTTGGTCCAACTTTATCATAGGTAACTTAATATCCATACACATTAACCTGTAAATCTGTATGCCTATATTAAAGAAATACATTACACGAATCATGGCAGTAAGTCATCATTAAAACAAACGAGTATTACCTTCCATGTATTACGATGCAACTTCTCTCTTCAATACAAACCTTTATATGGCATTTTATCATAATGAATAAGGCCGATGCTTATTCGGGTCCAACACATAAATAAATATGCATAAACTTAATAATTGTCATTCTCAAACTCAATGTATACGCTTAATGAGAAGACAATATAAATACTAGAGTTTCAATATTATAGCGATATAAATTGTTCATAGAGAAGAACCAAGTCCCATATGTTCTACTTGATCTCTAAACAATTTTGGTGACATGCCTTTCGTCAAAGGATCTGCAATCATCAACTCTGTGCTAATGTGTTGAATGGTTACTTCATTGGCGGTCACACGTTCCTTTAGAGCCAAATACTTGATGTCGATATGCTTACTTCGACTACCACTCTTGTTATTCTTGGTAAACAATACAGCAGCAGAATTATCGCAATAAATTCTCAATGGCTTGGATATAGAATCAACGATCCTAAGCCCAGATATAAAACTCTTCAACCAAATACCCTGAGAACTAGCCTCAAAACTTAAAACGAACTCGGCTTCCATGGTGGAAGTAGCAACCAAATTCTGTTTTGCACTTCTCCATGAGATAGCACTACCGGCCAACATAAAAATGTAACCGGATGTTGATCTCCGAGAATCAAGACAGTCCGCATAATCTGAATCCGAATACCCGACGACCTCCAAGTCATCTGATCTTCTGTATGTAAGCATGTAGTCTTTCGTACCCTGAAGGTACCTCATCACTTTCTTTGCAGCTTTCCAGTAGTACAACCCTGGATTACTTTGATATCTTCCTAACATCCCCACAGCAAATGCAATGTCTGGTCTTGTGCAGACCTGAGCATACATAAGACTTCCAACCGCCAAAGCATACGGGATGTTTTCCATTTGTTCCATTTCCAAGTTGGTTTTAGGACATTGGTCCAAATTAACCGTATCACCTCTCACAATAGGTGCGACACTAGGTGAACAATTTTTCATACGGTATCTCTCCAAGACTTTATTAATATAGGCTTCCTGAGACAAACCCAAAACTCCACAAGATCTGTCTCTATGTATCTTAATGCCAATGACATAAGACGCCTCACCCATATCTTTCATATCGAAATTCTTAGAGAGAAATTGCTTCACCTTATGTAACATACCCTTATCATTGGTTGCAAGTAAAATGTCATCAACATATAGAACTAGAAAACAAAGTTTACTCCCACTATCCTTATAGTATATGCATTGATCCTTAATATTCTCAACAAAACCGAATGAAGAGATAACATCATGAAACTTCAAATACCACTGACGGGAGGCTTGTTTCAATCCATATATAGACTTATTAAGTTTGCAAACCAAGCTTTCACCTTCACTAGAGAAGAATCCTTCTGGTTGTTTCATATACACCTCTTCCTCTAGATCTCCATTCAGGAAAGCCGTCTTCACATCCATCTGATGTAATTCTAAATTAAAATGGGCAACCAATGCCATTATAATACGTAACGAGTCCTTCTTCGAAACAGGAGAAAAGGTCTCAGTATAATCGATGCCCTCTTTCTGAGTAAATCCCTTAGCAACCAGTCTAGCCTTATAACGCTCAATGTTGCCTAACGAGTCTTTCTTAGTTTTATAGACCCATTTACACCCTATGGCTTTCGTCCCTTTAGGCAACTTGACTAGATCCCAAACACCATTATGTGCCATGGATCCCAACTCATCCTTCATAGCATCATACCACAATTTAGAATTACTACAACCGATAGCTTGTGAAAACGTTTGAGGGTCATTAACGGCTCTAAAGTCATAGTCAGATTCTTATAAGTACACGAGATAATCACTAGATATTGCTGGTTTCTTAATTCTAGTTGATCTTCTCAATACCACATCATCGTCTACATGATGAAGTTGTTGCTCAATAACTTCTGGTTGATTTTGTGCGATTTGATCCACTAGATCAGCAGGATGTGGTTCTTCAATGATTGTTTCTTCAATATTTTCCAGATCTTGGTGGTGTTCATGTGAAGCAATCAATCTTAGACTAGTGTCCGGAGTTACTTCATGATCTTCTTCAAGACCTAAGTCTAGAGATTGATCACTCCCACTAATCACATCATTCTCAAGAAATTTTGCATTTCTCGATTCCACAATTCTAGTGCCATGTGATGGACAATAAAACCTATAACTCTTGGACTTGTCGGCATAACCAATAAAATACCCACTAATAGTCCTTGGATCCAACTTTCTCTCATGTGGATTATAAACTCTCATCTCAGCTGGACAACCCCAAACGCGCATATGTTGCAAACTCGGTTTCCAACCTTTGAACAATTCAAATGGAGTTTTAGAAACTGCCTTGGTCGGAACACGATTTAATATATACGCTGCTGTTTTAAGAGCCTCAGTCCATATAGATCGAGGAAGTTTTGAGTTGCTAAGCATACTCCTAACCATGTCCATTAAAGTGCGGTTTCTTCTTTCAGCTACACCATTTTGATCTGGTGAGCCAGGCATAATGTATTGGGCCACAATACCATGCTCTTCAAGAAACCTCGCAAACGGACCTAGTGCTTGTCCATCCTCAGTGTACCTACCGTAATATTCTCCACCTCTATCTGATCTCACGATCTTAACTTGCTTACCGCATTGTTTCTCTACCTCAGCTTTAAAGACCTTGAAAGCATCTAATGCCTCACTCTTATTATCAAGCAAGTAGAGATACATGAAACGTGAGTAGTCATCAATAAAAGAGATGAACTATTTCTGACCATATGAGTCCATTTCTGGACTACAAATATCTGTATGTATGATTTCTAACAAGTTTGAACTCTTCCTAGCACTTTTCTTAGCTTTATTGGTATGTTTTCCCTTGATGCAATCCACACAAGTTTGGAAGTCGGTAAAGTCAAGAGAATCAAGAATTCTATCTTTCACCAACCTTTCAACTCTCTTTATGGAGATATGCCCCAATCTCCGGTGCCATAACATGGAGGAGTTTTCATTAACAACACTACATTTAATACCAATATTATCATGCATCACATTATAAGAAACGTTATTTCGTAAAAGAATTTGGAAAAGACCATCACACAATGTACCATTCCTAACAAGAGTAGACTTATAAAACAAACGAAAATTTGTCTCATTAAACTCAAAAGAATATCCTAATGGTACAAGCTGTGAAACTGAAATTAAATTCCTAGAAAAACTGGGAATATAAAATGTCTTTTCTAAATCTAAAACAAAGCCCGAATCTAAAACTAATCTGCATGTCCCGACAGCTTTTACATGTGAACGTATCTTATTACCAGAATAAATAAATTGTTCACTTTCCGTCGGTATCCTTCGGCTTAAGAAGCCCTGCAAGGTATTAGCAATATGGATTGTAGAACCAGAATCAATCCACCAAGTGTTATCACAAACATTAGCTATATTAGATTCATAACAAACGAAAGAAATTTCAGTACCTTTCTTCTCAAGATGACTCTTGAGTTTCGGACAGTCCTTCTTCATGTGCCGTTTCTTCTTGCAAAAGAAGCACTTGGACACTTTATCAGTCTGAACAGGTATTTTCCCTTTATCCTTTTTCAGCTTAGTTTGTCCTTTCTTCTTACCTTGAAAAGCCATATGCGCACTTTCACTCTTTTCTAATAATAACCTTTCTTCCTCTTGAACACACATAATCAAAAGTTCATTAATAGACCATTTATCTTTATGTGTGTTATATGAGATTTTAAAAGGGTTATAATGATGCAGAAGAGAGTGCAAGATAAAGTGCACAAGGTAAGCATCTGAAAAATCAATCTGCTCTAAAGCCTTAAGTTGAGCCGCTATGTCTCTTATCTTCATGATGTGCTCCCGCACACCTTTAACACTTGTGAGCTTCATGGATAATAATTTGGTCATGAGAGTATTAGCAAGAGCCTTATCTGAAGTCTCAAATTGATCATCAATTGCCTTCAGCAAATCGCTCAAATACACACACTCAGGGATTGAACCACGAATGCTAGGAGATATACGAGTCTTAATGTACATCATGCTCAAGCGATTCGATCGCTCCCACCGTTCATATAAGGCAATCGCACCCGGATTGCTATTGTCATTCGGCAATGGTGGTTCATCTTTCCTTATAGTATAGTCAAAATCCATGCATCCCAACTGGAGAAGAATCAATTCTTTCCAGGTTTTATAATTATCACCCTTTAACATGGGAACATCACATTTTTCATCAAAAACAACTGATTGAATTGCTGCATTAAACAAATAACATACACATCATTCCAAAGTTTGAGGCAACAAACAAGCTGGTATGCTTACCAATGCAAGCCATACCAAAACAAACAAACATGAATCAATTCGTCATCACAATCTGCCTGTGGGCCAAGACATAGATACAAAATAGATTCACAATCACCGACAAAACCAATGGATAATTCAAATTACTTAATACCTGTGGGCAACTTAAGAAATAAAAATTAACCATTATTTCATCCTGATCAATTATGTAAATATAGCAAAATCCCTGTGGGGCAAAATTACTACATCAAACATGATCAATCACAATTTACCACCTGATAAAACTAATAAATAATCAATATTCCTTAATACCTGTGGGCAACTTAAGTAATAAAGATTATTTATTATTTTATCCTAATTAATTATGAGAAATATAACAAAATCTCTGTGGGCAAAATCATTATATTAATCATACTTAATCACAATTTATACTTTTTAAACTAAATGTAATCAATCACACATTTAATATGTGATTTTAAAAAAAAATCATGGTTGTTGTGGTCACACCATAATTGAAAAAATTCATTCGATCACAAGGCATGCTAAATGACATCAACAAATTCAATGCACAATAATTAATTATACAAATTATAATTAGTCCACTTAATGTATGAAAAACTCATACAAACAAAACCCAAAAATAAATAATTATTTGGCACTTAATATATGAAAAATGCATATAAACAAACCCTTTTAAAACAAATACATAATTAAACAGGGTTAAATATACAAAATTGTCAGCCAATTTGCAAAAACACCCTTTATTTATTTTATTTATAATTTTCTGAATATTATAAAATAAAAAATATGAATAAAATAATAATAATAATTAAAAAAAATTAGGGTTTCTAAACCCTAGCCCGCCTCCGGCCACAAAGCCACGCCCGGCAGGCAGCTCGCCGGCCAGGTCCTCCGTGCAGGTCGGCGGGCTTCCCGGAGGTCTCGCGCGCCGGCTACTCCCAAGGCCCGCGTGCGGTCCTAGCCGGCGCGCGCGCAGCGCCGCGCCGCCCGCGGGCCGCGCGCGTATGTCGCGCGAGCCCGGCCGAGGCGCGCAGACGCCGCGCGCGCGGCCGCGCCGCAGCAGCAGAGGCTGGGCTGCGGGCATGCATCTTTCCTATGCGTGTGCCTTTCTACGCAGCTAGCCCTAAGCGCAGGCCACGCGGGCTGACCCCACGCATGCTGACACAGCGCAGACTGCTCTGAGTGGAAACATGCTACGCATGCAGCACCCGCCCTTCAGGCACACTCATGCACTGTCGTGCAGACAACCTGCGGGTGCCCGTCGTTTGCCGGTGTCACTCTCATGCAATGAGCCAAATGCTCAACTTTCAAATACAAAATAAATTAAATAGGTTAAATTTATAACCTATAAAAACTTAATAATACATTCTTGAGCATGATCAAAAACCAATGATATCATGTAAACATAATATGTATAAATCAAACTTAGAATCACTAATATAGTTATGAAATAATCATAGCCTATCATGATGCTAGGCAGAGATATAATGAGGCTCTGATACCAACTGTCAGAATATCCAGAGTTCAGAGTACGGTATACAACATCTAACATCCAAATCTGTCGTATACCAAAACCAGAGTACAACATCTAATATGTTGTATTAATCATATAATTGATTATAGCGGAAGCAGGATCACATACCTCCAGCCATAGCAAGTTAGATAGAAGTTGAAGAGATTGAGATCTGCACTTCTTCACAAGCTTTCAATTCAGGAAACCAAATCTGCACTTGAGGAAAACCTAAGCACTTGATGAAACCAAGGACTCTTCCAATCTATCCCGTTCTCTCCGTCGATGGAGCTGGGTACTTTCAAGAACGATAGATTGGGGACCCCTGGTGTTGTCCTATATATAACCCTTACCATCAAAGGATTAACTCCACTTAAAACACTAAGTAGATCATTATCGAAATTGCCAAATTAGGATTAACTTAGGAATCTTATGATTAAGTCATGGACCACTTAATTCAGTTTGAATCTAGATTAGGTTAATATCATCACGAAGTTATTCTAATAGAATTCAAACTAACACCTTCATCTATAACACCAACCACACCACTAGTACTTGCTCTATTACTATGTTGTGATACTATCATGGACATAGAAGGTTGAATCTCTGACTTTCCATCATCCCTTGCCCAGCAACTACAGAATTAAAAGTTCCATGCTCCCGTAGAAACACTTCCAAGAAAGTCACCTGTAAACATAGATTTATTATTAACCCTGACTCTCCCAGTAAAGAAACTATTATCTTCAGTATCTTGAAAAGAAGTGTCCTTTATATGCATCTTTTTAAACGAAGCTCCACCTTGCTTTATATCCTGAGAACCATGCATTTCTTGTGTCTTCTCAGGCTTGATTTGGATACCATCCTTAGTAGCCAGCAAAGGTTTCACAAGAACATGAACATCTTTTGTTATGTCAGAATCAAAAGACACTCTAACAACCCCAGGATGACCAAAGACCTCTTCACTGCCTTGCTTTTCCTGAACTTTATTCACTTCAATTTGCCGTACTTTCTTAATAGGTATTTCAGATTTGCAGTCTGCCTTAGATGCTCATACCTCCCACACTTAAAACAAAATTTGGGCTTCCACTCATAGACAACCCTCTCATGGAAGACTTGTCCAATTTCATCCTATATAGCCATAGAATTAGGGAAATCAGTTGCAATTTCCATGTCAACTAAAGTCCTAGAATAACCTTGTTTCAGCCTAGTTAAGGTACACTTATCACAATATAATGGCATGCCACAAAATTACCCATCCTCTTGAACATCTCTATTATCCAAAATTTTCAAGGTAAGCCAAGAAGTTGAATCTATCAAAATTCATCCCAAATTTTCATATACGAAAAATGTATATCTTTAATTTTTCTAATATCTTAACAACACCCACATTTTAAAAATTTTAGTTTTAATCCATTTTTATTTTTTGTTTCAATTAAAAATATTATTAAATTATTTTTTTATTGTCTTATTTCCCATGTTGCAGGTGAATTTGCCCCATCTCACAAGCTAGTCGAAATTCTCATAAGCTTGCTTCGGCACTAGCTCAAGCTCACTTTAATGCTAGATGATTCAAGCGAGCTCATTCAGCCATGTATGAGGTCACGTTGATTTATAGTAATTTCATATAAGAAGGATTTATTTGGTATATTTTGGGGAAAAAAATTTAGAGTATAATAAAAAATTACATAGGCATAGGTATTCTTTTGAGTTTTATCAAGGACTTGCGTATATTTTTCCCTAAAAATAGTCCTTTATGAATTTTATGTGATTATAATTGCATAATTAAGTCTAATACCTAAATGCTTTATCAAGAGGTTTTTAAAAAAAACAAGAAAGAACCATTAGACAAATAGGTCATGTAAACCTTTAATAATCATAACAAGATAGTAAAATACGATAAAGTGCATATTAGTTCTTGGATAATTTTGATATTATTTTCTTAATTAGTAATTACTCTTTCATATTTTGATTGATTGACTTATCTTTTTCTTCTTGGTCAACTGGATCGTATTTTCTTCAAATTCCACTACTGCACTTATCACTTTGAAAATAAAAAATAAATAATTTTTATGGATCCGATAGTCTACCAAATGAAAAGAAAATAAAATTGAAATTCTATATAAAAACAGGGAAAAAATATATAATAAATTTTCATATATAAAATATATCCAAATAATTTAAAAAAAAGAAGTAAGAAAATGATGAGAAAAAGGAAAAAGTAGGAACAAGCATGCAAAGAAGGTTCCAAGAAAGAAGACTTTTTTCTAGGTGCAAAGGTCACATGCATGGGTTCATAATGATAGTTTGGATCCATTTTCTATTTCATTTTTTATTTTTCCTTTCTTTTTGAATGATAGTCATTTTTAAAAGAATTCAAAATCAGTCTGATTTTGAGAATATGAGTAAAATTGTCAATGTTCAATTTTACTTTATTAGATGTAGTATAATTATAAATTGGATTAGATTTTTATCTTAAATTTGAATTTTAATAAAAGTTCGATTAGATCAAATAATTAATTAAAATTATGGGGACTTGAAGACAAAAATTGTCCTAATTGCTTTAGCACTCCTATTTCTATAGGATTCCATGAAAGGATAATGTTTATTTCTCCTATAAAGTCCCTATAATCATATTTCTATTAGGACTCCATAATAAGATTATATTTACCATGTTTTGTGTATTCTCTATAAATATAACTCCTCTCTAACCCAATGGGATGTGGAAAACAATTTCACTCTTATGAGAATAGTTCTCCAATCTATTTCTTCTTTTCTAACCCTAGCCACTATTACGGAGAGGAATAAGAGGTTGTTTCTGGATTCTGGCGTGTGGTTAAAAGGTGTGGGAGTTTTGTTCGATGCTAGAAGATCTAAAATGATCTAAGGAATAAATTGGCACATCAAAGAAAGGATTTGAAACATCATAAGGTATTTTTTAAATTTTAGTTATAATTAGAATTAAACATAGGATATTCATTAAATCAACTAGTTAATATTGCAATTTTATTCCACTTTCGCATGGTGTTGAATATTTATAGAATTTTGCGATATTTTCTAACAGAGAGGTGGTCTTCTTTAAAACTTCTAAAGTTGAAGAAGATGCCAAAATGAAATTGATCAAAGATCAAGCAATGGTTCCTATCAATCAACAAATAAACCAACAATTTCCTTTGTAAATGATTTATAGTGTACTCTTCTCCTTTCTTTAATGCTTGTTTGTCCAATACTTATATTGAATATTATAGGTTATAAATCAAACATGAGTAATTAGATCATTTTGTTCTAGAATTGGGATTAGCTAAACATTTAGATAGTCGACTATATATTGACTTTTATCTTTGTATTAATAGTTAATTATTCTTTGATTAAATTTTATAGTTCTTAATGCTTGTAAATACATTTGATCCAGTGTTTGCATGATTTTAGACATTGAAAGAAGAACTCAAAGATGACTAAAAGACGCTGGAAACCCTAAATTTGAACTTGAAACCCTAATTAGGATTTCTCGAGGAAAATTGGGTATCACAAACCTTCAAGGGCTACTTAGCTTTAACTGGCACGAAAGTAGATGCACCGTTATATTTTAAAATGAAATAACAAAGATCTCAGGATATGTCGTGTACAAAAATAATTAGATTTAATCAAAGAGAGTTAGTATAATGTCTTTTATCTAACATTTTGGTGAACCCTACTCCTAAAAGCCCTTGAGCCCTAAAGTTTTCCTTCCTTGCCATTACCATAGTTCAACAGTTTTACTTTTAATTACATTTAGTTCTAATCATTTTCCTCATTCATATTTGGATTTGTTTTGATAAACTTTGGCCACAAAAAATTTATAATCGATGTTACAGTCCTTATGAGAATGATAACTTATTTATTGCCACTTCCTTCACTTCAGACTGAAGTGACTTTTAGTTAAAATCTACTTCGGTATTTTTTACTCTAAAGTGGGGGAAGTGAGTTTCTTATAAAGCCCATTTTCCCCCCACTTCTAAAGATCTTTCAAAAGTGATACTACTTACGCCGAAATGAACACCAAAAGTGAAAAAATAAATACTTCATGGAAGAAACACTTCATACAAAATGAATACAGAAAATGGGAGAAGTCATATCACTTCCACGATTTTCCACCACTTTAGAAAAGTGGCACTTCCTCTATTTTCTAACGTCTTCTTACTTACACCGAAATGAACCTGTCCTATATTGATTAAACATCCATTCAAAAAACTCTAAAAGACATAAAGAATCTAGATTTTATATTTTAAAAAAATGATATATAGAGTATAAAGAAGGAAGACTATTGCCATAGAAAACAAAGAGAAAATCAATATTTGTTTTCACAATGAGACAGAAGGAAATTAACAGAAATAAATGATAAATTACAACAAATTCCTATAGAAATAGGAAAACAAATGCAATATGTGCATATGGGAGCAATATAATTTTAAAGTATATCACATGGCACAATAAGATTAGAGAGTCCTTTTACAATCTATATCTTCTAAATGATAGATAAGCCAATCAATTACCAGCTATAATAGGAAATATATGTATACAAAAATTAATTTTTACCTATATTTCAGAATTATTCTATATCATCAAATGATATTAGAAAGACCATCTTTTGCCCTATTGATATTAGATCGTAACATTCATTTTGGAAAGTTTTCAAGATAAAACTCCAAAGACCATGCAAAGTGAAGACATATGTCACTACAAGAAATAGCATTTATAGCGGTGGAAAAATCTGCCGCTATAGATATTGTTTTAGCCTCAATACCATACAGCGGCGGATAGCAAATTAGCCGCTAAAACCTTGGTCGCTAAAAGTTTTTTGCAGCACATGTACATTTTTGCCGCTATCCCATCAGTTCGAGTTGAAGCTACACAATACTCTATAGCGGCAAAAACTTTTGCCGCTATAAATCCTATAGCGGCAGAAAAAGTTTGCCGCTATACATCCTATAGAGGCGGAATAATTCTGTAGCTATAGATTTTTTATGTATCTTATAGAGGCAAAAAAAAATCTGCCGCTATAAACCTCTCAGTTCACCCAAAATATTAAATCGTATGAATTGACTAGATGCTTTAATAGCTAATCAAATATGATTCTAATATAGACACAATATATATATATATATGAAACATCAAAAATAAAAATTACAAAAATGATAAACTAAATAACAATATTTTTTTTATAATCAGTATACATATTATAAGAAAACATACGCATATAAACATATGCACATATATACAAAAATTATTAGTTTATTACAACAACAAAATACATTAAACATACATAAGAAAAATTAGTGTATTCAACGAAGGCCGAAATAAATATTCACTAGTTTTCATCTACGACATCACCATATGTTCCGTCATCTTCTTTCCTCTAATATCGCTGCAAGAGCAAATCTCTGTGCTTCATTCCCCTAAAATTACATAGTTCTAAGCATCAGCACTAATGCATTACAGCTTGATGTTAATGAAATGCAAGCAATCAAAGTATCTAACCAAGGAATCAAATCATCACAGAATTTCTTACTCCTTTTTATTAGTAATGTTAATTAAATGCATGCTAATCAAGAAGACAAAGGTGCAGACTTCATTTCATGTTCCATCAGTTGTGCATTTTTTAATTAGGCATTCTTGACAACTCAAGTATGACATTCACATAAAAAGGCAAGCTAATCAAGTCTGAAGAGAATATTCTTAGATTTATTTACCATGAGACGTAACTTATTTGCAACAAAAGCAGAAGATGCTTTCATATCTGGATCCATTGCATCATAACCTTGCAACAGCCTGGTATACATAGTGGGAACCTACAAATAAATATTGCAGAGGATAATATAACAACAAATGAAAGCATCAAAGTGAAGCCAAAATGTCTGCTTATTGAGCAAACTTGAACATTAGCATTGTGAATAAATGTTTTGCCCATTTGCAGTAGTATATCATGATGCATCAAGGAAGTGGGTTTAAAAGCTAATAAAGAGAACACATTCTGCTGACACATCCCAATCCTGCATCAAACGGTCCAAATAACTTCTAGAAAATCATACCTTGATCAATGGCAACTTCATACACTAAGAATAACATGGATTGATAAACTGTTCTTAGTGAAATCTTAAATTGCAAGTCCACTCACAATTAGGTGGCTAAATATGTATGATGCTAAATCTTTAGCAAGAATACTTCACAAAAAATTGCCCTTGGATAGCACCTACAAAATTTTGCAAGTGGTAAAAGGTTTTCCAAACAAGAACAAAATGATCTTCCCAACTTGCACAAATCTCTGAAGAAAATAATGGATAAAGACCATAAGGAAACTAGTGATGCTATCAAATATGAGCAAACATAATAGAAACAGAAGTGCAGAAAGAGAATTTACTCCAGTGAACAGAGTAATAGCATCGTTTGATTTACTTCCATCTCTTGGGTATGATTCCAGCCATCTCTGTCACACTCCTCGGACACTAAATTTTGGCAAGAACTCAACCTTCAAAAGGAGAACAAGATTTCTAAGGACAATGACAGCTTGATGACATCATTACAGATTCTAAACTTTAAGAAAGAGGCATGCATGAATTCATTTATTATTTATTTATTTACTTATATTTATTTACTTTTTTTTGTGGACAAAATGATGCATGAATCCATGATATGGGATCACTTAATAACATGACATGATCATTGAAAAGATTATCTCATATGAAAAATAGAGTAAGAAGGCATTACCTCAGAACCAGCATAAAGAGGTGCCAGTAGAGCATTGAAAAGACCATGAACATGTGTTAGAAGTTAAGGATTTCATGATAAGCTATCAAAAAGGCCATATATAGTGCTTTTAATTCACAAAAATGGGCCAGTAATTTGGAGCTGGGATGGAATAGAGGCATAACGAGTGAACTAAAAATATATATATAATTAATTTCATGCAAATCTGTATTCATTGGATATGGTGTAAGGGCAGGCAGTGCAGGAATTGATCTGAAGGCATATATTCCCATGCCTCAGTTAGAATTTGGACCTGAAAATGAAGCCAAATGTCAACTGTAAGTATTGTAACTAGATAAGACATTAGATAGAGACAGAATTTTAACAGAACTAGTAAGAAGCAAATGAATACATAAGCAACAATTTGCAAGCTATCAGTACATACTATCAATGGTTCATCAAGTAGTCATGTATAAACACAGTCTATTAAACAGGACAATAAAGCATTTGCATCTTGGCAGGACAAAAGGAGTCAATCAACTTTTACCATACGAAGAATCTTTTCCTACAAGTCACCATAACATGACAGGATTAAGGTAACTTGTAAAAGTCAGTATGGTGATAAGCTACCAAATAGGACAGACAACACTAATATAGAAAGCAAGTTAAGAATTCAAGCTAGAAGTATAACTGTATACAAATTATTACCTGGGAAATTATACTTTTGTGTGTGTGGACTACACCTTTGGGTTTACTTGTTGTACCACTTGTGTATATAATTAAAGCAGGATAATCACCTATACATCATAAAAAACTCAGTAACTTCAATACTAGTTAATAGTAAAAAGAATAACATTAAGTGTCCATGTGTAATAGTTTCATCTTTCAAGTCGAGGAAACTAGAACATATAGAGGAAACAAACCTACATTGAATAGCAAGAATTGCTATTATATATCAACATTTTTCATTAGATGTTGTGCCCATGGGAAAAGTAAAACAATACCATTCTTTGACATGGGTTTCAAAAAATTTGTCTATACAGACCTATGCAAACATCCCTTCCTAAACAGAAGTCGAGAGTTTGACACATGTCTATGCTTAAGTGGCTTGTCCAGATAAGAGTAGATTTTGGTAGAATAGAGTTTATTTATGGCTTCGTGACAACACTTCTGGCAGTCATATCATCTTCTATTACACATCACGTGACATATTACATAGAATTCAAAGCAACAAAATGATCATCGAACACACAAAACAAGAGGAATAATAGAAATTTGAAAGTGCATCCAACAGCCTTTCCCAATAGATTAAGCTTAAAAGTTTCTGTTGTTTAGTAAAATTTCCAATGAAATAAACATCCACATGGTATATTGTGAGTCATATAGGATCCAGAAGTCAGGTTCTATTTTCTCAAGATTTTTGAAGCAAATAAATTAATCTAGACTAATGCCACAATAATCCAAACAAATATTGACACCAACTTACTTTTAGACTTTTAGCAGGGTGGGGGTTATCACTTCCAGGGCTGACTATATAGGGAATGGAGCAAAGGGGCAAACATTATTGGGACAAGTGCGAGAAAGTAAAAGCTGGATACGAATTGCGATGATGTTGAATATATTTGAGGCTAAAAGAAGGGAGAACTTATGCTATATAACTAAAGAAAAATCCAGCATGATTAGTATAATCAGTGATGGTGATTATTTATCTATCAAAGGAGTAGTCAAAAAAAAAAGGTAGGAATGGAGAAAAGGCCTAAAGAGGAGTACCGTACTGGCTTTGCAGGAGAATTCAAACCGCGCCCACGCATGGAGAAAAGTGTGAAGAATTTAATGCCTGCGGTGCCAAAAAAAAACCCGTGAAGCTCTTGATCATGGAGATTTAGACAAATTAATGAAGCGACACAAACAATTGAAATCAATGTACCTGTTTGAACGCCGGTGCTCTAATAGGTCTTCATTTTCTTTCCAAATGAAGGGCTCTTTCTATATAATGGAAATCAACCATGCATTTAAATGAACAAATAATTGTAAACAATAGATTGAGAGGCATTAACAGATGCCAATTGGAAGTTTAAATACATGAGAGGAGGAAAAAACAAGTAATGGACATAGACAAAAAAATGTCAGGAATTTATGGAAATTATTTGTATCATGGATCATTATTGGTGACTGATTCAGAGAAAAGGCACTTGGAGAGCACCAGCTAGCTTCCCATCATTCGTCACCTGAGTGATTTTTTTTGTTACTGCAAGTGCTTGATTAGAGCACTGTTCTTTGTTCTGTTCAACAGCTGTGTCCCAAGGCATCCAAAAAATTCTTCTGGAGAATAGCCGCAATCACCTTAGCTCCTTCTCTGCTTACTGGAAAAAGCTCAGGAATCAAACATGGCAATAACATTAACATTAATAAACAATGCTTATAAGATTTAAGGAAAGTTTAACCATTTACTAACAAACAATCATCCTAACAGATACCACGATTTCCATAGTGAAGAAAATACTTGACAAAATGCCTAAATCTTTAAAGAAAAAAAATCATAATAACAATAAAGTCACACATAAAATCACACAACACAAAGTAAAAAAGTAAAATGTAAAAAGAAAAGGATCTATCTTTGCAATTAAACAAAGACATACTTTTCTAAACTTCAGAATAAAAAATTTCAGAGATGTGAAGAAAAAACAAAACAAAAAAGAGAGTACAATGTCTACCAGATCACAAAGTTTCCCTAATTAGGCAAGAAAGAGCATTCAACATTCAGTGGTTCACAAACAACACATACATACGAAACACAACATAAATATATATATATTTGTATATCTTCATAGCAACCATCAATCAAAATCAAGGATTTTTTCAAAGAAGTAATGAAATTCCAATAGACAAGTGATGGATAAGAAACAAACCATATATTTAATTTATGTTAACATATTTTTATGATAAAATAAACTATTGGTTATAATTTTTACGTAGAGACAAATGCCTTTTGGACCAATTTATAGCAAATTCCCACATTTTCAAAATTAAGTTTGCCACACTTTTAAATGAATCACACTGATCCAGCTCTAGTTATTTCAAGTTTTGCTCGTTTGAAGAAGACATAATGCCTTACAAGTATAGAGAACCGTGCTTATTTATATAGGCATGTATCACACCTGTTGATTATTAATTTTTTAACAGAGTGAAATTTCTCACCTATTAATTAATTCAGTCCTGACTTATAAAAGAAGTAAAATATTTATGACAATCCTTACTTGAGGGCGTCTAAAAGAGGCCTTGTCAAAGGTACCATCAAGAAAGCCTTCTTCTCCACTGCTCCCAACTTGAACAATAAAATTTCCATCCAAGTCTGTTACCACCTGGTTTCCAGAGAAGATAGTCATATGATCGACACGGAAATGTCAACACCCGCAAGCGCACGGGTCGTCAAGTAATAAACCACTCGTGCACGCACGAGTGGGTCGTATTCCCAAGGGGCCCGAGGAGCTACCATACTCACTTCTCACTTGTTGTTTAGCTCACCAATTCCATTTTTTAAGAGAATAGACAAGAAAGAAAACAAATAGCAATAAGAGAAATTTTCTTTATAAATACGATTGAATCAAAACTCGGGAGATGCTCAGGGATGGAAAACGGTCACGGATGAGGATCCCCAAGGGAGCTACTCAAGTGAGTAGGATAATTGAGAAATTAAGTATGTGGCTAGTTGGACCGAGAAAACCTAAGCTTAGGCCAACCCGATGGTCACGGCAATTGACCCCTAACCCGGTACAAGTGTTGAATAAGGAATTTCTTCCACTCAACCTCTCACACGGTTGCAAGGAGAATGATGGTTTTCTCAAGTTAGGGTGGAAACACTAGTTAGTTTTCAACCCTAGAAATGGAGGGGTACAAATACCCGATGATCACGGCGTATTTATACAATAATCCCTTCCAAGTTTAGTAAAGTCTAGCACTAAGGCAATGGTCATGCTACAAAGTGCTACCAAGAATTTGATACAACAATTAAGCACTTGTACCAAAATGATTAAGAATACCAAACAAGGATCACAACAAGCCAATCATACAATAAATAGCTCAAATAATCCAAAACATCACAAGTTTTGCCCCCAAGGTTCACCTACATCCGGTGACCTTGGGGTTTAGTTGTTCATGTCCAATAAATCCACAACACAAACCATGCAAATAACCAAAATAAACATGAGAAACACTCCCTCAAATAGTGAAGGTCGAATGCCGCTTGGATCCCCGGAGAAAACCTTCCGAAGACGCCACTCGAAGGGGTGGCTTCCCGTTGTCTTCAACATCCAAACAATGAAGCTTTTGAAGTAGATCGTCCAAGATCTTGCTCTCCTCTCCTTAGAAAACCCGAATTTCCTCTCCTTTTGCCCTCCAAAATGGTGTAGAAATGATGCTCAAACCCTAGCCTTCTTTTCCCCCAAAAGCTCTCTCCAAGAAGATGCAAAAGTTCCCTTCAAAATGCCCTCGAACGGCCTTAAAACCCCAAATCCCGATGGGTAAACGGGTCAGCATACTGCCGGTATGCTGACCCATCGGGATTTCTACTTTTCTGCCACGAAGTCCGCGATGAGCTACAGTAACTGCTACAGTGACTGCTACAGTACCATGCTACAGTGTCCCCGTCTTGAAAACGCTGTTTTGATGTCGAAATCGCTCCCCATCTCGTCGTCGAGTCCCCAGGGCTTCTGGCTGGCCTGAAATACAAAAATAAAGCAATTTAGATCTAAAAGGGCATAGATTCAACAAAAAGATATGAAAATAATACACAACAAATACATGTAAAATACGTACTTTTAGACGTTTATCATCATATGTGCATTAAAATAAAAAATTAAAAGCCCACCAATAAAACTAGCACTGTGCTACATCAAGAAAATGTGACTTTTGACTCGGAACATTAGTCGGTTTTAACTTGGCAAAGAAGAAACCTTGAAATAACTAGCAAAATGTGAAAAATGGGATGCAAGAATTCTCATTGTACAATTACAGTTACTGTATGATATAAAGAATGCTATTTAGTAGAAGTACCTGCTTAAATGTGAAAAGTGGGATGCAAGGATACTCACTATGCTATTTGCAAATTCTCAATCAATTGATGATGGAACTAAAAGAAATAACAATTAGCAGCAGCAAAGTATGAGGAACAAAGTAGTTCGTGCAATTGGATCATCCTGTCCATCTTAAAAATCATTCTAAAAGTATGAAATTTACCTGCCCTTGCAAGCCAACCACATCTTTGTTCACAGTCTGAAAAGTATAGAATTAGGCTTGCTGATAAAAGCAAGTAACAAACTGAAATTGTGGTAGCAAGATATAGGCAAATAGTTAACATGAATCATTTAGAAAACAAGCGCAAAAACACAAGCGCAAAAATGAATCTTATGCTAGAAAAGGATGAACATGTCTAGCCAAATAAGCTTTCTTAAAACCACTCCCACAGCACGGAAAAAAAAATACACAAGAAAAGTAAATCAGAAAGCTAATCAAATGATAACAGCACTATACAAGGCCGCAAAAGGTCCAACTAAGAATTGCTCATATTAAAAAAAATGTTTATAATTGTTCACTTGACGAGAGATATATCTGAAATGAAATTGGGAAGTAATATTTGAAATGTTGAACCACTTGACGAGCTTAATTGCAAACCTGAAAATAATAAAAAGAAAATGACCCAGTATAAAAAAATAATTTTGATTTTATTAAAACAAACTTACCAACAAAAGTTAGAAATGCTGTTGTTGGAAAATGAAACCATGACTTTAATTCCTAGACATTATATCTGTGAAGTAAATATGAATAAATTAGTTTAAATTTGTAGAATATAAATAAAAACATTTTCTCCCAATGAAATTGATTACCGGTAGAAGCTATATGATCTTGATCATCTTCATCAGGATGAGATGACCCAACATCATTGTTTTGCGAGTGAGATGTTCTAAGAACCTATGGCATACATTTGTCGTAATTAACACACCACTCTAACTCCCAATAAAATTTATAGCTTTTTATATTAAGAAATATACCTTTTTAGATATGGTAGATAATATAGCAGCACTATCTTCCACACTACTGTGACGATTAGCAATTTCAATTAAAATATCAACTTTGCTCTTCAAATCAGAAATATCCTTCTCCATCAAGCTATTCTGACTTTCAAGACGTTCGCATGTTTCCATTAGTTGTCGGCGAGTGGGATTAGATCCATGGAGATCTTTAGTCGATGCTCCTAAACCATACATTCTGCAACGCCCACGGGTATCCTCTCCCATTACTTGGGAGAAAATTTTATCTCTTACCACATTGCTACTTTGGGAATCTTCTGGTAGTTGAGATACCAAAGTATTGAATTGGGCCTACAAAATAGTTGTAACCTCTATGAAGCAAGAAGAGCTTAATGCATTTAATATATACAATATATGCAAAGTAAAATATATTTTTTAAATGCGTACACTTCGTTCTGCTGCAGCGGCATTAACAAATGTCCCATCTTTTTTTTGATGTAATTTGTAAAACATGTCAATTCGTGAGGGTTCTACTCCATCATTACGGATACTCTGATGCAACAAAAATTAATTTTATATTATTCCTAATACTTTATATTGAATGGAAAATTAAAATAACATGCCTTCTACCTCTTCATAAAATCTTCTTGCAAAACTTTTTGTACCAGATGTGTGAGACATACTTTGTTTGCCTCGATTTATTATGTTGTTTCCCTCACGCATCTAAAATCTCAAATGGTTAAATATGAAACATATAAATAAAATTTCGTAAATTGAAAATATGATCATTAAACATGTCATGAATACCTTTCCAGTATTACTTTCCCAAAAATCAACCAACCAATCCCATTCTACTTGCTCTAGCTCCACGGGACGATTTCTTTTTGCACCAATTTTATCACCCTTAAAAGTATTGTAATGTGTCCTTTTAAGTTGACATTTAAAGTCTTTCCATTTCTTGTTAAATGACTGAAGCACCCACTCTTTAAGAGTAGTCTCAATATCAAAAACATCCTATGACATAAGAAAAGTTAAAAGGTTAAAATATCATAAACTTGTTTTAGCTATCACTAGCAATTTTCTAGATCTATAGTATTATTAATAATACCTGCACTCTTTGCCACACTTTCTCCTTATCTTCTTGTGGCACATGCCTCCAATCCGTGTATTGGAATGAAAAAAATCTAGGTCTACGTACCATAGTTCCTAGAAATTGACCCAACTCTCGAGCACCGTCACCAATTGGTTGTCCTCTACTATTAGCAAGGACCACCCTTTTCGATGAGTTTCCATCATTGTTCCATAATTTCTCAAGTCTTGTACGGCCTCTAACATTCTTTTGAATACCTCAAAAATGATTGAAATTATTTGTCAAATATGGAATTTTTAAAATTACATGAAATTTATGAGTAATCAACATAAATTTAAATAATATTCTAACCAGTTGTAGAGCCATCATGTATAGGATGAAGAGTATGCTCTGTGCTTATTGAGTGACTTAAGCTTGGATTAGACTGAGTGGAGGCTTGTACTCTAGCACGTGGCCTACCACGTCTTGTATTAGGCCACATTTAACTATAACACAAGAGAAAAAATATCATTTGAAAGTTAATAAAAATTAATATTGACAAATAAAATAGTTTTTTAAACAAAATATAAATACAAATTATGAAATACCAACAAACCTTTATAAAGCAAATTTCTTAATTAGTTTCTTCATCACAGTCATCATTTGTATCCTCCATCAATGCATCAGTGTTAACAAAGGCAAAAGATTCATCAACCATTACTCCTTCCATATCTGTTCGCTCCCAATTTATGCCATTTTTACCGCTAAGAATATCATTCTCTAAATTTACTTCATTGCATGATATGCTTTGCAAATAATCTTCATTTGAGGGATCGTTTGCATGTCATAAAAATCCCTTGGTTTTGCTTGAATAGCCACATGCCAGTTTGATTCTGAAGGATCTTCCACATAGAAAGCTTGTAATGCTTGAGATGCCAAAATGAAAGGCTCGTCATATGCATTTGCTCCGGTATTAGACAACTGATTTAAGTTCACAAGGGTAAACCCTAAATCATCCTTTTTTACTCCTTTTGTAACATCAACCCACTCACATTTGAACAATACAATGCGTTTCCATCCATGGTAGTTGAGTTCGACAATATTATTTAGCACTCCAAAATATGTTATATCACTTTCGATAGGGTTTTTGTCCCTTACACTTGCAAAACTCATAGTTGAAGCAACAACAACCACCCCACTATTCTGTGTTTTCCTATTGCGTGCCCGAGATTTCACATGGAATCTGAATCCATTAACAGTGTAAGCATTATAACTTCTGGCTACTACATCTGGACCTTTGGCTAAATGTGCAACTTCAGTAGGCAAGGAAGACTTCTGCACATTCTCAATTTTGTGAAGTATCCACTCATCAAATTTCTGGTGATGCATCTTGTCAAGCTCATAAGCACTGATCCGCCGGTTTTGCCTTTTGAGTTCTACTTTATGTTCACTACATGAAGAGACAATTTGTTTGTAACATTTTTTTTTTTCAAAACTCAGTACATGCAAAAAGTAAGCCATAAGATTCTAACTCTTACCGAATATAATAATCAAGGGATTCAGAATTGAATAGCATGTAACGATGTGCTTGTTTCCACTCAATAGGATTAAGTGTAAATGTTGTTGATTTTCCTATAGAATGACCATTAACTGTGTCTCCAAAATCATCATTGCGAGGTAGCTTACAAAACCTTGTATTAACACCTTCAAAATATCTTGAACAAAAAGTAATACATTCCTCCGCAATGTAGCCTTCAGCAATTGAACCTTCGGGTCTACTCCGATTGCGAACATATGATTTTAATGTGTGAAGATATCTAAAACACAAAAATTAGTTATAAAAAAAAATCAGCTGAAAAGCATATTATAATCTACCTAAAAAAATAACTAAATATAACAACCAACAAACCTTTCAATAGGATACATCCAACGGTATTGCACTGGTCCAGCAAGTTTTGCCTCACTAGCTAGGTGGACAACTAAGTGTATCATCACATCAAAGAATGCTGGAGGAAATATTCTTTCTAGATTGCAAAGGATTAGTACAACTGATGATTGCCTCACTTTTGCCTATTGATATAGATCGTAACATTCATTTTGGAAAGTTTCCAAGATAAAACTCCAAAGCCCATGCAAAGTGAAGGCATATGTGTTTGTTAAACTTGCTCTATGTTTGTGCATATCTCAAATACTTTTAAATAGGAGGCACATCCCTTTTAGGTCTTTCTTTTGTTAAGTTATAGGTTTGGAATTCATTTTCCTGTCACAATATTTGTTAAAGCAGTATATTTTGTAACTAATAATAATAATCATTATTATTAAAAAATAAAAGTCTAAATAAGATGATTAAACACTCCTAGGAAGAGATGAAGCGCTCCACGACACTTGAATGTGTGCATAATCGAATTAACCAATTTCTTTTTAATTTGTCAATGAAAACCAAAATATTTCAATTTTATTAATCAAGCCACCTGCCACATTGTACAAAAAAAGAAAAAAAAAACCAATGTTCTAAAACCGACATGGGGAACTAGCCGGGAAAGCTCCTAGATATGAGTTAATGGTTGAGCCGAGATTGAACCGGAGTTGACCATATTATAAATAATATATATTTTAAAAGCTTAATTAAAATATAAATGTATAATATGTACTATAAATTGCTAAAGATTTGAAAAAATAATAATACAAAGTACAACAACAAAAAATAATCTTTCTTGTAATTTATAAGTACCAACAAATAAGAGTAATCCTAACAGACCCTATGTCTTTTAATACAATATAAAAAATTATTGTGATTTATGAACATAATGATTAGTGTATATATATAGATGAGGTATATCATAAGCATATATTTCATGATTTTATTAAAAAATAATGTAAACTGTAAACCTAAGTTTAAGATTAATTCTGATTAACCAATTATCAAAAGTTTAGTATTAATTGATATTTAATTCGATCATGCATATGAATATTTACGTTTAATGCACTTAAAAATTAAGAGGAACATAAATTTATTTTTAACAAGTAGAAAAGTACAAAATTTTATTATAAAGTAAAATTATATAAAATGAAATTAAATGTTTTCCTTAAGACTTAAACACAATACCTCACTTTCCTAATTGAGCTACGAAAGATCATTAACATAAAAGATTCAGAAAAATTATAATAATATTTATTATTTATAAACCGGGGTCAACCCGAACCGGTGAACAGGCCGGGTTCGGTCAAACATAACCCAAACTAGTCAACGGCACTTGGGTCCCCCATGAGGACGTCTCGCAAGTGACAAAAGTTCGAATCCTTGGGGTGAAGATGCATGTCTGAGAGCTGTGAGCACGAACTGTGTTTGGTCCCAGCGCCCACGTGTGCACGGACCCCATAGGCCGCAGTCGAGGCGTGTGTACGCCCCTGTCTTAGTTTAGCGGGCCCATTAAGGGTTTTCGTTCTTCTTGACAAAAAAAAAAAAACCCAAACCAGTGACCGGGCCAAGTCCTGTTGAACCATGTTCCACCGGCTGGGTCAACCCAGATTTAAAAAACACTGAAAAAACAAAGCAACTCAAACTTAGATTACTAAATCAACCGTGAGAAAATATAACCGCTGTATTTTATATTGAGTTTTATATCCAAGAATTATCAGCTCAAATTTAGCATTCAAGAGTGATGATTATTTATAATGGTTTATCATTCATTTTTTGAGTCCTTGCATACAAAATATCAGTTTTACCAGAAATGAGAATGAATTCCAACCCAATTAAGCAAGAGAACGTGTAGATGAAAAATAATACAAAATGCTTGATGCTAATATAGCCGTACAGAATGAATTTAAGACTACAACATTTGAATGTTAAAAAATACACACTAATAAAACAAAGAATAGTCCCCTCTGATTGATCATTAAATCAGAAAGCAAAACAAAGGTTTAAAAAAAATTATATAAAGCTCTCTGGGAGAGGGAAAACTCAACCCAACCCTAAAAGAATACTTGTATCCCCCTATGAACTTTACACATCTAAATACAAAAGAATCATATTACAAACCAAGCAGAGGAGAGTAGAGGTAACAATGGATTTACAGCAGCAGAGTATTGTGAACTGCCTTATGCCTTTTGAGACAAAAACCAAGAATTACGATGAGAAGCTGTCGAGAGATTCCAATGCCTCACTCCTTCAAAAACTGGAAGGCCGGATTCTCGAGGAGGTCCTCTGGTGGTTTGACATCGGAAAAATCCTTCTCTTGCCCTGAGCTAGATATGTCATCAACCGAGAAAGGAATGCTGCAACAAAGTCAACAAGTGTGAGTTTTATCCTACATGAAGAATTTCACTGAAAGTGCGTGAAGCGCAGGAATAGTCTAAGCTATGAAAAAAACTCAAACTGTTTGAGTTATTAAAAAACGCTTTTAATCCTTAGCCTATAACAAACTTTTTTTTTTTTAAGAGAAAAATGAATTTTTGGGTAGAGTGCATAGACGAAAAACGTATACGGGCTTTTATTTGAGAGATGGCAAGAGTTTCACTAGTTCTCTTACCTGGAATTATCATCCAACAAGAATGCACTGCTGACTGCATTGTTGGAATCTTCAGTCATTAGTATCCTCATGCTGGAAAGAACCTGTCGCAACATTGAGCAATTAGACATGATGTGATATGGCAAATCACATACAAAATCGGCATGTTATCACATTATTATGGTTCCTGATCATGGAGAAAGTAGAAAATGGAAACAAGAAGAATAAAACTTGGCCATGCACACTTACACTCGAAGAAACGCTTTGAGTGTTGTACTTATCATCCCAGTATTGCGTGCATATTCTATAAAGTTGTTGAACACTCAAGACCTGCAAGGAAAAGGATTAGCAAGGACACACATGAATAGATAACAAAAAGACGATAGTCAGTGATAAGGATTCTTACAGGGCAAAGATCATTGACTATTTCATCATATGAGATCCTGTACTTCTGGAATATAACCTGCATATTGGCAAAAGAAAATACAGGAACATACATTCCTAGAAGGCAAACACAAAATTGAATCATAATAGCTTGTTATTGTAATAATCAAACAAAACAAACATGTAACATACCAGGAAGCCTACTGCTTGCCTTATGTGCTTAAGTTCATCCCACGATGCACCGATATACTGAAAGGTCATCAATTAGGAAATATTGACAAAATACATCTAGAGGCCACATACAAAACAAGGTACCTCTGATTTTGCTTGTGCACACCACAACTCCAATTCAGCCAAGCCAGATTTAACATATTCCCCATTGCTGAATGAGCAACATTCACGGCGGAGGAGAAGACTGTAGAATTCACAATATATAACTGACTCCAGTCAGCTTACATCCAAGGGAAAAATAACATAATGCGTAATCAGCAAAATAAAATTGCACCTGTTAAAGAGTTGCACATTTATGAATGAAAATATTTGAAGAAACATCTTTTGGATCAAAACAGGAGGGACCTGAAGACACCATGTTAGTTGTGTGTTCTAGAAAACAAATCTGCTCAATTGTAGCCATAGTCAAATTTCACCAGAAGATACGTACGTAATTTTCTTGCAATGTTTTAAGGAGATTGTTGAGGGTCTCAATGATGTTCTGCCAATGACTGCTTTGAGTTTGATTCCCAAATGAACGTCCAGATCCCCTGACCATGCTTCCTCTTGCCGTCCTTGGAGCCTAAGTTCAGTGTCAAAAAGGTTGTTCAGAAGCGAGATATGGAAAGATGAACAAGGTGCAGATTCAGTTCCACAGAAATCTTGCCAATACAATAGGCATGATGAGTTATGGCCTTTAGAAAATTTTAATTACCAAAATTTAGAAAAATTCAGCAAACGGAACAATATATATGCAAGAGATCAATGATTTACCACCTGAACAATTATTTCTAAAACTCATCTAGTAATCAGAGTAATTTTGCATTGCTACTAATACAGGGAAGCAAGAGTTTATAGGCAAAAAAAAAAATCCTTATTTTCTATTTACCTGTATGCACAATGAAAGCAAGGAAGTCAAATCCTTTTTCGTGTTATCACGAATTATTCCATATATTTTCTCCACATAAGCTGTAAGCTGCTGCTTGAAAAGCAAAGCAGGATACTTCGCCTCTACTTGGCGAACAACATCAAGCCCATCCACATTAAGATTTGCAGAGGATGGGGAAGAACGGAATCCCTAAATAAACAGTTAGCAAAAATGGTATAAGTTTGATCTTGCCACCACAAAATTAAAGCCAGAAGCAGCAAAATAGATGCATGCCTGTAGAATTCAGATGACAAAATGACGAGGATAAAATTAAGTTTAAGACATACTTGGGTCATCCTCCCAAACAATGATGTCGGAGGCGGAGGTTTTCGCCGTGGAATAGTGCCTCCTGTTCCAGTAGCTTTTAGACTCTTTTGCAGTAAAAATAACAGAGCAGATGAATTTGATAGCCAATAAGCCAAGTGGTCACTGCACTCCTCATTCTGCATAAAATACAGCAATCAGATTCGCCGGAACAAGTAAAGCATGGATATAATTGAATAGATAACATAGTATAGTCAATAAGCCAAGCGGCCGATGGTTATTCTTCTCCACATTCCATCCAATTATCATATTATAAATGTCAAACAAGAGGTGATAAATAGATATTTAAAGTCATAGCCAACTACCACAGCATCTACTTGCCATAAACAGACATAGCTCGTGGGTTACTGGCCATCAACAATATGATTGCTTAAATAGGTAGCAGGTTACCTCAATTGCATAACCAATCATCTGGATAAGGCGATCAAAAACACTAGTTTTCTCTGATTCAAATGACTTCCAATTAAGAAGGCATTTGTAGATGGTAAGTGCAGCCACTGGTTTATTATTGCTGAAACCAATGTTTCGAACAACACAGTTGATCAGAGTATCCACATTCTCCTGTAAGAGGACAATCTCCTAGTCAACAATAAAGCATTATATGCAGAAAACATTTCACCAATAATAAGCCAAATTAAGTTTTGATGCCACATACATGCTGCCTCTCAACATAAGACCTTCTCAACTTAGGATCAGAGTTTGCATAGTCTTTGATGGTTGGTGGGGCACTATGCGGTTCCTGAAAAAACATAAACATTACGATAAAAAATCAAACTTTAAGTGAAGAATTGCATCAACATCAGACATTCAATATGACCATGTTCATTACATAATATAAAAATAAATCTGACAATGTTGACTACATCCATAAGCCAATGAAGAAAATTATATGTTAATAATTTCTACAAATTATTCTGTTTTTGTTATGACATGTTCTAGTCTTTTTCTTTATTTATCTGCTCTGCTTATATTGGTTATTTAATTTATCTATCTATTGTTTATAAGTTTAGTTATGATATTGGGACACCATAACTTATAAAATGTGACCATGGCAAACTTAAAGTATAGCAAAACTTGCAACAGGATGTGCATTAATCACCTTAAGCTCTTCAAAATCAATGTGGCCATTATCCAAATTCTGCAAGGAAAATAAATCAGAAGCATCATAAACAATAAAAAAAAGTGCAAAAATGAATAAATCAACAAAGCATTGTCTCAACCATAATACCTGTTTTGTTGGAGTTGTCGGTATTGATAAATGTTCAGACATGCGTTTTACAGGTGAATTCAACAATGTTTGCTGGCGCAGAATTTGGTTCTCAGATTCCATATTTAACAGCTTCTCTTGCAACCTGTGATACAAATGAATAGTATAAGAAAAAGAGCGTGCTAGGGGTTCATAATGTTTTGATCGAACCATGCATATAGAAAATATAGTCAAGGAAATTAGAGGAGAGCCCGCAAAACAAGGTGCCAAATGAAGTTAAAAACCTTTGCATCTCTTTATTCATGTTATTGATCTTTGACTCAGCTTCTACCGCCTTCTTCAATCTTTCCTCACTAACTCTGATTGTTTCCGTACATTTTTTGTCAGCGTCATCAATCCTCTTCTCAAGTGAAGTCACCAAAGCCTATAAAACAGTATGGAAGTTTATGAGAAAAAAGTAGTGCAGAGAGAATTAACATCCTATTACTTAATTTGTACACTGGCAACTCATGTCCATATCTAAGTTGTCGATTTACATTCCTTACATCTAATTCTCTCAATAATACCAAAGAAATCACTTGTGTGTGAGAGTTTTGTACATGAGAAATGTAGAAATGAGTCACGATCATTGTCAGCTCACCTTAAGTTTATTGTTTTCAGTGGTAAGCCTATCCATGAGAGCTGTGTCAACAACTGGAACCTCTCGTATTACAGGAACTGCCTCAGCAGCCTTTTTGTTAGCCTCTCGTTCCTTAACCAGCATGTCTTTTGCCTCCTTGAATTGCAATTGCAATTCCTGAAAAGCAGACTGCAACTTCGCATTTTCTTGTGTTTTAGCTTCCTCCATGTCAGCCTACAAAGTAAAACAAGTATCAAATACACCCAATTTGATGAAAAAATCCATCAGAAAACTAAATAACCAAAATCAACCAATTAATCAAAATAAAAAAGCATTGACAAAACAATCATGTGGACTAAAAGTTCTTTATAGGCTTCAAGGAACAAAAGGGCACTTGAAACTTGAAAACTTGAGCTAAGCAAAGAAACCATCTGCAAGCCCCCAAAGACTGATAACTTACAGTTTATTTTCTTGAAAAGGCATGCTAAACATGCCCACTAATTGAACACCAACAGACTAAAACATGCAGGTGTATAGGCAATTACTCACTTTTAAGAACTTCATACACTTCTCATTCACATTATTCCATGCAATGTAAACATATTCATTAAAATAAACTGATGGTTTCATCAACACATCTTGTAAAGAATGAATAACGAGCAATTGTTCAAACATAGCAACAGATGAAATCTGTAACTAAGCAGAGATATGCTGTAGAAAACTGACAATTCATAATGCTGCATCCACATAAACTAATGGATAAATGACATTCTTCATTAAGTGATAATAGCAACAACAGCTACATATTTATTTGCAGGAATAGTAATAAGAATAATGGAAATTTTACCCTCATGCGCTTTTCCAGTTGTAGCCTCCATGTAAGTTCCTCAACTTGCTTTTCCAACTTATTTTTGGCAGCTTGAAGAGCGCCAGTTTCCTTTGCAGCCTGGAATAATAAAGCAATGAACCAAGCAGTGAATGGTCCACCATGACAGAGGCTCAATTTCAATATCAAATGCTTCAAGTTGCTTTTAGTACAGAAAGTGATATTTGTCTTAGTGGAACAAAGAAAAAACAATTACAACAAAATATTGACTTGTAAAATCTAGCCATCATAAAATTAAACAAATTTATTTGCAGCTTTAAAATAAAGCATATTTGCATGCTGCCTAGGTTCAAATCGACAGATACTTACTGTAGCCATAGAATTGCCTTGATATCTAAAAATCTCACCAACATGTCACTGTCACCATTAATAAAGATTATGCTCGCAAGGCATGAGTAAAACTTAATCATCATAAAACCTTAATGTCAATCTCTGAGTATGCCAAATGCCTCCCTTTACCATCCAGCTAGTCAGGGTACATAAAGCATTTGAGCACTTAAAGAGAAAAGTCTCTGATAATGTGAGGTGAAAACTAGAGTCTTGAAACAAGAATCCACATGAAAAAAATAAGCTACCAAACTTAGTTGCTTGCATGGTAATTTACGACCACATGGAATTTTAAGTCATGAATTTACAAAATTCAATAATTGACTTTACTCTGTAGGACATAAATGGAGCTGACATAAGAAGAAGTTTGCTCACCATCTTGAGCTTTCGTAGCTCCCTTCTAGCAACTTTTCCCCTCCAAGCACACTGTGTAGTGATTGCTGCCTTCTTTATCCTTGTATAATGTAAACGTGCCAAGTATTGGCGGTAGTAGCTCTGGGAAAAGATAAAACACTTACTTAAATATATTCAGGAGTATCAAAAGCTTGTCTTTATTTTTTGAAGATGAATGTACAAAGAAACTAGAAGGTCAACCAGCATATTACGCAATGGGGAGGTTTATAAACAAAAATGATGATATGTAAATACAAGCGCACGCCAAAACCCAAAAAGAAATTATAGACAAGAATCACAGTATGTCTTATTGACATCCTATAAGTATTCAGAGACAATAGCATCAGTGGCTTATGCGGAAGAAATGTATAGTAAAGAAAAGAAACAGAGGCATATTTTCAAGGGTTCCTCTCTCTTTTGAGAAGATGGTTATATAAGAATAACAAGAATAAACATTAAACTAAGCTCTGCCTTCTCATGCCAGATTGTTTCGTGGTATTTAAGACACACATAGACATGGCCAAATTCCCTGTTAGACATAAATCGCATATAAATAAGGTCAATTACCTGAATAACAATTGCGGCTTTTGTTTGCCGTCTGAAGTTAAGCTCCTTACGAGCAACCATTCCACGCAAACCAGCCTGAATTGTAACAGATGAAGACAATAGTTCCTTGTAATCTTTCCTTGCAATGTACATACGGAGGTTCGTCTGGATTCGCAAAGCAGCAGCTTCTTGGCGCAAGGTTTCATAAACTTGCCGTGCAACATGTCCTGACAAAGGTGAAAATCGAACATATATCAGCCCACATTTGCAGCTATAGTCATAGATGATTGAAAGGCGCTTGACATGTAGAGCTAGCTTTAATTGCCACTAAATGTTGCAGCAATCCAAAATAACAGTCCAAAGTAGCTTCTTACCTCTGCATATAGCTTGAAGCAATATAGCTGACTTCCGTTGTAAAATGAAACTTCTGCGAGCTAGATATGAACGGAATTTCCGTTGAATTATCTTAGCTGACCTCCCTAATACTTCACTCCTACGAGCGTCTAGTTCAGCCATCTGGCCAGCCCGAAGAAAGACCTTTGTTTTGCCAATCTGAAATAAGAACAAAAATTGCTCAGATTAACTCTTGAGGAGCAAAATATTATAAAGTTACAAGTAAAGATAAATTTTTTCATTTTTCTTCAATATCTACCTGAAAGCCTTGGAGATTAACCTTCTCAAGAAGCTTCTTTGAAGCAGTAACTTCATCACAACTGTCATGGATTAGGACATAATTAGTATGCACAATGATGCATTAATAAAAATGAATGAACAATCTACTACTTAAACTTATTTCAGCTACCTTCCATCCAAAACTTCAGGAGCTAGAATGCCAAAACGATCTATAAATTCATAAAATGTCCTCCTTGTTGGATATCCAGCACAGCTTATCCTAATAGCCTCCATCACTCCCTATATAGAATAAATTAAACACAATTATGTACAGTTGGATTGATATCTGTTATAAGAAAAAGAAATGAAATGAAAGATAAGTGGATAGCAAGTTACCCCACATCGAAGCTGCTGGAGAACATTATTGTTCTCAAATATTGCTGGTTTAAGAAGATTATTAGGCTTAACGCAGCGAATGTAATGTGGTTCTGTGGCACTTAAAGTTTCTAGCAAAGCTTGCAATTGTTGCTGAATAAACAAAGACAGTGCCATTTTAGCATATGCATTCCAATTGATAATTGAGAGTGTAATAAAGGATAGAGTACACTTGTGCAAAAATATTGATGTACCTTGAAGCGTGATCCTATTGATGAAAACTTTGAAGATTTTGACGAAACCTCAGACTGAGGTGGAAATAAACCTGAAACAAAAGAGCATTTGGAATCACACAGAAGCGCTTGATGCTCTGCAACAACATAATCTTTGTTTTTGTCCAAAAACTGTTCTGTCTGGTAGGTCACCTGTTAATAGTAAGAAGCAACACCATTTGTTATTCTCCTTAACAAAAAAATATACATAACCATGAAACATGATACACAGCAAGAACAATATTGTTACTTACATCACCAGCATAGTGATGAATAGTGAAATCAGATCTCGCCAATTTAGGCTTGCTAAAACGTTTATGAGTTTTAAAAGTCTGATACAGCTTTTGTGCAAATGTTTCATGTGTTGACCTCGGCAAAACACTGAAATGAAAAAGCAGCTCTGCTTGTCATATCTCAAAAGAAACCGTTCATCAAACAGTCTGCACCTTCCTTAATAAAATGAACAGAATGTTCAGGATTAATAATCTAACTCATACCAAGCCTCATCCAAAAGAGCAATGATCCCACCTGGTTTCTGAAAATCAAGATAAAAAATTAAAACAAATATAAAAGAGTATGGCACACAAATTAGGAACCAAAAGGCTCAAAAGATCCAAAAACAGGGCCTTCCACAAGATCACTCCAAATGCATTTTCACTCCTTAGAAGTTCACAGAGGAAGAATTTAGCTGAGTCCAGTAGGGAACATAACAGAAATTTAATCATATGAGCTCATTTGCAAGCTTACATTAGGTTGCATAAGCAGTAAATTTCTTGTTTGTCAGTTGTGGAGCAAACCTTATAAGACCAAAGCTTTAACAAGGATCCACTATACAAAGGGAAACCAAAGATAATCAATATCACAATACAACTATTAATTTCTTCACATGACAATTCCAACTCTTGGTCAGTCAACCTATCATCCTTCATGAATCAAGATATATCTCATATTTACTCAAATAAAGGTAACAACATGCTGCCAGACAAATATGATAGAAAAAAATTGCAACCACAAAACCTGCAGCAAGGAAAAGCAAGTCCAAGACAAAAAATCTAATCCGTAAGAACACATATTTTACTTTTCTAAAAAAAAAGAACAAAAAAAAAACTCTTAGTGTTCAAAAAATAAGCTGCACATCATATTTTACTTTTATAAATTGGTCGTTTCCCTATTTTCCACAATCTATCTTAGAGTAAACATGCTGGCCATTGATTCATAAATTTCACATAACCCTCCATAAGAGACTTAAGACTAAAGACTTTATTTCAGTTGATACTTCAAGGAAAGAAAGTAGCACACACCTTTTCAATAAGATCCAGAATATCCTGGTTGTCAATGAACTCAATGTAACTCCAATTTATTTCTTCTTTTGTATACTCCTCTTGCTCCATTTTGAAAACATGCTGCTTGAGAAAACAATTCATGAGTTTCATAAAAAATAATATAAAAAAAAATAATGAGAAAACATGCTGCTCCATAAAACAAACCTGATTAAAATGCTGCTGCAGTTTTTCATTTGTCAGATTGATACAGAATTGCTCAAAACTGAGAAAAAAAGCGGGCACATAAGAATATGAGACATTTATAATGGTGGTCATGCTTATTACATGATTTCAATTATTCATTCAATTGAGATATGAGAACATTTTGCCCGTTTGAATGACAAAATACATTAGCAAAATGCCTAAAACATGAAGATAGAGAAAAATATGATATAAATCATGTCAAATGTTGGAATTTGAAGGACAAGGGAAGGAGGAGAATCACTTGAGGAGACAATAATTACAAAAGGGCACTCATAGTCAATAATCATGATATTTCCAGGATATGGTTTTCGAGTCCTTTTTTTGGATCCAGGAAATCCCACAGATACTTTGGATCTGCTCAAAGAGCAGGCCTTCAATCAAATTATTTAATCTAAACGGTAACATTTTTTCCTTAAAAAAAATGCTCCCATTAGGTTTTTATTCCAATTACTTATCACATGTTTTTTGCAACAACCATCAGTGTGTTAACCAGCAGTCATTCGAATATTTGGCTTTGTAACACATAAAATGAATAACACAGAATCATTAAACTATCTCAACATTCTTAGCATGCTGGCAGGGTCACTACACAATCTAAAGCACATGTTTTTCCTGACTATCAGTGTGTTAGCCAGCAGTCTTTGAATCTTTAGCTTTGTAACATATAAAAATAATTTCACAGAATCACTAAACTAAACATTCTCAGCATGCTGACAAGATCACAACACAATCTAAAGCAAAAAATAGTCCTCAACAACTATCGATGTTTTAAGTCTATGGTTTTTATCATCATAAAATGATGGGGTTCAAGATTATCAGAATAACTCAGCATTGCAAGAAATGCATAAAACTTCTTGCGTAAGAGAAAATCAACTATGGTCTGGGTGATTTGTTACCTGAATTAAGCTGAGAATGAGAAATCTACAGACATTAGAACAACTATGAACCTATTAAATAATCTAAATACCGCAACAGCCACTACATTTTACATTGCATTGTCATGTGGTTCACTAAAGCGTACCAGTTAAGCACCTGTTTGTCTTGAAACTTTCAAAGCCATATATATCGAGAACACCTATCAGAAATGTTGAATTAGGATCTTGACCAATTGAACTGTTGATCTTATTCACAAGCCTGCAACAAACAATATAAATTGTTTGGGCTGAGTAACAAGCTAGAATCATATCAATGGACTTCATACATATAGAACATTTAAACTCTTAATCCATAAAAAGATCTGTGATGTTCAGATCTGTTTCAACAGAAACGAGACTTACCAATCAAACAGCCGTGAATAGACAACTTTTGCCAAGGCATCTCTACTGAGAACTGCCGCCTCAGGGTCTAGACTTTTTGTTATGTTCTCATCACGGGTTACAATAATACGCTTACATAGGGAATCTTCAAGGGCCTTTACATCACACCTAGGAAATTGGAAATAATGACATTTCAATTTGGTTGGAGATTAAATGTTAATATCACCAGAAACAATTAATGAGAGAATAAGTTTACATGAGAAGTTCAGCAGCAGTTCTTAAATGGAACAAAGACTTTTCATCCTTAGGTTGAGATGAATCTGTTTCAGCACCTTCTTTGAATTCAATATTGCCTAGATGAAGAATAGCTGCCACAACACGGAAGATAGCATCCTAAAATAAAGGAAAAGAAAACAGACAGAATAAGAAACTTAGTTATGGAATACAGGTTGTCATTCAAACACGTTAGAAGCACAATGGGAAAAAAACCTGTTCATCAGCACTGATCCCTACAATATCCATAGCCCTTCTAGTCTCCAGATATTCCTTTGAATCATCAACACCCTCAAGCTCATAGCAGTCTGACTGGTTGAGATAATGAAAGCTTCTAGGATTCCCCAGTTTAAATCTCTCAACATCCTAATGATCAGTGATGTAAGAATTATAATAAATTTCCCAAAAACACATAAAAGAGGTCTGCTTAAGGAATAATATCGATCATAGATTTCTAGACAAAGATCCAGTCATAATTCCAGAATGTCCATTTAAATATATCAGTAGTCAAAACAAAAGAAAAAGAACAGGAACTTAGGCTGCCAAAGAGGATTCATTTTTCATTTCCCTGAGCGCAGCTTCGACAGCAAATAAAGAGTCAAGGAATCAAATGACTGAAAATACCTCAGGCGGTGCTGCACAAAGCATGTAGAAACAGTGATAGTTTCTTTCAGGAATAGAAATTTGGCAAACACGAGACCTTTCAAGAAGATAAGTTCGAACAGCAGCTCCTGAAATTCGTCCCCTCTCATCAAATTGTAGCTCAACAAACTTGCCGAACCGACTGGTGCAAGTAGAAAAGAGGAACTAGTTCATTGATGAGTGACCATTTATATATTATTATTCCCAAATTACTGTATAAAATAATAAATTAAGGAAAAGCATAGTGATATATGGTCAACCTGGAATTATTATTTCTGACAGTCTTTGCATTGCCAAATGCTTCTAGAACAGGATTTGACTGCATAAACAGATAAACAAAAAACAACATCAGAACATATATTATAGAGAACAGGAAGAAAATTAAATTACCACAGGGAACAAAAATTTTACTTCTAACTCTAGCTAGAATTAAATTTTTCCAAAAATAAAAAAATAAAAAAATAAAGAAACTCACTTCCAGAACTTGTTGCTCTACAGATCGCCCTTCAGCTGCGCTTCTTCCTCCCATGTGTGCAAGATAGCGCATAAGCAACTTGGTGCTTTCTGTTTTACCAGCTCCACTTTCACCACTCACTAAAATTGACTGGCTTATTCCGTCGTTTATCATCAATCTGATTTCAAAAGTGAAACCTCTTCATGCTGCTGAAGTGAGAACTGCAATTTTTTTAACATGCCTAACAAAAGCTATAGCATACCTATATGCAGCATCAGCAACTGCAAAGGGATGCGGGCTAAGTTCACCAAAGGCTGCACCCTTGTATTGTTGCATCATGTGGCTGTCATAAAGATGAGGAAGTCTCCGGAAAGGATTCACAGCAATCAATATATTTCCAGTATAGGTCTGTAAGCACATTCAGAAGCATCAAAACAAGCTGACAAAATAGTCATTCAAGAAGCAAAACAATTACACTAGAATTGCCTCCAACACGTAAAAGATACACTACAAGCATACTACTCAACTCCATCACAACATGCAATGCACATAAAATATGCACTGAGACAGCATGAATGCCAATTCGTATGGTAATCACAGTTTGACATGAGAAGAAGAACGAATTATTGGAAGGAACAGCGAGAGACCTTATGCTGCTGTAGTTTTTCATTTTTCACTTACATAGATCTCATTCATGTCATATCTCGATTTTAGATTCTGAAGAACACCAGGCTCATGCAAGTAGGCCAGTTTTGTCATGTCGTCAACACCACAAGGAGAAGCTTCAGCGTCCTTAGGATAAACACTAGATACTTTTGCAACAACCTGCATGAGAGACCCACATTATCAATTTTGGATGTTTTAAGAGTAAATGTTCTGCCAAAAACCAAAAAATAAAAATTGAAAAGATGCTTGGCAGCATGACATAAAACATATGTCAGAACAAAAATGACATGAACTCACTACCAAACCAAAAAGAGTCCGCTCAAGTGAGACATGATAATGTAAAGCTTGACAGCCTTAAGCAAGAGTACTGACCGTCTTTCCAGATGTGCAACTAATCTTAATATCGTCACCATTGACATCCAAGACCTCCCCATCTATCCAAGCCACTTCAGGATCCCCAACCCAAACTTGAGATCCAACTACTATATTTGCTGAAGTTGCCTGCAAAACAAGAATTTCCACTACAGTTACATCAAAATGGCAACATACTGATGCTTGCTTAACCAGTAAGAAATCACCATAACGGTTAATTCACCATCCTTCCATTCATCAGCAAACAAAGATAATTTTTTAACAAAATTAACAGTATAAAACATCAATTGGATGTCATAAGTAACAGAATTATGAAAGGTTCCTCATTTGCAGTTTAAAGCACAAACTTAAGCTTTTCAAAACTGAAAAAAGAAAAAGGATTGAACCCTCAAAATCAATCAAACAGGAGAAGATCGACAAAACTCCATAGAAGAAAAACTGAAATCCCAAAGGTGAAGACAAAAGTTCCATACCATTTCTATCTATAATCAGTTCAAGATCTCGAGCAGCTTCAAAAAATCCAACAAATCAACAATTAAAAAAATAAACGAAATAGTTTCTCAAAAGGCAAGCTTTCCCCAAGATCCAGCACCAAAGATCAAAGCTTTCGTCCTTTCCTTTGCTCGATTTCACTATAGCCAACAATAGATCGGTCAGATCTCGTCAAAAAGACTTCGTTTATGGTGCTTTCGCGTGCTTTGATCGCCGTACAATGAAGGAAAGAGCCCTTCTTTTCGACTCTCTCCCGGCTTTTGATTCACAAAGGGAGGGGGAGAAGAGAGGAGAATACGAAACGAAGGTTTTTATGGGTTTAATTAATTAGAATGCACGGAATTCCCAATTTCACCCTCGTTCCGTCCGGAATTTACGGTCACTGCCCCCTAGCTCTCGCGTTTTAACCACGGTTTACCATGCCAAGAAAAAACATGGGATCTTTGTCTTGACCACGTGACCATTATTTTACTTTTTACCCCTTGAAAAAGTATAAATTAAATTAACAAAAAATTTGCTTTTGCTTATGTGCCCACAAAAAACAAAATTGCAACATTTATTGTGTTCTGTAAAAAACTATATTTATGTATATACCTTAATGAATTACTATTATTATGTATATGACTTTTTGAAAAGTAAATTGAAAACATTTCTGTAAAATGTTTTATAAAGACATTTCTTCCAAAAAAAGTTTTTTATACGATTACATTACCCTCTAATAAAATTTATTTTAACAGTCAAAATATGTGAATTCATTTGTCCTAATCTTTTTATTAAGATGAAATCACAAAAAGAATGCCATATGTAGCCACCAACTATCACATTGAAGGAAAAGTCCAAAACAAATAAATTTAAAATATTACGACCAACAATAAGCCAAACTTTATTTTTTTTTAATATTAATAACCAGTGATTTTTACTGAGGTATGCAAGCAATCGTTTCAAATAAGAAAAGATCTTTTGAATAAATTCGAGGTTAAGAAAAGTAATTTTTTATTTATGTAATTAACCTAAATTAGATACACTAATTTGGAATCACTTATATTAAGGACTATGAAAGGTAATTGCAAACTTTCTTGGGGACTAATGCGTAATAATCCGGCTTAGTGTTTCTGCAGGAGGGAAAGGGTTACTTCTCTGCAATCCACAATGATAATGACCCTTTTGGGCAGAGAGAATTGAGTCCTGCCAGCTTTGCACATTGGATCTTGATCCTACGGTCCCGATTTAGTTTGCTAAAATCTACCAAAAATAATATTTTAATAATTCAGCTTATTTTTTAAATAATTATTTAGAACTATATATTTTTTATTTGTTTTTAAAAAATATTGATACTAAAAAATATTTGATATTAAATAAAATTTTAATGTGAAGTATTTAATTTCAAGTAAACCAAAAAATGTCCATATAAAATTTTTCGTTTCAAACTAATTTTCCAAAATACATTTTCTTAAATGCATAACTGAACTCACCAGCCAATGACAAGTTGTCACTTTCGTTTCTGATTTAATTTATTAAATAAATGGAATTAGAAATTAGTATAAAATATGTAACGCCATAAATGATAGAGAAAATGAAATTATACTTGGAATTATTTATAATTAAAGTGAATTAAGATCAATTAGAATTTTAATTACACCCTCGCAAGTGGCCAAAAATCATGATAAAAAGACATAATGACAGTAATAATAATATTAATAATAAGTGTTCCAAGTCATGTTCGAAACGATCGAGCGGATGTGCTGTCATCTTGTTTTAGCTTGATGGCATTTTCGTAGTTATCCTGGAAATTCAATGGGGATCTGGGAAACTAGTGCACTCAGAGATCAGATCAATACCGCTCGTTTGTATTAAGTAAAGATTAGCTGATCTTAGCGGTCCATTTGTAGTGTCCCATGCCGCGGTTCGTTTACGCGGTCAGGAGAAGTCATCGCGTGCACGTCGACGCGGTCTTCTCGGCGCATCTAGCGATTGTCAATCACGTTGTCTGGTTAATCCAACGGTGAGAATTCGCAGAGATCTGCATATCGGTGCATTACTGGCCGTTTGATGAAAGGTGGGAATCATGCCGAGGATGTATTCGAAGCACAAATTTGGCGTGTTCTTTGCTTTTAATTATAGAAAAATCGTTTTGATTTTTTCAAGGGTTTTTTAATGCATATTACTTAAAAATGCAAAGTTATTATATGCTTCTATTTTTAACTTATATCTACAAAAGTCATATATATATATATATATATATATAGAGAGAGAGAGAGAGAGAGAGATGTACATGTATACTCTAAAATTCTTATCATTTAAATGATACCGAAAATAGAGTTAATATGTACATATGAGTGTGTGAGTGTTAATTTATATTTTTGGGTTTGTTTCATGAACCCACCACATAAGGCACGTTTCTCATTTTGACAATGAGATAGTTATTGCGGGTTGAAAATCTCATGCTATGAGTATGTTTGATTTTCACATCGGTACAACTCAAGCAGTATAACACAACACAAATGGGTGGGCAAGTGCTTGTATTGTTCCAAATTTGATGTTTAGAGAAAATGATAAAATTTAACTAGACTGAAAATGATGAAATTAACATATTACACATATATTATTTTAGTGGCTAACTTATTGTGGTAGATGAATGATACTGGTGGTCGGGTGGTGATGGTGGTGGGATGATGGGGTTGGTGATTGTGGTTGTCTATGGTGGCTAGTGACTCGCTCGCAATGGTGATCAACAGACGGCGGTCACCAATGGTTGGTATTCTATTTACAATTGTCACTGGTGCCCAACTAGCAACAGTGAACAATGGTAGACGAAGATGGACAGTGGTCAGGTTATCACTGTAATTTTCCTTTTACTTAAAGAAAATAATGTCTTTGGTTGTCATGACTCTCACTTATATTCTTATACCATGGCTTTGGTGAGACAAAAAAAACCATCAAGTTGTGTTATCTTTCACCACACTTTTGTTGTGTACCCACACCTCATTTATAAATCAAATAAAGCACACAAAAAATTGTGTTGTGCTATTCCTCATTTTTTTTAAGGATCGAACGCACCTTATTGTATTATAGAGTATTTTTTACTCATTGTTTATTCGGAGTAAGTACTAATCATTATGTCAAGCCCCGTCCGGAGAGACCCGAGGAGGGACACCTATGCCACTCAACTCTCGATTCGCCGCAAGATTAACAACAACCTAAGAAGAACAACTCTGAATAGAAATCACAAGTTTAAAGTATACAAAGCATAAAGCACAACAATAACGCAGTAGAAGCAAACAAACCAAAACCTAAATATAAGGTTCAATGAAAGATGCTTGTCATGATTACAACAAGGTTTCCAAAAAATGAGACAAGCATACGAACCATGCATAAAGAGTAACAAATACACTAGTATATTCATGTTCTTGTACAATGTAACATTTTCAAGAAGAAACATACGTAAAGTAGGGATTAAAGAAGATAACTGGAAGAATGCTCAATACTCCAGTTTGCTGCAACACCACTACAAATTAGAGCCTGGAAAAAAAGGAGAGCGTGAGTAACTAGAGTCACTCAGTGAATGGGCCACCACAATTTTATAGAGTACCCAAAAATAATCGATAAATCGACAAACCAAGTTTTAGCGGTAATACATATAGACTAGAACATTTCAGCATATATATATATATATATATATATATATACATGTAAGAATACCACATATAGCATAAAAGACCCATTTTTGTAACTCATGAATAGCTTAATCCAGGTTTTAAAACAATAAATCACAAAACTCTTCAACAAACCAATTTAATTTTAACAAAGGCATATTTTCTAAACACACGAAGTTTACATCTCGAGCAATTAGATAATGGTCCAGAAATCCCTCTAAACTCTAGCCATGGTCGCGGCTAAGTTCAGAGCCTCCAAATTACTCATGTTCTTGATGTTGACCACCGAGTCTGTGTGGTGACTCCGAACTCCTGATATTTGTCCAATTAGGCCTCTACATGCCATCTAAAGTGGACAAATAAACTAGGTCCACCACGCCACCTCTAAAGACTGGCCCGTGGGGACCCCTTACTGTAGTAAGCGGGTTCTAACCCCATCACCAATAAAACATCATGAAATGTAGTAGCAATGTAATTCAAGTAAATCATTTCACAGAGTCCTTGTCCAGAACAAATGTTCACACTTTATTATTATTATTATTATTATTATTATTATTATTATTATTATTATTATTATTATTATTATTATTATTATTATTATTATTAATATCTAGTTTATCTTTTTTTAATTATCTCTCGAGATCCTTCCTTATCTCCTTAATAATTATCTTGATTTAGTCTATAAATTCTTAATCACTGCTACCATCACCATGAAATTTCTGATCGTGGTCTTTAAGGAAACCAAGGTTTTAGTTTTAATTACGGATTTGTTTAGTTAGAGAGGTGTTGGCAGCGAGGCTTGAGATACCCCCCATTGGGAACTCATTTATCGACGTCTGTAAGGTAAGTGACTTTAGATTTTATTTGGCCTGCAAAATTTTAGATTTTATACAATTGTAGTTTATAAGATGTAACCCTATTAGTGTAGTTTTGTAAAATAATATTCTCTACAGAACTTGAAGATTAACTGGCACAATCCATGATTTTAGAGGTTGAATAGAGCAAAGTGAAAAATAATAAAGTTGTAGGGTTTGATATCAACTAAGTACCTGCAAAATTTCATATTTTATACATCTGTAGTTTATGAGATACAGCCGTATTAGAGTAACCATGTCAAATAGTATTCTGTATAAAACTTGAAGATTGATTGATATTTTTAATGATTTTAAAGGTTGAATCAGGCAAGGTGCAACATACAAAAGTTGTTCATTTTTCGATTAAATATATATTCCTAAAATATCATGTTATTTGATGATATATACTGAGAGCTATGCGTATTAAAAAGGTTGTGTATGATTTTACTGGTTTGCAGAAATAGATGGATATTCAAATTGATGCAATAAATTTAATAGTATTCTAATCAGTGTGAATTTTGGATATGTCATAGCCTCATTTGTCTAGTTTTCTTAGAAGAAAGAATATTAACTATTTTGATTTATAAATTGTAGTCTTCAGTTAACTATGCACTAACACTATCATTAGGGGTTAAACACTCACTGTATTGACATGCAACTCTGTTAAGAGACTATAGTTTCGCACTGTTCCGTCGGTAAAGAATAACGACCTTTGATATTCTGGCTCGGATCATCGAGGGTAAACAAATGAACTCTGAAATTTTGGCTTAGGTCACCAAGGGTAAACAAACGGACATCTGATATTTTGTTTTAATCATAGTGAATTGGGAGACCTATACTGTGTTTATCTAAAATCAGACTCTATTGAACCGTTTTGTTTTGTTTCCGAATTTTATTTTGGCAGATGTTCTATTATATCATATCAATGATTTTTGTTTTGGATTTTTGAGATTTCTATTTGGTCCCAAATACTTTTAGCGGTTGCCTACTGGACTCTCAAGCTCATTAAGTTTGATCCCTTTTTTTTCAGATCAAGAGTAGGGTTACTTAGTGGGCAGCTTAGCAGAGTTGTTGAGCAAATCATCATCTAGTTTTAGCAAATTAATGAGCTCTCTTTTCATGTGGACTTGGAATTCTATATCGTGAATAATTATTGTTCCAAAATTTGTTAGTAAAAAGTTTGTAATTCGCATGTTGTAGCCTTTTCTTTTATTTTAGAATTTATATTTTTGTTAGATGTTATTTTTTAGTATGAGATAGGTTCTAAGGCCTTGGCTACCTACTTGGTCTCGGTCTTGTAGGTATGCCGCCATTTGTCAACACTTCGAGTTCGGGGTGTGACGCTGACCGTGTATATCTCGGCCTAGACCCCTTCAGATTATGAGTTATACCGCCGTGTGCTCTTGTTCCGCCCGTGTTCCACCTAGGATCGCGTCCCTTGAAGCCCTAAATATACACGGGTGTGTACATCTTTTACACGACTGTGTTTTTCTCGGTACAAAGTGCTTTGGGAGTGCTCGATCATGCGGGTGGCAGCTCGCACACGCTCCTGGTGACCTTACTCGCCAGCGACTAAGAACTACAGAGATGTGTACTTTGCCCGTGTAGTGAACTAGTTATGGCTTTTGCTTCCGTTTTGCTCCCGAATTTGTTCTTTTGGCTTTTAGTGTATTTTTTTTCTTCTAAAAGCATAAGTAGAACAACTAAGTACCGAATTATTCGAAAATCAACTTGAAGACAACCATAATCACGCAAAATTAGATGCTGTAAATTATATAATTAAGCACTTATCAAACTACAATTCCTAGTATAAACCCCTTTTCTATTATCCAACTTAATTTTGTTTAGTAATATAAAAAATTTTCATAAAATATAAAAATAAAAATATGAGAAAAATAATAAAATAATTGTTTTTTTGTAACAAAACTTGTTTTGTGTTTTCTATTTTCCAAAACATGCAATAACTTGTATAGCCAAACATATTTTTGTTTTCAAAAAATTTATAACGAAACAAAAATAAAACAAAATTGAAATAAAAACACAAAATAGAAATAAAAACACAAAATAGAAAAACAAAAACAATCCCAAGTGACCCCTCGGTTCCTAATTATAAAATTCATCATCATAAGTATAGAGAAACAAAAAACTCTAATGAAATATGAGAAAAACCCTTTGACTTTCTGAAATCTACTTAATTAGATTTATGGAAATCCACTCTGAATATATCTTCTTGTTTAATATTCATTCTCTTTGCCTCTCTAGGTCACATAATTGTGCCTCTAAAAGCTCCCCCTTTTTCTTCAGTTTTGTCTTTTATAGTTTAAATTTCGGTTTTTAGATGGAACATGGGCAAGAACATGACAGTCTACTATTTATGTTTCTCACAAAATCATGAAATCCTCCAATCTAGAGTAAACACATGCATGAACAAGGGCATCAAAGAACATGGTCGTGCACGTTAAAATTTAAGAATAATAATCAGTGCATTATGAGCATAGCTGTGTTTCTAACTGAGTCAGCCCCTACAGCTTTGTAACTCAAACAAAATGGCTTCAAATTGATCCAAAGTCATCCAAATCCATTCCTTTTGCTCCAAACAAGAGAATTACAACCTAAAACTAAAATATGAACTAATTATATAGTATGTGAAACAATAAATTATATATAAAAGCAAGAATATACACACACACACACACACACAGAGAGTTTAGCACTTATGATGACTACTTTATCGTGGAATCTTACGTGTTGGTATATGGAAATCTAATATTCCCCATCTCATATGAGGATAGATTAACTTAATGAAACTAGTAATTTTTGGTTTCTGTGATGCAACCCAAAGAAGTTATCAATGTGCAAGTGTTTGAAGTAAACATATTGCATTGCAATAAGTGTCATAAAGTTAGTCATAATCGGAAAACTTGCAATAAAGTCATAGCAAATTGCATTATCACATGTGCCCTTCATCTTGTTTCTCTAATGTCTTTATTTTATGCAATAAATCCAAGTTTCAACTTAAACTAAATATCTATGTGTGGTGAAGAGTGCAAATAATACACACAAAATAATAATATACCCTCACTAATGAAAACTAAAAGACCTAAATAATAATATAAAATAAATGGAATACTAAATGCAAAGAAACTGTAAGATGTAAATATAATACCTCTTTTCTTTCTCTAGGTGAGGCTAGAGATATTTTCGTCTTTTACATAATTAGGGTATTCTTTGTGATTTTCCTATGTGTGGAGCATATGTGTAATTTTCACCCATGCCAGTCATTATTCTCTTTTCTTAGATGTAGAGGGGTAGTTGTGTCTTTTGATCATTTAATCTCTCAACCTTATCTTTACAAACTTCATCACTTCTAAAAGAATCCATTCACTGGAATTCCTTTCCTTTGGTAGACCATCATCCTCCCAAACCTAAAAGTTTTTTTTTCTTCTCTTTTTCCAAGCTTTTAGTGGAGTTTCAAGGCTATTTGTTATATTAACTTGGTTAGGTGAGTTCTTTTTTATCGTTTGATGTATGTTAAGCTCTTTGTTCGTGCTCTCTAAAATCTCTTTATGATTATTTGAGTTCTTTTAATTTTCTAGTATGAGCTATTAAAGTGATTTGTTTGATTGTTTAGAGATGTTACAAACTTGAATCTCTTTATTCATTTTTGTCTCTTGTATTCAAGTATGATGAATTCATACTTTATGTTCATTCTGAAAGAGAAAAATTAAAAATTCCTATGAATACAAAGTCCTTGAATCATGCCTCCTTTGTTTCTCTCTAAAGTATATTGTTTGAGTGTTGTAATTCCATGCTAATCTATGAGAGTTGCTCTCGGGTATTGTAACAGTCCTTGGAATTACTGTAGCACAGATAATTGACACTGATTTTATTGTTGATGTTGAGGGTGGGTTGGTTTCCTTGAATTTGAATGTTTTACACATAATATAGGAACCAAGCTAAAGTCAAGCCTTTTGTGATCCTAAAAGAATTACTGTAGCACAAAATGTTGGTTCCTACTTGAATTTGAATGTTTTACACATAATTCTTTTAGGATTACATGAAAACCAATGTTTTGTGATACTTGATATATGGCATGTTGCAAACTCGATAAGAACTCTTTTATCTTGAATTTGGGATACACATTATCTTTCTAAGTTTTCTTGCCAATCCTATTTCTTGAAAATATGGACCTTCATTATAACTTCTATCTTGCACCTAAAATGTTGATGGGTGTGGGCACTAAAGTTCTTTTGGCTTTTGTTTATGAAAAGTTTTAAGAGTTGTGACTATGATATGCCAATGGTGCTACATTTTTGGAATATTCATCTTGAATATGATATATATAGATAGTTTATATCTGAAACCAAAAAAGATTATGCTATTTATGAGTGATGTTATACTTTATATCGAGCTATGGACGGTATGTGAGTGGTTTCTTGTAATTTTGATGGTGACATACTTTGTGTGATTCACTACAGTGGAAATCCTCATGATCCGACTTATAAAGGCGGTGTAGCTGACTAGTTGTAATTACCTATATTAGGATATACATAGAAAATTTGAATGGGACCCAAGCCTGGCTGACATATTTTCATATGTTTTTCTAAGACTTACAGTTTTGAACTGTTTTATATATAATTTATATATGGTTTACCTATGGAAATATATGGGAATGATTTATATGACTTTTTGTACTCGAATAGATTTTATTTCAATATTTTTTGAATTATGTAACCTATTCACTCCTGAGTAATGCTATTACTCATCATTCTTCTTTTGCTACGCCTCAAGCTAAGTTATGTGCACTGTAGACTCATGTACTGAGCAGCCACCTTCGCATACTTTTATTTTAAAGTTTGTTTGTTACATATTATCACATGTTGTGTTCTGTAAACTTCTTGTATAAATTGTACGTGTTAAGTTGTATACTTATATTTGTGTGGGGTAACTCTTTCGACATAGTTGCTGGTTTGTACTGTAAACTTCTTGTATAAACTGGATTCATGGAGTTGTATACGTATGTTGGTGTGTGACAACTCTTTTGATAGAGTTGTTGGTTTTTATATTTATTTTATTTATTTTTTATTTTGTTTTTGTTGTGAACCTGTCTTTATGTTGTAATCTAAGTTTGTGTGAAACTTGCCACAACTTAGGTGTGGGTCCTGAGTCGTTATGGTGATTTTCTCGTGCTTGACCATGGTCAAGGCATGACAATAAACAATTAAAATGATGAAATATAGGAGATGTCAATAATTCATTAATCTTGCTTCCTGGGCAGATTAACCGGATTTTATTATCCTGATTACAAAGATGCTCATGGTTTTTCAATGGAATATTTGATCTAGTGCTACGTTCTCCAAGGCAAGTGGGGCAACCTTCAATGCATTATCTAGGACAAGTAAAGCGTAGGACTAGTGAAGTATTGAAGTCTAGTGTTGTTACTATTGGTGTGATTTTAAATCTTTGTGTGATGACTGCGTTAATTGCGTGGTTTTCTTATGACTTAAGTTTCTTCTCCTCTTTTGCTTTCTTCCTTCGGCTCATGCCATCCATTAGTATCATAATAGCATTCTATAGGTTTCAATGTACCATATTCCCAATTGAAAGGTAGAGTTACTTATATGAACCTTGTTATATAAAATAGTGCAATCAATATGATCTATCTATCTTCTGCTGTGGGCAATCTCACCCATGTGTCAGTGGGGTGTTCATCACGCCTACTTATGTCAAGCTTCATTGAGAGTGGTTAAACACTTAGTTATGCAATAAGAATAAGCCTTGATTAGTTCAAGATGACAAAAAAGTAAACTATGATTATATAGTACTATGGTACGTTGGTATTGAATCATATATAGGGCTTACAACTTGAAAGCAATAGAAATATTCCTTTTACTCATCTACTAGTGTTACCTACTCATCTACTATCTACTCTAGAAACTGAATTGAGTGATTTAAATGAATCTAAATCTACTGTGACTTAATAGGGGAGGACTGGGAAAGTAATTAGGAAAAAAATCAATCATCAAAGAAAGATGCCTAGGCAAAGAATCCTCCTAAGGTCTCTAATCAAGCTATAGATATAGAAAATGGACTGGCATTGATTGGACAACACCATGGGTGTTCTTAGAGCATGCTAATCTCTTCTTAACCTACTAATCTAGGGCTGCCTTACGATCTATGACCCCAGACAAAGATTGAACTGAATTGCATAAATTATACAAATCCCTCTATTGAGGCACTAAATCCCTAATCTCATACAAGGTTAAACTGAGATTTCTCTCAAATCTAATCCTCTAAGATTGCATTAACACCTATTGGAATCCTTACATAATGTGCATCCTATGGGAGAGTTGAAGTGAAATCTACCTTAAATCTATGTACATCTCTTTAATTGTGCTAGATCTATGCATGGAAGATCTCTCAATCACACACATAGAATTTAACATGAAACTAACCTCTTGCTATAATAAGAATCATGGCATAACAAGCACACACAATAGAATCAAATCCACATTGATAGAAAACCCAATATCAAATGTTTATAAAAGTTTTAAACTTATGGTTCATCAATGTCTAGGCACTTAGGATATTTAGTTCCTCATAATCGAGGAATATGAAAAAAATGCAGTAAACTTCTTCATTCTTGAATACTCAGCTATGCCTAAACTTCTTTATTCTTGAATGCTCAGCTATGCCTTAGCTTGAGATGGAATACATTACCTTGAATCTCCTCTGCCGACTCCCTTCATGAGTTCTTCATTGGTGCTACTTTCGCAATAATGACAACCTCTCCACTCTTGCCCTAGAAGCTCTCTTCACCCGTAATCGAAGTTTTGAGTGTAGCTCAAGTGAAATCTAGGAGAATCCTCAAACCATAGGGCATCTAAACCTTTTATAATGCTCAAAGTTAGTATTTGAAATTATCTTTGCCCTTATGGCCATAAGGAACATTACTACACAATGCTTACAAGAGTAAGGAGCACCATGAAATCGACCATAAACTTCTCTGCTAGTGTCTTCTTTGTCTTGAGTCTTGATTTTCTAAACCTTTTTCCTATGACCTAGGTTTATGGTCTTAAGCTTGGCCATAAACTCTTTTAAAAAATCTGTATTGTAGGCTTTATTAGTTTAAGGAAGCTCAAATTCACTACTGTGGTTTCATATGTTCTCTTTTACCCTTGAAAACAAGATAGAAGAGAGTTAATTACCAAATTCATCCATAATTTACATGAATAAAGTGCATCAAGTAAGAATAATAATAGTAGTAGTAGTGGTAGTAATAATAAAAATATGCTCATTTAAGCACTTACTAGAAGTGATGGTTTAGTATTATTGGAATAAGCATAATCTCTTTATAAGTGCTTGATTATACATACTTTCAGATCATTAGTTGAAGAACTTTGCTTCTTTTTTTTATGAATTTAATCATTTCTTCCACTTAATTTGATTTTGTTGTGCATTCAGGCCATAATCTTGATGTTTAGAGGAAAAGAAGGGAAATTTGAGCAATTGGAGTATAGTATGATCAACAATTGAGGTTTTATAGAGCTATACAGGTGAATACATGACTGTGCTTGAGGTCATGTGGACACATGTTCATGCTCTCAATTATACAGTACACAACTGAAGCGGAAAAAGCATCTCGAGAGATACATGGCCATGATCATGGTCATGTTCCCGTCCATGTTCTTCAACATGGTCAAAAGTATGAGTTATATGCTCATGTATTTCGTCAAGGGTTTTGTTCCAAGTATTGTGCAACTCAAGTACACACCCTTATACATGACCATGTTGAGCTTGTATTCTACCATTATTTCAATAGCTATAAAAGGCAGCAACATATGGATTTTGAGGAGAATTTTAGAGATTATTTTAAAGAATTTATGGAAGCCTATTCTAGGAGGTTAATTGGGCGATCCCACTAGAGAGATCCCTGGTGGAAATATTGTGAGATTGAGTATCAATTGATGGTCAAGTTTCTAATCTCCATGGGTAGGATTTCTTTAATCAAAGAAGGCTAGAATGCTTAAGTGGGTTTATCATGTTTATAATGTTTTATATTTCTTTCATTGACTTAGATGTATTTTCTTCTATAATGAAGAATTAATTATTCTTGGGTATTCATATATCAATGAGCCTTAAGGATATATTTTGTAATAAGACCTTTTTGATATCACTTATGTATATAAGTTTATTGTGATTCACCTACGTTCTTTATTGCCATGAATTCGATAGAACGAGAGCTTTGATTCATGTTAGATGGGTGCATGGGAGTTTTTTTTTTTATATAGATCTACTCTTGTTGAAGGGAGTTGATGACACGTCTATAGATTGGGCATTGCAAATCTTGCAGACTAAGGTAAAACTAAATAGAGAAATTCACAGATTGTTAATGCAATAGTAGGGAGAGTTTATTAGAAAAAGATTTTAATCAATCTCCTTTGGAATTAGTTGTTGGTAGACTTGAGACTTGAGAATGTTATCAACATAGTTTGAAAATCTTTATTGTCCAATAGAGTCAAATTTCATCTTGGTGATGAGGTCTTGTTAAACCTATTAGGATTTTTATGAGGACACCACCTTTATATGATTGATTGTCTTCAAACTGCTTATCCTTTTAGAGTCGTTTGATTTAGTTTTTATTACTACTTGGAACTACAATTGTTTGATAGGTTAGGTAACAGAAGAGTGGTTAATAATAGCACTTATAGTCCATGTGAGATCAACACTCTACCCACTTACTATATTACTTCAGTGGCTAGGGTACATGCTAGACATGCATCATGAGTCCATCACTTCCATTGTTTGGTACTCATCCAGTGCATGATCTATCTTCTCGTATATCCAATTAGTGGTGTGCTTTTGTCTGGACAAGGCAAGTGCCAATAGTCTAGTGATGGTTGGATGGTTTTATTCAGGAAGTTGATTTCTTGGAGTCTAACAAAATTAGGATGGGCACATTGACAACATCATTTGTGGTCATTTTCCTTACAACTACATGGTATACAAATGGTCATGGCTTGCATGATCCCATTTAATATTTCACACAATTGTCTTAAGTAATAAAATTAAACATTAACTAATGAAGTAGCATATATACATTAGAATATGTTTCTATATAATTAATAATAGAAATAACCTTAAAATAATGTAATAAGTACTTAAACACAATACTAAGCATTGAAGTAAACAAATAAACCTCTAAACATAATACTAATTAGTTAACATAGAAAATAAACAACAACACAAAGTACTAACTATTTAATAAAAATCTTAAGCATTTTATGTAAATATTAAAGAGTAAATTATTAGAGGGATCAAGTACCAAATAGGAAATATGCATATTGAGAGCGAAATAAAAATATTACATACTGCGGTATTATAGTAACACCTAACAAGTGAACTTAGAGAAAACAAAATTAAAAAATATATAGTTTAGCATTATAATAAGCAGTCAACTTACATATCAATCCTACAGTTTAGGAACATTAATATAGTCACTTGCTGAGTCTAGTTTAACTCAAACTAGGGTTCTCTTTTCTTCCTTTTTGGTCTTATGCTCTTAAGCAGCATAGTCTACATGGATGTCAAGATTATCAATATTATCAGCAAAAGGTTTCTCATTATTCAAACATGTTGGGGATACTATTATGGTTCTAATGTCCATCATCATATTGTCATCTAATGTAGTGAACTTGGGCAGAGTTGGGACAACCTTTTTCTTTCTCTTTCTCTTTCCTGGATCTATTTGTGTGATTTTGATAAGATTATCTTTTGATTTGTTGACATGAATGAGTTTAACAAAGTTGGGGTTTGATATTAGGGAGGAGAGGGGCATGTACAAGTTAGTATGAAATACATAAGTTCTAAATAAAAACTTCTAAATCTAATGACTATCAAATAACAATGAGCAACTTTCCGTATAATAAACAAAACAAATATTATAAATAATAATGTTTAGAACTAATTATTGCAAACGAAAACTATATGGTTATTGAACATCATAAACATAAGCAAATGAGAACAACACAAACAATACAACACAGTACAAGCGGTTGAACTTCAACACAAGTGCTACTATATGATGTTCAATATACAACATAATTATTTTTTCTTACAAATAAGGATATATAATATCCTTAGAATTGTTGTTGACCACGAGGTCCTTGCAAATTTATGGGTGAAGTCCCTCTTTTTTAAAAGGGTTTCAAAAGAGATAACAAACAATTAATACTGAAAGAAATAATGATGTTACCCATACTTTTGTTTCTTGAGAAGTGCATTTGCATTAAATGAAATTTCTTTTAAGTTATTAAATAAGTTTATTTCTTAGCAATTCATATTCTTTCCTTACTAGTCCAGTTCGAGACACATCAATCATTGTTAAAGGATTAACTCATATTTATTCCTTAACTGGGTCATACTTCTTCCTTATAAATTAGAGCCACTACCTAGAAGGTTACCAACTAGCAAGCTTCTAATATTAGGTTATCGATTAGCTGGTTACTAATTAAAGAGTTAAATAATTACAAGATTTTAACCACTAAGTTTTTCTATATAACTATTTTAAAATTAATTTTTTATATATTTGAATCCACACTTCGCACAATTTTAAATAATCTAACTAGTCACTAAGTTAAATTCCTTCTTTACAGGTTAAGTTACTAACTAACTGCTTACTCTTTAGCATCATTAGCTTGTGAGTGGCAACTTAAAAAAATTGTAAGTGTAAAAATTTAAACTTAAGTTAACTTGTTGTAACTCCAACATCTTAAGCACCAAGCCATTCTATATAACTTGTTTAAAGTTAAATATTAATATTTGAACCCATACTACTCACAATTTTAAATCTACTAATTGGCTACTTTGTCATATTCTTTTTCATGGATCATTTTACTGACTAGCTGTTTATTGGTTAGAGCCACTACATAGAAGGTTAGCAGTTAGTTAGTCAGTGGTCGTGTAAATATATGGACTTGAACCATGGTTAACTAATTGCAGCCCCAAAATGTTAACCATCAAACAATTATATTTAACTTGTTTAAAGTTAAAATTTTATATACTTGAACCTACACTTTTTTGTAAATCTTTACATTTTATAGCCACCACTTAGTTGGTTACTAACTAGTAGTCACTTTTAGCGTGACTACTCGCAAGTTAGCCACTAGCTAATGCTCATTCTTAAAATAAAGAGTAAAGGTGGGAATTTATACCATGGCTTTCTAGCTGTAACTCCAATATCTTAGCATTACATTATTCCTATAACTTGATTAAAATTACATTTTTATATATTTGAATCTACACCTTTCGCAATTTTAAATCTCATAATATGGTTATATCTTATTTATTGGTTAGAACTACTATTTTCTTAGTCACTTGGTCACACGCTTCCTTACAGACTAGAGCCACCACCTTATTTAAATCTAAAATAGTTGTTTACTGGTTAGACTGACTAATTCTAGTAAAGATTATAACATGCTAGTCTAGAGATAGGGACATCCTTCCTCGTCCTTGCTTCATAAAGGATGGGGGATAAGTTCTTAATTATACATATTTTTAGATCATTATTTGAGGCATTTTGTTTCGTTATTTTGAGGATCAATACCTTATGGTATGTACTTTGCTTTTATATATTGTGTATTAATACCATAATTATATAATTAGGAGCAAAATAAATACATATGGAGCAATTAAGAGTTGCTTTGAAGTACAATCAAAGTTTCAGAAAGTTACATAACCAAGAACAAGGTCGTGATTAAAGCTATGTATTCCCTTGTTCCTGATCTCAAATGTACACAACAAAGTTGAAGTGGGAAATTCATCTCAAAAAATAAATAACACAAACATGGTCACGTTCTTCAATATGTCCACCACGATGACCAACACACCAATGTATATTTTTGAGGGTTTTGTTCCAAATATTGCATGACTCAAGAATATGGCTTAGTACACGGCCTTGTTAAAACCCTTGTTCTATCATATTTTAGTAGCTATAAAAGGTAGTGATGTGAGGGTTTTAGTAGACTTTTTAGATTATTTTTTAGGAACTTTTAGGAGGCTATTCTAGGAGGTTAATTAGATGGTTCCACTAAAGGTGAGATTCTTGGAGGTGATTTAGGAGATTGAGCATTTATTGAAGGTGAAGGATAGACTCTCCATGGAAAAGATTCCATCAATCAAAGAAGACTACAAATTTTATGTGAGTTTACCATGTTTTAAATGTTGTCTTGTTCTTTGTTTAATTTAAATGTGTCTTCCATGATGAGGAACTTAATATTTTTTGATCAATGAACCCTATGATATATTTTGCAATACGGCCTTTTGAAATTAGTCCTAGATAGAGTTTTACTACGATTCAGTTATATATTCTTTATTGCAATGAATTATATACAGCGAGAGCTTTAATTCATATTTTATTTGTGCAATTAACATTGAGAAATCTTTTTGCATATAGATCTACCATAATTGAAGAAAGTTGACGGCATGCAATAGGATTTGTTCATTTTAGCCATAACTTTGTTTTATTTTTACTTTATTTCCTTTAGTGTGTTTCATTTTCTTGTATCTTCAATCTTATTTTGTTTTTCTCTTTGTGGAGGATTGGTAAATATGGTTGATGTTGATGTAGTCTTGGCAGTTCTGGTTGAGGCATTTAGAGGATCGATGGATTACTATTTATACATGAACTAGTTTAGAGCAACTTACACAACCTTACATGTTATCCATGTTGGAGGCAACCTTTCCCGCTAGGATTTCAAAAGTATTTCCCAACCTAGGAGCAGAGACGCATTTTGAAGATCTAGTTGCAAGGTTTATTCAAGCAATTGAAGCATGTTTATGAGAACAACTATTGAACAAGAAGCCAAGAATGGAAAAGATTGTAGCCAAGTTTATGTAGACATCGAAGACCTACTTCCTAGCTAATAAGATTGAGTTATGAGTTCAACAAACCCTTATTCACTATATGGAAAAATTACAATAGACATTCTACTAAACTAATTCTTGTTGAATGAGCAAGTCATAAAGAGCAACTAACGTTGATTTCCTATGAAAGTGGAAGATAATTAGAAGGAAGATACCTAGTGCTTTTAGCCTATGAAGGAGAATTACATGGTTGAACATCTCAATTATGTACAAGAAACTTTTTTGGAGGCGAATAAACCTATAGGATCAAAGAAGGAATTCGAAGAAATTGATCAAAGTGAAGAGAAGCAACTAAAATCTACCATTAAGGAACCCCTTGATAAAAAATTGAAGAAGTTACCAAATTACCTTGAGTATGCATTTTTGGAAAAAGATCCAAAGCAACCATTGATCATAGCTAGACGTGGCCATTTTGAACCGAAACAGTAGAATCGAACTGGTTCCGAACCGTCAAAAATAGAACGGGAACCGGCAAAAAACCGGAACCTGAACTTTCATACAAGGTCCGGTTCTGGTTTCAGAATTTGAAAACTGTGGAAACAGGCGATTCAACCAAAGGTTCAAACCGCCGATTCCAGTTAAATCAATATATATATATATATATATATATATATATATATCATGAATGATTAGGTTTTATTTTGTTAATATCATTAATAAGTTATCAATTAAGTAATTACATGTTTAAAGATAGTTTAAATAAATAATTAAATATATTAACCAAATTGATTAGCCGATTAGGTCTGATTCGTGACATTCATCCAACTTATATGTATTGTGCCATGCCAAACTTTGTTACTCATGTAAGAAAATAAGTTATAATTAATTGATTATGCCACAAATTATTGGAAGCACAAACTTGCCTTGATGATTGGGAAAGAGCTAGACTACAGAGTCAAGATGACTTTATACACTCATCATCATCAGACGAGTGAGTAAATGATGGCTCTGGTACAACAACGGTGGCTTCTAATTTCAACTCCTACGACAATGATGTAAGCAATTAGGCATTATGAAAATATGAGAAGTATGTATAATAAAAATAAAGAACTACGTGTGCTTTGATTCCTCTAGAGGATACGTAGGCAACTTGATATAATTAAGTTCAAGCCTTTTATTTTTTTTATTTTTTCCCTTTTTGTACTTTTATTGCAAAATATTATTTTGAATTATTAATACTTTTATTTTTTTAATAAAATATTATATTAAAATATTTCTTGTATTTTTGTGTTCATTTAATTTGAAATATTGAATTATTTAGTTTAACAAAAAAAAATTTTGAACCGTTTGAACCGCCAAACCGAAACCATTGAACCGAACCGCCGGAACCGGACCGCTAAGAACCTTGCTTAGGCCATTCGGTTCGGGTTCAAGGTTTTTTTGAACCAGAACTAACGGTTCAGGGACCAAAACCGGAGGTTCCTGAACTATGGCCATGTCTAATCATAGCTTCAAGTTTCAAGCCAAATTATAAGGAAAAGTTACTAAAAGTGCTCAAGGAGAACAAGAGGGCTATAATGTGGAAGATCTACAATAGTAAAGGAATCAACCTTCTATTTTGCATCCATAAGTTTTTGATGGAGGAGTATTTCAAAGTGGTGGTACAACCTCAATAGAGATTCCCAAATATGAAGGAAGTCATGTAGGCGAAGGCCATTAAACTTCTTGATGCAAGTGTTATTTAACCCATCTCTAATAGTTCCTTGGTGAGTCCTATATATAGATGGTTCCCAAGACAGGATGGATGATGGTTATATCCAACGAGAAGAATGAGTTGATCTTTACAAGGACTGCCATCGATTGGAGAGTATGTATCCACCATAAAAGCTTAATAATCCCACCTTTAAGAATTATTTTCCTCTACCCTTGATTGGTCAAATGCTCAAGTGATTGCCCAACCACACACATTATTGCGTTTCTCGATGATTTGATGAGTTATTTTCAATTTGGCATAGCCCCTGAGGATTTTAAGAAGATGACAGTCACTTTCCCATATGATACATTTGCTAACCGTAGGATGGTTTTGGGCTGTAAAACACATGTGTTATACTACAAAAGTGAATGACCGCTCTTCTCGATATTCAAGTGAAGGACATCGTGGAGATATTTATGGATGATTTTTTTGTTTCTGGAGATTCTTTTAACTTATATTTTTATAACCTAGAGCAAGTGCTTATAGATTGTCAGGGGACAAATCAAGTTTTAAATTGAGAAAAGTGTCATTTTTTTGTACAGAGGCATATAGTATAGCTTATCCAAATAAAATATCCACTACTTTAACTGAACTATCCAAACTAAGAGTTGATATTCTATACTCGAATTATCATTTTAGTTTGACTCAACTTAATCTAGATTTATCTAGAAACAAATTTAGAAATATATTTAGATGTGTAAGTCGGTGATGATAACTCCATTAATAGTTGTGTACAAAACCTCAAGTACATAGATGATGGCTGCATTCATGGCTTTAGTGTGTATCAATCACTTCAACTGATTACTGATTTGGTATGTTTTTAAAATCAAACTGAAGCTTGGAATTTAAAATTAAAATCTAAATTGGTCCATGAAGAATTTGACCATGCATGAGATTGATTAATGACATGAATCTAATTGTTTAACCAACCCTTACAATGTCGAAGGATGGTGGTTAATGTGGCTACATATGTTGTAATTCATGTTGGATTTAGGAGTATTGTTGGCTTCCACCTTATATATTAAAATAATTTTAGAAATATAATATATATTAAGAATTTGATTGATTGGTTTCAAATTTGAATCCATCTTAACCACAAGATCCAAAATACCAGAAGCTCAAAATATCATATAGCTTTAACAAGCAATGTTCAAAAAAACGGTAGGCGCTAGTCGGGCGGTCAGTCATCTTCTAGTGCCAAGAGAGCCTAGGTGGGACCTAGGCAGGGCCTATGCGGTTTTACCTTTTTAGAAAATATATATATTTATAATATAATTTTAATTCTATATAATACCCAAATAGACATTTACCAACAAGGCAACAACCAAATTAATGGGATAGAGAAATTTTTATCCAAAAAAACAAAAAACGAAAGGGATAGAGGAGTTGGTGGACTGTGGGGCCCATGATTTGGAGATAAAATGAGTTAAAAGCACTTTATTAGATTGTGAAATTAGCATATTTAACCCTATATAGTGCACAATTATATATATATATATATATATATATATATATATATATATATAGTTTGTACAAAATAATATAATTTTTTGATTCCTAAAAATCTAATTAATTAAGTGTATATACTAAATAAAATTAATACCTATCTGTTCCGCATACACTATTAAAATATATTAAATAACTAAAAAAATTTTAATGGTTACTATATATATATATATATCAAAAAATTAAACCGTAACGTAACGACTTAGCCGCCTAAGAAAGGTAATGATTCTAAACCTAAGAAAGTTAAACTTAAAAACATATAATTTTAAATTTTTTTATTAAAGCCGCCAGCCTGACTTAGCCCGCCTAGGCCGCCGTCCAGCCCGCCTAGGCGGTGACTGGGTGTCCATTTTTTAGATGGAAAGCCAACGCCGATTTTTCACCGTTTTTTCACAAAAACACAAAAACGGGTCGGCCCGCCACCTTCCAACGCCTAGGCGTCGCCTAAGCGGCCGCCTAGGCCGATTTTTCGAACACTGGCTTCAAGTATAAGTGGCTCAAAATAAATAAATAAACAAACAAGAATAAAAAAAGATAGCTTCCCAAAATGATTTGCTAAGAATTAGTCCCTATTTTAGAATCATACATTGCAGCCCAAATATCATCATTCAAGCCTTGTTGTTTTGAAGGTAATGTTTTCTTCTTAGAGGCAAATTCCGTGTATATAAATTCCAAATAGGATAGAACACTATGACTTATTTATTTGGAGGAAACATGGGAGCACAAAGCAATATAGATGATGCCCAATAGCCGGTCTTATCCAAGCGGACGGTGGGTGAGAAATCAGAGTGGTACTGGGTTGAGGTCAAAGTTGCACGAATGCCCATTGATGAAGAAATAGCCATCGCATGTGAACAGTGTTAGCCAAAGTGAGCGATTTTTGTTCCGAAATAAGTTTGTTATGGCTTGACCATATAGCCCACAAAATCGCGGCAATGGAAGTTTGGTGTTGTGCAGGTATATGAGATAAAACTGCACCCCACCACTCATCAAAGCTTGTTGGCGGTGAATCTGGTATACCCACCAATGCCTCCTCCCAAACCTCACGTGCATAAGGGCACTCAACGAACACAGGGAAAATAGTTTCCTCATGGCGACGGCAAAAAGGGCAACATGGGTTGTCAATGACATGCTGTAACCGGAAGTTCGAGCATGTAGGAAAGTAGCCATGGAGAGTGCGCTAAAGGAAGGTGCGGATTTTGGGAGGAATATCCAACATGGTGTTGATTGCCACATCGAGAGACTGATGCCCAACTTTGGGAAGATGGTTGTATAGCACATTGGTACCCACTTTTTACTGTATATGAACTGGAAGGAGAGAAAGACCAAACTTGTTTGTCTTCTATAACACGCATTGATGGTGGTATTTGTTAGATTAGATCCGCGTCCTGTACGGAGAAAAGATCATGTAAAAGATCAACATCCCACTCTCTTCTATTCAGGTAAAATAAATGTTTAATAAGAGTACCCTCAAGGCCAGTGGGAATGGTAGAATGTATATGTGTGTCACCAGCGACGGGGAACCATGGATCATGCCAAACCAGCACTCGAGAACCATCTCCGATTCGCTAAGTTAATCCCCCATTCAATAACTCTTGAGTAGCCAACACACTAGTCCATATTTGGCTCATGTTATTTCCTTTGGATGCGTGAAGAAAGTCGGTGGAGGGGTAGTATCGAGCCTTATATGATCTAGCAACCAATGCGTTCGGGTTTTGCACTAAACGCAACACTTGCTTAAATAGCATAGCAAGGTTGAATTCATGAAGTCTTCGGAATCCCAATCCACCTGGATCCTTCGAAATACAATTTATCCCATGAACACCAATGTAAACCGTTCGAAGTCAATGAAGAGCGATCCCACCAAAACTTGTTAAATAATAATTCGAGCACTTCGCACAAAGTTTTCGGAAAGAGAAAAATGCCAAAAACATATGTTGGCATAGCTTGAGCAACGGTTTTCAATAAAATTTCTTTACCAGATTGGGATAAGCACTTACGTTTCCATCCTTGCAACTTCCTCCATGTCCGGTCCACCATAAACCGGAAAACCGCTGTCTTTTTCTCCCAATCACAGTTGGAAGACTCAAATAATTTTGGTGAGATGGAACCGGGTAAATTTATTAGGATGCCACTGTGTTATGGCCATTTCTCACTTTGATGCTTGTATTTCAATTTGTTTTTTTTCGGTCACTGGTTATCGATTTATATTCACAGGGAGGTCACTTGGGAAATTCCGGCCGAATCTTGTTGATGTGGCTGCCGGAAATGCCACATCAGTTGTGATAACTCAGCATTTCGTCCACTGTGGCAACGCCACCTAAGCAAATGTCCCAAGACCCTAGTCAGCATCCAGCTCAGCAGCAGCCAGATGTGAAGATCAGCCCCCTTTCAACTTAACCCCAGGCCCTATTTTCACCTTTTTACCCGAAAAAGAAAGAAAGGAGAAGCAACCCATATGTCACCGGAACTCTTTTTCTCCCTCACTCCTTATCTTCCCTTACAGTCAACAATATGGGAATCCAAAAAAAAAAAAAAAAAATGCATCCCTCTTCTACTACTCCCTTACTCCTTATCTCCCTCACTCTTTATCTTCCCTTACAGTACGTCCACACCAAGGGCCTCCTCTTGAGCAAACTCCCAATATAATTGCCACTTGTTTGAGCAAAGCTCCCAGGTTTCTCCCTGTCTTCCCTAGCGTTGTGATTCAAGGGCATCCCCTCGAGGAAGAAGGTGGCTGCTAAGCTGGATGCTGACTTGGTAAGTTGTGCTGAGGTGGACATTAGCTGACGTGGCGTCGCTACAGTGGACGAAATGCTGAGTTATCACAACTGATGTGGCATTTCCGGCAGCCACATCAGCAAGATTCGGCCAGAATTTCCCAAGTGACATCCCTGTGAATATAAATCGATAACCAGTGACCGAAAAAAAAACAAATTGAAATACAAGCATCAAAGTGAAAAATGGCCATAACACAGTGGCATTCTAATAAATTTACCCGATGGAACCATCAGAATACCCAATATGGAGCCCATGGATACTTGAGAGGTGACGGGAACATTGCGGCTAAAAGATACGGATGATTTCGAGAGATTCACCCTTTGACCGGACACCATCTTGTATGAGCAAAGACACTCCATGCCACTACAACATTCCGAGTCTGTAACTTGGCAAAAGAAAAGGCAATCATCCGTGAAGAATAAGTGGGAAATCTCCGGCCACACGACACCCATGGATAGAGCCTTGATGGGCAGCATGATGGAGTAATGCCGAGAGACCTTTGGCGAAAAAAAGAAATAGATATGGGGATATTGGATCAGTTAACAGACCCCCCCGAGACGGTTGAATAGGCGCCAAGAGAACACCATTCACTTGAACTTTATATTCCATCGTCGTGACAAACATCATAAGGAGATCAATCCACTCATGGGAAAATCCGAGGGATTTCAACATGAATAGCAAGAACTCCCAGTCCACCCTATCATACACCTTAGACATGTCCAATTTGATATCAGCAACCTCGGTCTTCCCTTGAGTCTTGCACCTCATATAGTGACAGAGTTCATGAGTGAGCATGATATTGTTTGAGATAAGCTTTCCCTGAATGAAAGCAGATTGAGTCTTCTAGATCACCTAATGCAAGATGTGTTTCATTCGATTAGCAACCATCTTAGACATTATTTTGAGGAGAACGTTACACAAAGAGATTGGCCGGAGATTGGTTACCTGTTCAGGAGGGTGCTTCTTAGGGAGGAGCACCAAGGTAGTGGTGTTGAGGCCGATTGGGAGACAACAAAGATGGAGACAAGAAACACAAACATTAGCCCAAGATTTTTGAAAACATCTTGGGTTGAAGCCATCAGGTCTTGGAGATTTGTGCAGTTCCTTAGAAAAAAGGGCCTCTTTGACATCTTTGGGAGTGAAGTCAACCAGGAGATGCATTTTATGCAGCTGTCACCTTTAGGCCAATCAACCCTTGGAATGCCTCCACATTACACCCTAACGAGGTGAAAAGTTCCATGAAGTAAGTATGGATATGGTCCCAAAGACCAACTCCGTCCTCTAACCGTGTCCTAGTTTGATTGTGAAGGTGCACGATTGTATTTTTCCGTCTATGAGTTGACACAACTTGGTAAAACATTCAGATGTTAGAGTCACCATTCTTCAACCAGAAAATTTTTGCTCTTTGACTCCAATATGATTGTTGTTGGTGAAGAAGAGATAAAATGCTGCTTTGGTGGAATCGGAATTGTTGGATCGATGCTTCGTCCCGGTTGTTTTGAAAGAGGCGAAGTCGTTGTCGATGGAAATCCAAGTTGCTCTAAAACTTCATACGTTGATTATGGCCTCACTGCCATCACGCTTTCCGGCAACCTTGGAGCCACGATGGGACATCGAGCGAGGATGAGGTGAACCAACAAGATTTGATGAGCTCATGACACTCCTCTTTGGCAAGCCATGCATTTTCGAATCTAAAACCCTTATACCTAAAAGCACTACTACGGTCAAGAGAAAGGAGGAAAGCCGAGTGGTCAGAACTTATAGTGGGAATATTGGATAATGTTGCATCGCAGAATTGTTGTAACCAACTATGTGTGGAAAACACCTGATCAAGTTTCTCTTGAATCCACCAAGCCGACCCCCGGGCTCGTTCCCACGTGAATTTTTGTCCTTCCATAGGAAGGTTTAGGAGCAAGTAGTCTGACACAGCTTCTTTGAAGTTTGAGATAATGGATAAATTATGTAGATTACCCCCTCTTTGCTTGGACACCAATAGGTTTCATTGAAGTCACCAAAACACGTCCATGGAAGAGAACTAACACCATGTAGATGACGAAGTAACTGCCAAGATTCACATTAAAGAGCTCAAACAAGGTCACATTGTTGAAACCTAACTTGTGTGTCAATATGAAACTTGGAGAAACTAAGTAATTGGACTTATGATGAATCTTTCCACATCAAAGCTAAGCCACCACTATGGTTATATGGTTCCAGGTAAAAGAGAGAGTGAAACCCAAGTTGAGTTTTGACCCTTTCCATCAACAAACGAGTCGCTTTTACCTTTAATAGGAAAACTAATTTTGGTTTATTGGAGGACACTAGGTACCGAAGTTCTTGCACTGTCGTGGAGTTGCCTAATCTCCGATAGTTCAAGCTTAGGAGTATCATTGATGTAGGCGAGCCTAGAAACCAAGTCCTGTCTTTGGGGTCATAAAGTTATTGGAATTGGTGTCGGACTTGCCATCAACATCAGAATCCTTGACCATAGCGTCAAGGAGGTCGCCACCCCCCGGGGAACTAGCACTGTCATACTGACGACGCTTTAGTTCGTTGAAAGACAACTTCTGGAAAAACAAAGTGGTAAGGAGGGAAAGGTTCGATCATATGGTTGTCGAGGACCGTTGAGTGCATCGAATTAACTAGTGATACGAGATTCCGGTGAGGTCGACTCGCATACGAACCCTGATGAGTCACTTGTTGAACTTCAGATCTAAATGAAATGGCTTCATGGATAGATAGGATTTGGATATGTGGCCCAAGTATCTCAACGGAGTGCTTGCGTTTTATTTTGAGGAAAAGAACCCAATATGCGGGCTAATTTATTAAGAATGAAAAGATAGGACACAAAGAAATAGAGGAAGGAAAAAACTGAAGTCCAAACAAAACAGTCCAAGTAAATCAGAAGAAACAATAAGAAGAAGGAAACACTTAAGGAAAGAAAAAGCCGAAACTCCTAAATGACTTCATAATCGATCGGGGAAGCTCTCTACCATGGTGGAAGAGACTAATGGTGTGAAGGTTGCGACCATACGCTGCCAGCTTGACAGCAAGAGAATTCCAGGCTCGTTGGATGTTATGAATTTGAGGGAGTCCCGCTACAGCCAGCAGGTTGTCAAGGCTTGAAATCCATGATTTGAGTCGCCAATCCTAGGTGTGTTGTCGCAATTTGAGGATCTTGTGCAGCTCAAAATTATCGGTGATTATTTGATGAATTTGCAAGGAATGAGTAGCTGTTGTCTGTAACGCAATCAATAGAGCTAAAGCCTCTGAGATAAGATCAGTGTCCGTGTGTGCTGTAGAGCATCCTGCAATGGAGATAGAGTAATCAGTATTTGCAACAAAAAAGGCCATTCCACATACCTTATTATCTGCACTCCAGATCTTGGTTGTAAAGAGAAAGGAGGCGCCGGATTGGAAGTTGTTAAGTATGAGTCGTCTGCCGCATTGTTCATCCTGAGCTTTCATACAATCTGAAGCCTGCGCAAAGGCTCGGTGAGCAATCAAATGCCAGTTAGGGGTATTTTTCCTGAATAATAGGTCACATCGGGCTTTCCAGATTAGCCAGATCGTTGAAACAATTACAGATTTTTCAAAATGGGAGAAGGAAGAGCTCAGAAGCCATTTACCTGATACAATGCCATACTGGGGTACGATATTCTTGTTAAGTTTAAGGCTGATAAGGCTCCAAACCTGCTTAGCTTTTGGACAATTTTCAAACAGATGACTAGAGGTCTCTAGAACAAGGTCACATAAACAACAATTGTTTCTAGGACCAAGATTTATTTGAGCTAAGTATCCACTGGTAGAAACCCTACCATGTAACATAAGCCAGACAAAATACTTGGCACGAGGAATAGTACAAAGGGACCACAGTCTACTCCAACCAGACCAATTATCAGTTTGAAAATTTTTTTGATTAAGGGTGCTGTATACAATAGAGGAAATTCTATTTGTGTTAGCACTTGGAGTCCAGACCCAATGGCTAGGATTGCTGTTATCCAAACGGCATAGCTTTCTAGCAAAAGAATTCATATGATCTCTGAAGAGCTCATGCAGTCGAGGAATGGACCAATTCTCCTTAAAACAAAAATCAGTCAAGTTCATATTCTCTAAATCCATGGAAATGTTTAAGAAAGTAGACCAAAAGGCAAGAGGAATTTCTGAGCACCAAGTGTCAAAAAGAAAAGAGGAAGTATGAGCATTTATAGAATAGTTTCGGATGAAGGGTCTAATATTTGTAGCGGTGTCATGGAGACCCTTGAAGAAACTAGAACACCGGGAAGGAGCCTTATCCCGCCAGAAATTCAGGTGGCTATATTTTAATTGTAATAAGTTAACCCAGATAGCTGTATCGCCATTCAAGTATTTAAAGACATGTTTAGCCATAAGTGAATGCTTAACAACAAAGAGATTTTTAAGCCCCATGCCCCCCTCAGACTTAGGTATTGTATTATTGTCCCAGCGAACATTTCGGATGCCCTTTCCATTACCATTCCTGCTCCAGAAGAAGGCCTTGATAACCCTAGAAATCTCAGACATCACAGAATTTGGGATAGAGTATGCAGAAAGATAGTAGACAGGCTGAGAGAGGAGAGATGTATTAATAAGGATGATTTTAGCAGCTTGTGAAAGTTTGGAATTTCTCCAACCTGAACACTTACTTCTAATGTTGGTAACCATGGATTGAAAAGAAGACAAGGCCAACTTTTTGGGACTAAACAGGATGCCTAAGTAAGTAAACGGGAAAGAATTAATGTTTAAACCAAGGATGGAAGAAATACTATGAGAGACCCTCTTATTAAACCAAGAACGAAAATCTATAGCTGATTTAGAATTATTAGGGTTTTGACCAGTCAGCATAGCATAAATATTTAAGCATAACTTTATATTCCTAGCTACACGACGGGAAGCATACGAAATCAAAATTAAATCATTGGCATACATGAGATGGTTAAAATCATGCTCAAGACGACTGTCAAAACCTGGGATAATTCCTTGATGGCGACTAAAATTGAGAAGACAGGTGAGGATTTGGGAAACCATAATAAAGAGATAAGAACAAATCGGATCACCTTGACGAACCCCTCTATAAGACCTAAACCAAGGGGAAGGGTGACTGTTAATAAGAATGGAAAAAGAGCTAACAGAGAGACAAGTTCTAATCCACGAGATCCAAGGGGTAGGGAAATTCATTATAGAGAGAGTGGCAAGATTTGCACTCCAGTTTAGGGAATCATAAGCCTTCTCAATATCAATTTTAACTAGCATCCTAGGTGGGCCGTTAATATCGTTTTCAATTGTGTGGACAGCCTCTTGAATAGTAATAATATTATCGAAAGAAGAGTGACCAGCAACGAAATCAGCCTGTTCAAGACCAATAAGGTGCGGGAGAACAACTTTTAAATGATTTGCCAAAATTTTTGAAATGATTTTAAAACAAACATTGCATAACGAAATGGGGTGATAATCAGAAAAGGATTTAGGATTGCAAATCTTAGGAATAAGAGCAATGTAGGTTTTACCCCAGTCGTTCGGAAGAATAGAATTTTAAAAGAAAAATTAACAGCATAAAAAATACGATCATCGATTACAGGCCAAAAGAACTTATAAAACTCGGTGTTAAAATTATCAGAACCAGGACCCTTCCCGGTAGGGAGGTCCAAACCAGTCAAATACACCTCTTCATGGGAACCTCTCAAATTAAATAAGCACTATCCGAATCATGCAAAGATGGCAAATCATCCGGGAGGTCATTAAGAACATTCTCAAAACTAGTATAAGAGTGAGTACCCCAGAGATTCTTATAATAATTGACAAACGCATGCTGAATGCCATCAAGATCAGAAACCAAATTGCCATTCAGATCAGTGATTTGAGAAATCAAATTGACATGTTTGCGAACAGAGGCTGACTTATGAAAAAAACGTGTGTTCTTATCACCTTTAGAAATCTGCTGTAAATGAGCACGTTGTGCCCATTTAGTAGCATTTTGACGTTGAAGTGCAGAAAATCTGGAATATAAATCATTTAACTGAGGAGAAAAATCATCAGAGATACTCTCCAAAAATTCAAAGGAAGAAATAAGGTGTTCAGTGGAAATGAGATCAGCCTCAATAGAGTTCATACCAGAAGTACGCCAAGTCTTAAGATAAAAACGAGCGCGAGAGAACAAATGCGAAACAACATTCATGGCATTACCATGAGGGTTAAAATCCCAAGCTCTATGAACAGCATTATGACAATCAAGGTAATCCAACCAAAATTTTTCTAAGCGAAATAAGTTTCTGTGCGGTTTAGAATGGGTGTGGACAGCAAGAAGGATGGGGGCGTGATCGGAAAAGAGACGCGGGAGATGTGTGAGAGAATAATAAGTAAAAATCAATTTCCAATTTAAATTAACAAGACAACGGTCGAGGCGGGCCCAGCGTCTCGCCTGAGCATGTTGGCTATTGGGGTAAACCGGGGACCAGAAAAATGGAGTTCAATAAGATTGTTTTCATCGATAAAATTCTGGAAAAAATGTGATTTTCGGGAATAATAGGTATAGGATCCTCCCTTGCATTCTTCATGGGTGACTATGGAATTGAAATCACCCGCGATTAGCCAAGGTAGATTCAGAGCCGAAAGATTTGAAAGTTCAAGCCACAAAGCTTGTTGCGAAGAAAGTTGAGAAGAGTTATAAACAACAGAGACCAACCAATTATTCACAGAATCTGGGGTCACAATAACATGCAAAGCCCTACGAGAAACTGTAATAGGAGTTACCTGACCCAACCGAGAGTGCCAGATGAAAAGTATACCTCCTGAATAGCCGTTAGCTAGGATTGCAGCCCACTGCCAGGTTTTTGGAAGTCTAGCACAAGTCTTAACGATGCACAAGATTGCAGGCTTAAACGTTTTGAGAAGATGTATAATTCGAGTGGAGGTATCTCGCGATGAAATGCCCCTACAATTCCAGCACAAAATGTTAGCGTGAATCATTAAAAATAATGAAAGAGAGGTAAAACGAAACTTCCTGGGATCAGGGCAAAAGTGAAGAGTGGGAAAAACTCTAAGGATTAACTCTCGCGGTGGAGATCCAACTCCATTCTGCCTTTTTTAGAGGAGGCAGATGCATGGTTGGAGACATATCCCTTTCGAACTAGAGCCTCCTTACGAGCCTCCTCTTGAAACTGATCAAGTGTCATCAGGTTGTCAATTTCATCCTCCTATGACGCCTCATCATCGCTAGTGCTTGAATACTCATCTTCAGAAGCATGTTCTTGATCAGGCAGTGCCGGATGAAGCGCTGCAACTACTCTATCAACCGCCATCTTGTGGGGGTTGGAAGGACCTCTGATGCTAGGGGAATCCGCGATTGAGGTGGAAGCTCGGAGGACTGGCGGCGGCGATCTTGATTGGTCGAGAATCAGGGCCTTACCCTTTTTGGGAGAGGGTAAGCGAGCGGTCAACCGAGGAGAGGGATTGTCAGGAGGCGTGAAAGAAACGGTAGCTTCTTTCTAGTGGGTCTAGTCACATGGGGATGTGGAGCAACGCTATGGAGAGCAACGGTCGGATTTGGTGTATCGTGGAGAGACGAGAGGGTATGATCCTCATTAATGAAATCAGCGCAATGTTCCCGAGAAGTACAGAACCCTCCATGACCGCGTGTAGGAGGATTGATGTCTGTACAGGTATCGGGCTCCGTGGCTGCAGCTTCGGCAATCGCGTTACCAGCGCAAACGCTAGTGCAGGGACCGCCTCCGCGACCTCACAGACGAGAGACTAGAAGGAACGGACCAAAATCATTATCATTAGGATCAATTGCGATTTTTCAAGGAGTTGGATTTCTGAGCAATGAGGCTGAACACTCGTATCATCGTCTATGACTTCCATACTTTGATCCAAGTCGACCGCCGACTCTCGAAAAACTCGAGAGGATGGAGGAACATGTTCATTTCTGGCAGCCGTCGGACGAGCACACGAGGTCGTGCCATGCCCAACCATACCACAGGAATAACAAAAAGTGGGAAGTTTCTCATACTAGACAATAACAAAGATTCGATGTTGAGTGTCTCCAACCCAGAATCCCTTAGAGGCTTAGAGAGGTCGATTTCAACACAAACGCGAGCAAACTTCGTTCGGGTTAATGAAGCAGTTAATTCATCGACCTTAAGAAGCCTACCCATGTGTGCAGTAATGGTGTCGAGCGACTCTCCATCCCAAAGCTCCACAGGAAGGTTATGAAGTTGTATCCATATTGCTGCAGAATTGAGTTTTGCGAACGCCGGCTCGAAGAAAGGCTTCCAGGGGGAGAGTTGAAGTATCAGCCCATTAATAGACCATGGACCCTCAGTCAAAAGCTTCTGCATGGTTGATTCCGATGAGCATCTAATCAATAGAAACCCATTTGGTAGGTCGGAAATGTGAATATCACCCATCTCAGCCCATTTAACTAACAAGCTCGTCTTGACCTGCTCGAATTGTGGCGGCTTACCGAAGAACTTACCATACAGTGAGTATTGAAACCTCATACGAGCACGGGAGAGGGTGTCTTCATCTAATCGGACAAAGTGTGAAGTGGAATTTTTGAGTTTGGTAAAGAGAAGGGGGTTATGCAACGGGGAGTTCTCTGTGTGACGAGTTAGATTAGAGGTGACCTGAGCCCAAGACCGAGCTGGTGGTTTGGGAGGAGGAGGAGAGGGAGGGTGCCCTCCACTTGCCATGGCAAGGGAGGGGGGGGTGCGGTTCCAAGCGTTGAGACGAGAACGTGTTCACTGGTAGGTCGTATTAGAGTTTAGTGGCATGCACATCTCTTAACGGAGTGCTTGCGTTGAGAGAGAAAAATTGGAGTGTGAAGCATGTGAATGGACGTCGAGTGTGTATGAGACTTGCAAGTGGACGTTTAGGGCGCACGTGGTTGGTGGCCGAACTTCATCGGCAGACGTCGAGGTCGAGCGTGATAGGCTGAGTGGGTGTGGCTCGTGGGTGATGGCGGAAAAAGCGCGCAAGATTAGCAGAGGATTCTCACTAGGAACTGCGAAGGATTTGCATGGAAGATGGCTGATGATGCGCGCAGGATTTGACGAGGCACAGTAATGGCCTAGTGTTGTAATTCCTGGGAGACGTGTGGCTGATGCCGAGCGAATGCCTCCGAGACTCGCAGATCATGCACATTAGTGGCTAGCAGAGTGGACGTGGACAGATAGGCTTAATGAGAAGCTCGAGGTTCAGGCTGAGAAAGCTAGTGATGGGCAGCATTGGCGGATGGCCCCAAAACCGTCGTTTCGAATTTTGAATCATCACCCGAATCTTGAAGCGATAGAATACTGGTATGCTCTGCCGTTCGCCGGCAGAGCTACAGGGAGTTCCAATGAGAATGGCTTCATTGTCGACTTGTTGGATAAACTGAAATATGCATGGCACCCATATTCGATATGCCTAATAAGACCACAATAGAAACAGAATTAAGGTAATTGTTCATATTTCAATGGCGCCGTGAGCCAGTTGCCCCCAACAATCTTGATTTTTAACTCTTTCTTCAGTGGTACAATGACATCTATCCATACATAAACATGAAGGAATTCCTGCCCCCCATCAACAAGACCAGTAAGGTCACAAAAAATGAATTGACCTAAAGAATTTCCCAACTGGCGAGCCACTGACTCCATCATATAGCCAAGGTGTAGGTTATAGATCTGAATCCAAAATTTAACGGATTCCAAAGGCACCCAAAAAGGGATGTCCCCATGTTGTAGTTGCTTCCATATAAGCATTTTGTTGTCGAAAGTCCACTAACCCTCTTTTGTTATTCGCTTGAAATTGAAGGTGTGAATGAATTTAAATAAGAAAATATTTGGACCGAGAATTGATAATACGAACTCCTTTCAAAGGTTTCCACACATTGGCCAGAGTAATCTTCATCGCCTGGGGGTTGACGGGATGATCATTCAGGAACTGTCCAACTAGTAACCATTGGGAGTCGACAATTGGTTCCTTTAGCAGAGGAACTTCAAGGACAATCTTGTCGCCATCAGGAACTCGGTCTTGAGGCCTGTCCATAACAATGATTCAGTTGAGCACCCGAGAAAAACGAGAAGAGATGAGATTGATCTTCTAGTTCGTCTCTAAAGTAAGTATATATAAATATATGGAAATTTTAGTTATTTTCTTTTTTCCATTTTGCCATGTTGCTAATATCATTTAACCAGGGAGAATATCCTATAACGGTACTAGAAATCATAGTAATTCTTTCAATTAAGATTAATTAATATTGTTAGAATTACCACATAATCATCCCATTTTATATATATTATTTGAAAATTAAAGTTTCTAAAAATACAATTTTAATGCCCCGTTGCTTTTGACTTGAACAACTAGTTGAGATGCAACGTTCCATTACAAAATTTTCAACATGAACATTTATGAAATGACATTAGCCAAATGGCGGGGGAAAGTTCTAGAAATAAATATCATCACCACATTAAGAACCATGATCTTCTTGCATTTTGAAAATTATCAGATCAACAAATTTTGTGACATATTCATCTATGACATAGCATTTGCCACATCAATCAAATGAAAATGAACAAAAGTTCACATGGTATAAATATAAATAAATATCTCAATATCCTCTATAACACAAAGTTCTCGTTTACAACAACAACTGCAAAACAAACAAGAAAATGATAGCCTTCCATTTGGCTCCTCCTAGAAACAGAGGCAACAGGCCAAACATAACGAACATGTACTCAACAAATACAAAAATTACCATTCTTCCACAACCAACTAGAAATCAGTGAATTCAGTACCCAAAAAAGTCTGAGAACCGATGGTTGATGGTGGCAGAACCAGCCCGGGAGCCACACCTCAACCTATCATCTTCATCGTCGGCATTCTTCATGGCCGATGGTTCATGCTCTTTGCCGCATTCCTAATCATGTCAATGGCTGGAGCAGCGTACGTTTTCGCTATCTACTCCAGCGACATTAAGTCCTCTCTTAACTACAACCAACAGAGTCTCAACACTCTCAGCTTCTTCAAAGACCTAGCTGCCAACATCGGCCTAGTCTCTGGCCTCATCAACGAGATTGCTCCTCCATGGGTTGTTTTAGGCCTCGGTGCCATCATGAATCTGTCTGGATTTCTCATGATCTATCTTGCAATCACTTACCGAATTCGTACTCCAAAATTCTGGCACATGTGCCTTTATATGTGCATAGGCTCCAGCTCGCAGGTAAGATTATAAAGCTATGATCAATTCTTGTAAATTTTTCAAGTCATTGTTCTTCAGAATATTTACCTTTTAATGACAAATTAGTGCATTTCCATAAGCTTGAGCTCAAATCATCAAGCATGTATTGATCCTAGTAATTCAAGTAATAACTAGTTGCTCTACTTGTAGGCCTTTGCTAACACTGGCGCGCTTGTCACTGCCGTCAAGAACTTCCCGGAGAGCCGTGGCATTGTGCTAGGCCTCCTGAAAGGTTTTGTCGGCCTCAGTGGTGCAGTCATCACTCAGCTCTACCTTGCATTCTACAATCATAACTCCAAGTCCCTAGTTCTCCTTATCGCATGGCTTCCGGCAGCATTCTCATTTGTGTTCATCCACACAATCAGAATCATCAAAGTTGTTCACCAAGAGAATGAAACCAATATCTTTTATGAGTTCCTCTACATCTCGTTGTTACTAGCCGGTTATCTCATGGCTGTAATAGTAGTCGAGAAAAGGATAACCTTCACCCACACCGAGTACATCATTAGTGGCATCATCCTCATCCTTGTCCTCGGCCTCCCACTCATCAGTGTAGTGAGAGGGGAGTCTTCATTAGAAAAACAAAAGCAACAGCCAAAACCAAACCTTACCGGAGAATCCCCTCTTGTTTCTATGCTAATCCAAGATGAGCACAAGGAGTCACTGAACACAGAAAAAACATCGGCGAGCACTAAAATCATCACCATGTTTAAAGCTCCCAAGATTGGTGATGACTACACAATTCCTCAAGCGCTAGTGAGCATAGACATGATGATCCTATTTTTCATGACTATAAGTGGGATTGGAGGGACTCTGACTGCAATTGACAACATGGGGCAAATTGGAGAATCACTAGGCTATCCCTCCAATAGCACAAGCACCTTTGTGTCCCTCTTGAGCATATGGAACTACTTGGGAAGAGTCACAGCTGGTTTTTCTTCGGAGATGCTTCTATCCAAATACAAGTTTCCTAGGCCATTGATGTTCACTTTAGTACTCATCCTGGCTGCCGTCGGTCACCTACTAATAGCTTTTGGTCCACCAGGCTCACTCTATGCCGCCATGATCATTGTTGGGTTTTGCACCGGAGCTCAGTGGTCACTGCTCTTTGCTATCATCTCCGAAGTGTTTGGGTTGAAGTATTATTCAACATTATATAATGTCGGAGCTGCCGCAAGTCCTCTTGGTGTCTACGTATTCAATGTGAAGGTTGCCGGGTTCTTTTATGATAGAGAGGCTGCCAAGCAAAATGTTCAGCTTGCAGGGCCCTTGTCTAAGGATTTGAAGTGCATTGGCGTGCAGTGCTTTAAGCTCACTTTTCTTATCATAGCTGCATCAACATTGCTTGGGGCTGTTGCATCACTTGTGTTGGTACGGAGAACGAGAGAATTCTATGGTGGTGATATATATGCAAAGGTTAGAGGAGAGAAGGAAGAGAAGAAGATGATGATGGAGATGCAAAGCAGATTGAATGCGATGAGATGATTGCATTTCAGTTTATGGAAATATTTGTTCATCAAATTGTTGGCTAGAATGGAGATGTTCAACCATTTAATTCATACCCTCACATGCCAGATGTGGTACACCTAGTTTGTTAAGAAGATTTTGTATTTTGTATTTGGATAATTACCAATTAGTTTGATCTTTTGTCATATATATTGGCCTGTTCATTTTACTTAATTATTACTGGAATTAGGATTTTTCCATTCTTATTGAACATAGATTCTGACTCCTCTCGAGAGATGTTTATTTGATATTCTGTTATCAGTACTATTATGAACATATGTTTAAGTCCTTAATTATGCTCTAACCGTATTAACGAAAATATAACATTTACTACATCGATTAGAAATTTTATAAATAAGACAAGTTTCTAATATAACTATTAAAACCAACAGTTACTCTAGATAGTGGTATATGTTATTATGCAGTTGGTGTCAAAGTACTATAGCAGTATTTATCATCCATTGTTGTCAAGCACAAGTATTGATTATTGAGTTCAAGTGGATATTGTATCTCTTCCTATCAAAGTTGCGTGACAGAGGATTTTCAAATCACATTTAATGCACTTAAAAAATCTATATGCTATCGTAAGTGGTATACCGCTGTACTTGTTCTTTGACAGGGCTTGTCACTTTCGTTAAATATATGTATCTATATATTATTGAATAATATCAAAGAATTTTAAAATTAAGACTAGCACAAAATTTAACTTCATCTTTTAATTTTAGAATAATGGAAAAGAATGGACTCGTTTAAATTGTCATAAACATTGAACTTAAAGATTTTTATAAAAATAAAAAATGTTGCCGTAATTAGTATACAGCGGAGTGTTAGGCAATTAATGGTATCAAATAAAATTATATGATTTATTTAAAATGTTCCATGATGTGAGAGAAAAATTTAGATGTCATTCCAAAGCTACCAAACAAGCATCATTTCTTTCCATTCCAAATCAGAATAATACTTGTAAGATCTATAATTAATTCCATTGAAGGTAATGTCCTGTATGTATGTTTTGTATGATAAAGCTGCTCATCTATAGTATCTTTCAAGTAGTTAAGGCTTAATGTGTGTGCTCGCCCTAGTTATATGGTGCTAGATGATCTAATAGCGTATAGCTAATGTGATGTTTTAAAACAGGAAGTTGATAAATATATAAAAAAGATTTTACTTTTCTCAAATAAAACCATTTTCACCTCCCGCACACTGCATTAAGAAAACGAACTTTAGAGGTGGTTTTCAACCCTTTAGAGAAAATTATAACCTCCTCAGACGCTATTATTTTTAAAATCCTCATTATGGTTTTTAAAAGCAGTTATAATTGTTTTTAACATTTATAATTTTCAAAACATGTTAATGGTTTTAGAGCTGGTTATAACCATCTATGAAACTAATAATTTTTGCCTATAGAGACGGTTATAACCCCCTCTAAAGCTTACTCATTAGCCAAATTGAATTTAATGTGTTCATCTACTAATCATAAACATAGTTTTTGGAGCTACAAATCTATAAAATAAATCTTTGAACACAGTCGTAAGTATCCTAAATTTAATTTCATTGATTTTAATAGACAAGTTATGAGCATCTTAAGTACAATATATTCTTCTTAATTACATAATATAAAAAATTTCACACCATTTTATATGCTTATATTATAATGTATTTTTTGCTTAATTGCACAATGTAAAGAGCTTCTTGTAGCCTTCTAATTGTTAAGCCGCTTGATCCTTGAGCTATGAATTATTCTACATAAGTAAATAAACATTGTCAAATAAAAAACTATAATTGTAATTAAAGTAAAATAAATAACTATTAAATGCTAACATATAAATTACATAGCATGCATAGTTTTAAATATTTTTTTCTAGATGGAGAAGAATAGAGAATATGCTCATACGAAGTATTTATATACTTAAAAACTATTAAATACTGAAATGTGAAATTCTTAATATGCAAAGTCTTAAATATTTTTTTCAAAAGTGATATGAACATTGAATATGCTTATGAAAAACATTGATTTGCTTAAGGACTAAAATGTATACTAACATTAGAAAGATATAGGCAGCCCAAATAGAAAGAAGTTACTAATAAAGTATTAAAAGACCAATCAAAGATTGGGCTCACAAAATTTTAATAAAAAAAAAATACCAACTTGGAATAAGAAATTGCTAGGAATGCCATATGAAATATGAAGTCTTATGCGCCATTTGAAGGTCTAAATTACTGAAATTACGATTTACATGAATTGCATCTTAACAAACTTCTAAAAGAAGGAAAAAGAATGTGGTCAAATGATAATGAAAATTATAACTTTTAATGCGAAAATAAATCAAACTTGAAAGCCAGTAATGCAACCTACCTCTTAAGCCACATTATAGTTAGATTTTGTCCATTAACATCATCCCTACTAAACGGATGCAATATCTTCAACATTTGCACATCATTGAAAAGAGATGTTTCACTTTATTGTTGAAGAAGGAAGGGAAATGAAAAAATAAAACAAATAATTTACTTCCTCGATCGCTGGGTGCTCTGGACAGTAGGATATAGAGTTAATGTAAAAGGCATTATAAATAGAGGATCAAGTAAATGTTACATAGCTCCGGAATTAATCCCGTCAATATATATAAAAATTGTTTTATATAAAGTAGAAGTTAAAAATGCTTTTAGTAAAATAACTACATTAGAAAAAAAAAAACTTTTACACACATGAACCCTCAAATTCTTCTTTCATATCAACCAAATTCTCTTTTAACTCTGCAAATTTTTCCTTCATCTCAACTAATGCTAATTTAACAGTCTCCAACTGAGCTTTGTGATTACTTTCAGTGGTTGAAGCACTTGCATAAGTGAATTTTGATATGACACCAAAATACCAACTTGGAGTAGGTCTTAATCCCACACTCGACCATTATATTCAGCTCCATAAATCTTTTAAAATAGAATCTCATTGATTTCATTTTCTTTAGAATTTGTGAGATTGTGTAACAAACTTGAACATCATATGCTACTTCATATAAGTTCAACCAAATATTATTCAATATGAAAACAAAGAAATAATATTATCCGCTCGAACAAAAATAGAACAAACAAAAACAAGTAATAAAATAATCAGTAGCTGCTTCTCACTCTGCTTCTCTATTTAAACATATATATCAGACATAGCTTAATATCAACATCAGGGAATTCAATCACCTTCATCCAGCTAGTTTCCCTGGATCTTGTAATAAAAGCAATTCCAAATAAAATGCTCATGCTTTGCTATTTCCGGTACTAAAAACAAATGCCAATGCTAATATTATGCAAGTAATAAGATGTAGGCAGCTTGACATGCATCAACTTCCACATGAATAACTTAATAGCTTGCACTAAACAATCTGCCAAACATATTGGCTAATTATGAGTATAATTTTCCAATAATTGGTTCAAATGACTGTAGACCATAGTACCATAGATACAAAGGAGGAACAAAGCATCTAAGCCTCAACATCTGATGAATAGACTGTGTTATAGTTGAAACATGAAAGACGTTATTCTGTATAAACTATTATTTAAAAATTTAATTCTTAACACATCTGTGTTGTGTCCATTATATTGATAATAAGGGGGGGTGTTTGTTTGGCTTCATTTGGGGGTGAAGTGGGTGAAGTGGAGACTTCCGAGCCACTTCCAGCTGTTTGGTTGACCGAAGTAGGGACCGAAGTGGTTGATGTGACACTTCCAAACCATCTCCACTTACCCATTCAACTTCAGCCAAAAAAAGGCCGAAGTCCACTTCACTTCATTTTTCACTGTTCATTGAAGTTGCCCATCAATTTCATAAATAAAAAATTCAAAAAAATTTAATATACCATTTAAATTTGTTGAAGAAGTAAATAAATAAACCCTCATTTCTTAAATTAGAAAATAATCACAAAAATTATCATGAAATTATAGAATAATTAAACAAAATTGAATAAAAAAAATTTAAATCGAATAATTAAAATTTAATCACCAAAATACAAATTTAATAAACAAAATTTGGATAACTTAAAAGAATAAATAAATAATTATTTATCGAATAATTAAAATTTAATCACGAAATTACAAATTTAATAAACAAAATTGAACGAAATTTATATGACGTTAAAAATAAATAAATACTCATTATTGAATAATTAAAATTTTAATCACAAAAATTATAATGGGTAACTATACTGCTCTCCGGAAGTGGTAACCATATACCCATTTTACCTCTTACAAAACACCATGAAATGCCGAAGTGGCAACTTCCATATTTTAACTTCAACCAACCAAACACGAGAAGTTGTAACTGACATGATACTTCCAGCAACAATCAAACACACAGAAGTCTGCACCTTCAAATGAACTACACACTTCCACTGAAGTGGCTATTTCCAGGATTTCACCACTTTGGAAAATCACTTCCGAACCAAAAAGCCCCTAATAGTAAACACATTGACTAGCTTTTATCATGATAATAACAACAATGTAACCAAAATATAATTTTACTACATAATATAGGGATAGATTGATCATTAGGTAAAAAACAAATTCTGGGATTATAAATTCAGATATTTGTTTTAGTATATAATATAAGGAAAAATTAGTTATTAGGTAAAGTAGAACCATTTGATCATTATTGTTTTGGTAGGTACTTGCAACCAAACAAACTGTGGAATCATTGATTTTCAAGGTACTAACCAATAAATTTTAGGAACAAATGAGATAATGCAAATAAATGACATCAACCACCCCAGACTTAATCGAAACAATAATAAAAAAATTAAAATAGAGAAATCATCAACTTTAAGCACTTCAATCATCATGGCCCAACGGCACAAAACTGAGGCAAACCAAATCATGGAGCAACTAAAAAAGAATTATTTATGCGTTGATATTATTTCATGCTCACAAATTTAATGAGTTTTGTTTTTTAGAACTTCATTCATCATAAAGATAAAGGCACATGGAGAGGAGGAGGTAAAACAAACCACTTCTTCGGATTAGACCCGACAACTGTAAGGGTTGATGACCTTACACTTGGTCAGCGGTCATACAGTATCACATAGACCAAGCCACGAGGGCGCACAGCTGCGTGGATTTGGTGGGGTGCGCAGGTGGCGCGGCGCTTGTGTTGTGTCGGGACCAAGGGCGGGTGAAATACCCCACATGATCATTGGCTGAGACCGTGAGGCGTGCGCGCGCTTGATCGTGGGCGTGCGCGTGACCGATGAGCGCGTGGGGCAGGCGCGGCCTAACCAAGAGTCAAGTGTCGCAGGACTTCATCATGTAGAGTGTTGGATCTCTAGCAAGACTAGGCGGGGCGGGACACTTGATTAGGCCGGTTGACCGAGAGCTGATTCCGGATCTGACAAGGCTTTGCGCAGGAGTATGCAAGTGGGCACGTGGTCAGAAGCGTTGCCGAGCCAGGGGCGAGGATGGCACGCGGTATTACCGCGCGTGATAGGTACTGCTACGCGCTGTGACCAAGGGTGGTTGGTTAAAGCTACAGTCGAGTCAGAGGACACTGCAAGCTAAGTGAAGTCAGGGAATTCACGCCAGACCTGTATTGGGCATGGGGCTCAATCAACCTTGGATTTGGGGTAGCTCTTGTATTAGGGTCAAATGAGTCTTTGGGAGAAGGCAAGGCCACTTGGTGTTGGTTTTGGCCATGGTTGTAAACATTTCTCAATCTAAGAGAGTTTTATGTTTTTCTCTCTCAAAATGGGTTTCATTGTGTCGTGTTTCTCGTAACGAGGGGTTTTCCGGATTTGCTCGCTTCTTCTTATTTTCGCTGTGCTTTGTAATGCAAACAGGATTCACTAATTGTTCTTGCAAGGAAAGGCTGACCTGTCGCTATGGTGCATGTCAGGTGCCGCACGGCCGAAGGTGATCGGTTGAGACCGTGACAACAACCATGGTGATATTGTGGGCTGCCAGGTTAGTAAATCGACGAACAAATGAAAATTTCACATCTGGAATGAATGCAGCAAGATGAGAATAACGTCTTATCAAAATACCCAATAATCTAGAAAACTCAAAAGAGACTTGTTCTTGAAGACTGATGCACAATCACAGAGTTGCAGATTTAATTCAGACAAGACTAAGGATTGAGGAGAGGAAGAGAGAAGGAAGGGGAGAAGAGGAAGAATAGAAAAGGAGAATTCTGGTCAAAGATTACTCTCCTCTCATTCCCCATCATTCTTATAGCCAACCTATTACAACAATTTGGAACAACTTGAAACAAACCTCCAGCTGACATTTTAACAAGCACCTGATATGCCAGGACAACGTGTGGAAGCATCACAACCTAATGTAATTACTTAACGTCCTAATTACAAGCAATTACCACAAAACCATCATCTCATTCCTAATTACAACGTAATTTCAATCCATAGCGTAATCATTAAACTTGATGTGCCGTTTCCCTTGATTTCCATGTGTGCTCCTTCTGATGGTCTTGGTGCTCACAGTCGTTGAGCCCTCCGAATCGGCGGCCTTCGCAACAAAGACCCAAATTAAGGTTTTGCGAATTTGATTCAACACCCACGGATTCAAAACCATGCGGGCGTAGCCACAACAATAGGTCAATGTCTTCGTGATAGATGAATTAGAGTTGAACAGAATTCGGCCATGAACTGCACCTCAGAACATACCACGAGCATCCCTCACCACCACTCCATAAGTGGCTCGCCAAGAATGAAGATTAAGAGCAACATCAATGTCGCACTAACCGACCAAGCGATGGTGGTTCCCACCTACACTCCTCAGTACATTGTTTGCTGCAAGAAGCATAAGATAACTGTGCAACCTTCCACTGCGATAACATATCCAAGCTAGCACAATGAATATGCTCCACCATCGGCTTCTTATTAAAAGAAACCAAGCAGTTTCGAGAGGTCCAGAGTCACTAAGCAATCACCCTCATCAGTGCAAGGTCATCCTTGATACGAGAAGAGATGAGGTCAGCTCACCAGTCGATAAAAAAATGACGATCAGATGGGAGGAAAGTCAGAATCCATCAAACGCCACATATACTGCTAGAAAGAGCAAGTCACCAACATATGCAAAGATGTTTCCTCATAAGCCTTACACATTGGACACCAAGGCTCAACGTTAACATGGCACACCCGGAGAGAAACCCTTGCTGGGAGAAAATTGTTGCAAGCCAGCCAAAGAAACAATCTCACTTTTGGAGGAACATCCAACCACCAAATACAGTGGTACAAAGAAAACGGCGACTAAGATACATGACCACGTAATTGCAAAGCTACATAATATCCAATCTTCACGGAATACACACCATCATTGGAGTATAGCTAACTCAAATGATCCAGGAAGGGGTGCACAGAGAGAGGGATTTGCATGATTTCCTGCATCTCACAAGAATCAAACAAGTTATACAAAATATACGCTTCCCATTTGTGCCCTATGGGAGAAAGGGGATGTTGGACACGAATCTCCTTAAGACTCAATACTGAGGCGTAAGCACCCTAAACCCATCCATAGCTGATATACATGGATCGCACCACACGCACCCTAGACGACCATCACCGGTACACCAATAGAGGCCATTCTTTAAGGCCTTGTTTGGATGGGTTAAGGAGGGTTTTGTAAAGTAAGGTAAAGTAAGGTAAAGTAAGGTAAAGTAAAGTATAAGGAGGTTTTAAGTTATACCTTGTTTGGATTGAAGGTAAGGTAAATGGAGGTTATTAAATCTTGTAGTGTTTGGGAGGAAGGTAATATAAGGTAAGGTTATATGTGAATATTACTAAAATGCCCTTGAAACTATAAATTGTATTTTGTGCTAATTTTACCTATATAATACTATTTATGCTAATTTATTCTAAAAGACATGTTTGTAATAATATAAATTCAAAAAGTGTATTTTGGTCAAAGAAAATATTCAACATAATCTAATTTATTCTAAGGGACATGTTTGTAATAATATAAATTGAGCTGGGGTATTTTGGTCAAAGAATTTTTTTCAACCCTTCAAAACCCCCCAATTTGGAGGGTTGAAAAATGGGGCTTTTGGAGGGTTTTCCAACCCTCCATTTAACCCCCAAATACCCTACCCTCAAAAAACCATGGAGCCAAACATGGGTTACTTAGTAACCCTACCCCAAAAAACCCCCAAAAACCCTCATCCAAACAAGCCCTAAGTGCTGCTCTCTCGAAGTTAAAATGCCGCTCCAGATAAGACTAGGATTATGCCTTTTCAGAGCTTGCTATTAAGGAAGTAGGATGTTGCACAAGCTTGCTTTCCAAGCATCACAAGATTAAGCTCCTGAAAATGGCCCAAAATTTAATGAGTTTAATAACACAATATGTGGCAAACATTTTGTGATGAAGATGCCGATAAAATTGGAAATAAACATCATCTTTTTGTTTCAACATTAACATCATCTAAAAACAAATAAATTTATCACCAAATATATTCTCTCACGCATGCATACCGCATTCATTCAATGCCACAAATTCTGTTGTAGTATTAATCACCAAATTAATACTATTAGATTACAAACTAGACTTAATACTCTCTAAGGCTTTGTTTGATTGACAACATGGAAAATGGGTGGGGAAAAAAAATTTTCTATGAAAAATTTTTCCATTGAAAAAATAAACAATAGCCGTTTGATTGGCATTATTTTTTAGCTAGAAAATCAAAATTTTCCCATGTAAAATGAAAAAATTAGCCCTCCCATGTTATTTTTTCACATAACCCCTTATATTTTCCATGGAAAACTTTTTCCATGGTGGAGGTAGAAAAAGTTTTCCCTTGTTTTGATAGAAAATAGGGTCATGTGACAACATAAGAGGAAAAAATTTCCATGAAAAATTTGGGCAAACAAACAATCTATTTAGCTGGAAAATGACCCGTGAAAAATTTTTCCAGGGAAAAAAAGTGCAATCAAACACAGCCTAAAAGGTAAACATTGTCTAGCAAGGTTTTAATATTTTATGAAAGATTTTCATGAGTGCCCAAACGAGAAAATGTAACACTAGAAAAAAGAAAGATATATGGCATGGACTTACTAAATTCTTTGTAAATACTTTATTTACATGGCTACTGTAAGAGTTGGTGCCCTTACACTTGGTCGTTAGGGCAATGGGCTCAATTAACTTTGGGGATTTGGGGTAGCTCTTGTAATATGATCTATTATGCAAGACCTTTTGGTGAGAATCTTTGGTCATGATTGTAAACTTTTCTCAAATCTATGAGAGTTTATGTTTTTCTCTCTCTAAAACTGGTTTCTTGTGGCGTCTTCTCGTACCGTGAATGTTTTCCGGTTTGCTCGCTTCTTTTATATGTTGTACTTATGTTGTGAATAAGTGTTGTTTCACTGTTGTTCTAACAAGGAAGACTGACCTGCCACTTGGTGTGTGTCAAGTGCCACACGGTCGACGGTGATCGGTTAAGGCCGTGAAAGCTGGTATCAGAGCCTGGGTTAACCTAAAGAGCAATTCGAGAAGAAGTATAAGTAGGGATTGTGAATATGGCGGCTAGCAAGAAAAATCAATTGGATTACCTTGAGGAGACTATTGAGCAGATAGAGAATGTCATTGGGAGTGTTGACGATCAACTCGAGAAATTGACGAAGGTGGTGGAAGACCAAGCGGGTGAATGGAGAGAGAGCCAGCTAACGGTTGAAGCCTTGAAGACGAAGGTACAGTCATTGGAGGCCGAAGTCACCCATCTCATGGAAGCTAGCGTCGTACCAGTTGCTGCGTGGGAGGCGCCCACGAGAGTGAAGGTTCCAGAACCTTTCCCATTTAATAGGGCACGAAATGCCAAGACACTGAAGAATTTCCTTTGGGACATGGATCAGTACTTCAGAACTGTGAAGGTGTCGGGCCATGAACAAGTTCCATTGGTGGGCATTTATCTGACCAAAGATGCAAAGCTAGGGTGGCACACTCGGCAACAAGATACACGGGTTGAACCACTTCGAACTTATGGGAAGAGTTGAAGAAGGAGTTGAGGGAGCAATTCTTGTCTGGAAACACTGCTTGGATGGCTCGTTCAAATTTGAAGAAGCTACGACAGACAGGCACAGTCCGGGAATACGTGAAGGAGTTTTCAAGCCTGATGTTGGACATTAGGGACATGTCCGAGGAGGACATGTCCGATGAGGACAAGTTGTTTAACTTCCTCACGGGACTGCAGAATTGGGCCCAAATAGAGATACGGAGGCAAGACACAAAGGATCTTGCATCTGCAATCATTGCAGTTGAAGTATTGGTAGACTTGGGGACTATACCTTAAGGAGAGGTGAGGAGACCAGGTCCAGACCGAAGGAGAAGAATACCAATAAAGAAAAGGGCTGGAAATGGGTTTCAGAGAAGGAAGCCTAACAACGGCCAGGCCAAGTGGAACAGACCCAAGACTGATGGGAAAGTAGCAGGTGGTTCAAGTAGTAAGTTCGAAGGATGCTTTATTTATAGCGGACCACATATGGCACGGGATTGCCCCAAACACGAGAAGTTAACCGTGTTTGTGAACGAAGCATATGGAGATTCCGAGGGCCCAGCAAAAGTGAGTCCTTTACAATTGTTGGGTGCCTTAAAGGCTTAAGAGTGATGACCCAGCGAACCCCTTATCTATGTGGAACTGACCTTGAATGGAAAGGACATATAAGGAATGGTGGACACATTAGCAACTCATACTTTCATTAAGAAGGATGTGGCCACTCGGTTGGGATGAAACATTGGTGCACACAGGAGCCGAGTAAAAGCAGTCAAGTTTAGGGCATGAGCGGTAACTGGGAAGATTTTTGGCGTGTCCATTCACATGGGCGGATGGTAAGAGAAGATTGACCTACTGGCGGTTACAATGGATGATTTTGAGTTGATTGTTGGGATGGAGTTCTTGAAGTCTATCAAAGTTGCCATTGTTCCTCATTTGGGTGGTCTACTCATGATGGATTGAAAGAGCCCATGCTTTATAGCTGGAGTTGGTGTAATGGAGAAGAAGGGGAAGGAGGCAATGCTTTCTGCGCACCAGGTGGTGCAAGGGTTGAAACATGAAGAACCCATTATGTTGCTGCTTTATTAGAAGTGCAGGATGATTTGGTGAGTGATCAACCCACAGTTGTTGTTGGAGTCTTGAAGGAGTTTCAAGACGTTATGCCGCTGGAACTACCCGTGAACTCCCACCCCGGCGTGCAATAGATCACCAAATCGAGTTGATGCCAGGTTGCAAACCCCCTACCCGGGCTCCCTACCGTATGTATCCTCTGGAGTTAACTGAGTTGCGGAAACAACTCATGGATCTTCTTGATAGTGGCTTTATTCAGCCATCAAAGGCTCCATATGGTGCTCCGGTGTTGTTCTAGAAGAAGAAGGATGGCTCTCTTTGGCTGTGCGTGGACTACCGTGCGTTGAACAAGATCAAGGTGAAAAACAAGTACCTAATTTCTCTCATTCAGAACTTGTTCAATCGGCTAGCAAAAAGCAACATTCAAATACAATGCTCATTTTTTTACTTTGCAAATGTAGTAAATCATTTTTTTTTTTGTAAGAAATGAAACTTCCAAAATAGACAAGTGACATAAATCAGTTTGAAATTCAAAGTAGAGTAAGATTTATAAAATCAGTAATATTCAAAGAAATCACTAATGTTCAAGTATATTTAGAAAGACAGGGGAAGTTCAAGGAAGACTAGTAGAAAAAAAAAGATGATGGAAAGGGAGACAAAAGTAGAAAAGGTTCCTAAATTTGATTTTAGAACATGCTTGCGATCAATAGCATCATGTGGAACATGTGAGCCAAATATGTCCCCCTGTTTAGCCAAACATGTTCCCACTTTTTGCACCGTATCTTGGTAGATAATATTTATTCTTGTAGGGATATGTAGTACAGCTTGTCAAGTGATACCTCTTAAAATGCATTATTTTTGTAAGATGATTGGCAAAATATTGTGTGAAGTTATCACAATTGAACTTACGACCTAACTTTTGTGGCGTGTAACATCAGAAGAGTTAAAAAAAATAAAAATAAAATTTAATATTTTCAATCACTTAATCTTAGAATATGGTGTTACTATTTTGAAAAGGCAGGCTGTTGTTAAATGAAAGAAGCTCAAAAGCAATTTCACATTCTAATAACTAAATAATGAAGCCAATTTACAAAAATGGATTGGTTAAGATTTGATTAAACTAGAAATGCATTGTTGGAAATATATCACTGCAATTTATCCTGATGAACGGATCTTATCCTTGTCAAGACAGGGTCCCACCACCCTAAGTTCTCCATAACCGTAGTTAGGGGGAAGGTTTGGTGTGGGTATATCAACTAGAGGGCATATGCGCCCACAGGCGATGTGGGACTATCGTCCTGAGCCACTGCGTCCCAACGTCCCCCTGCGCCCACAGCGGATGTGGATCCCAAGATCCTAGTCACAGCATAGCCCTAGATAGGTAGGCTCTGATACTATGTTAAGGCAGGGTCTCACCACTCTAAGTTCTCCATTACCGCAGTTAGGGGGAAGGTTTGGTATGGGTATATCAACTAGAGGGCATCTGCGCCCACAGGCGATGTGGGACTATAGTCCTGAGCTACTGCGTCCCAACAATCATAGGCTAGACAATAGTCAAGGCCCAAGTTAGCAACTTTAAAAAATGCAGGGTGGTATGTGTAGGAAACCAAAAAACAAGTTCACATTATAAAAGGAAGATAATGAAGGCTGTTTATGAAAAGGGAATGGACAAGATTTGATTAAAGTTGAAATACATTGGTAGAAATATATCATAGCAATTCATTCTAACATATGTAGTAGCAGCTTTTGATGGATCAAATCATGGTTGTGTATTGTTTGATCCAGCTAAATGCACACTGAAACAGAATTATGAATAATAAAAGCTTAAGAGGAGTCGATTTCAAGCAAATTAGAAACTAAATTTTTATGTAATCACTGTCATCCACACATTTGTGTTTATTTCTGTGTAAGCATCTGTACCTTAAAATGGCTGCTCCTGTTTATTCTGATCTATATACCGTTTATAGGAACACAGATTATGGTCATGATGCCTCAGATATTGTTAGATGCTTTAAGGAATGCATTTCTAACTTTAGGCATTGTTCTCCATCTTGAAAAATAATGAAGGTGGGTTGACGTGCATAATTGTTGAGATATATTTTTTATATATGTTTGCTGGTTTCTAGGATTTTCTTTGTTTTTTTATTTTTGATTATTCGATTTTGCTTCTTACATATGGTACTAATTAATTTGACTAGGAATTTTATCGCATATCCAGAATAAAGCCAATAATTTTCGGGATAACTCCATTGTCTATAATTAGAAAAGGTAGGAGAATCAATTAGGACAACAGGCTTGCTTTTGCTCCAGTGTTCCTGTTTTTGTTTGTCAACATTACAAAAACTTTCTCAAGGGAAATTATTTCTGCTTTTCTATTTATCATTTCTTCACTACTGTAACGGGAGTTTCTTCAGTCATAGATTGTGAAGAGCAAATATCTAAACTTGAGAGTGTCTTGGAATCAAAGGTTATTTTGCATTGTCCAATATGCGTAAATTTTCTGTTTTATAATATATATTAAACGATGGATTTCTTCAATATCACTTTTTGCTGTTATTAAAATGGTTGCTTAACTATGCCAATACTGATTCAGGTCTTTACAGTGGAAGATAGAACTGAACTTGAAGTCTCTGCGTTTATAGCTATCCAGACTAATCAATACCATGATGCAAATAAACTACAGTTTGAAAATTTGGATGCTAAGTTGGAATGTTTATTTTTCAAGGTTCTGTGGTTGAAGTAATTGTAATTGTATCATACTGTGTAGATTGGCATTGAGAATTACCTGATTTGAGGTTAATATTGAACAGGCTAATGCTTCATTTCTCAGTTTGGAAGAGTTGTCATTGAATCACTTTAAAGGCACCAATGATATATTGAAAACATCAAGAATGACACTGACTAAATATCATGCCAATATCTGGTATTGCTTATGCAGTCTTGGTCTTATTTGTGCCCATGAGGTATGTCACATTCTCACTGTTGATATCATTTTACACTAGTATCTTTCGCATATTTATTAGGCTTTGATTACTGCTTAATAAATACACCAAATGCCATCCCAGTATGTTTGGCCAACTAACTTTATTGCTTGCACACCCCTATTCTTGTATGCATATGGCTTGTACTTGTACCTAGAATTGTATCTTCAAATTTACCTTTTCAACTTACAGGCTATTGTACCTATAATTGTTTACTATGTCAAACTTTCATTTTTTTTAAGCTTACCACTATTTTAGGAAAGAGAATGATGGCAGCATTTCATTTACTTCTTTCGCAACTATTCTTGATTGATTAATAATCAACAAAATTGTGGTACTAACTTCATAGCTTATTTTTATTTCGAGTGTTTGAATTCTTTTTCAGAAACTTTAGATTTATTTATGTTTTTGCATTAGAGATTTTCCTATTGAAGTAAAATGGTCACTCCAAACTTGTATTTTGAGTTGCTTTAAATGAAGTTAGTTGATTCGGGATACGATTTGTAATACTTCATCTTGGAGGACTTGCGGGAATCAAATTGGCTGGCATTCAGGAACATATATAACTGAAACCATAAACGATATGCTTGGTTTTTTTTCAGCAACCTTTGGATTAAACGTTTTTGTACCTTTTTGCCTTCCAGATGACCAAAGATGAAATCTTACATAAGCTCCTAAATGTAGCTATGATTTTTGGTTTAGTTGTTTTTGCTTTCTGCCTTTTCTTTATCGAATTTTTAATGTGCCTTTCTTCCTCTTTAATCATGTGGTCTTACTTGATTAGCCTTTTTACATGTTTAAATGTTGTATTGAGCATTATATGATGCTAAATGTTAAATAACAAAAGAAACAGTGTCTAGGACGACTAATTCATTTTCACACGTAGTGGTAGTTTACATGAGTTGTCATTCATACCGAATGCCATCTGCTTGTTTAAATAACTTTTTGTTATGCATTTTGATGATTGAATATCATTGAACACAAATGCAAATGTTAAAACTTGCCTAAATATCTTCCATTTTGTTGCTAAGTATTTATAGTTCACTATTTCATGAGATCTAGGTTTTTCTGGTTATTTATAGAAAGTTCATGCCATAACATATATTTTTTATATTGTAGGCAGCAGAACATTATTTAAATAAGGCTCATCATGTGAATGTAGCTGGTGAATGTGATTTTTCTGGAGAAATTAATGTGCTGTTTATGTCTTACTTAGAGGAACTGTTGTTTGTAATTAAAGAATTTTTGCCTCGTGGTATGGTATCTTCTTTTCTATTCTTGCATTACATGCCATGCCTTGATTTGTTATATAAAAATGGTTCATTTCGTGCCATTCCATTCATGCCGGTATTTATCCATGCATGTTCATATACATGTATAGATATGGACTGGGTTTTCATCTCACTTTTATCAAGATTAAGAATTAATGCTTATCTTTTGCATGCTCTCTCATCTTACTCCGTGTTTATTCAGATCCTTTTAACTTTTTTCTGCAATTATCGTGTTGTCCTCTACTTTTTTTATATTATGCATTTAAAAAGTTACATGGCCTGAAATATGTATCACAATAAATAGATCTTGACAAACTAGACAGTAGATGGTCAAGGTCATGAATTAATAAAACCAACAAAGATTATACTTGAAAGGTTAAGATTAATTAAAATGAAGCACATGTGAAACAAGGTGATGTTTTTTATACATACTTGTCTTTAACTTCTGAGTCAATATATGATGATGATTATCAAATAAGTAAATAAAAAAACAATTATAGCTTTTTCTCTCGTAAGTTTCCTAATTTCTCTAACTCTGATGTCGTTGATGTGTGCCCATTCAAAGCTTCCATGGGATTATTCTTCTGAGTTATAGGTGAAATGTGTGCCTCAATTTACGTTTCTAAGGGAAATTTACTTTGTTCACCATACCAATTTTTATGGTCTAAAATATAGGTTATCGTTTTGACCGTGGCAATTTGGTTACAGTAAGTGACTTTTTGTTGTGCATCTTTCCTAGATCATGAAGGATTTTTGAGTACTGAGCGTGGTTATTTGAAAGGAACTAGAATGGGATTGATATCGCCGAAGTTAGATAGGCTGGTTCAGATTTTTTGATCTTTTGGGTAGGCTTTATAATTTTCAATCCAATTTCCACCCAATGTTTAAACACTACTTTGTGCTTGGACTGAATTTGATTGTTGCAGATTATGTGAGGGACTACAATGTCTAATATTTATGGAAAGAATCATAATGGCCAGAGTAATCGAGGCATTTATGAAGAAAGTTAAATTGTTATCTCACTTTTCAATATCTTATTTGACTGGAGGAAGTTCAACCATTGATTCTCTAACCTCTAAGTTGCAGAAAACCAGTCTTGATTTGTTTCGATCTAGGAAGGTATATTTATGGAGGAAAAGTAAATTTATTGATGTTCCTTTGCTTTTATGTTATTTACTGTTAATATTGAGAGGACCTGTAGGTTAACTTGCTATTTACCGCTGATGTTGTTGAGGAGGGAATTCATATACCAAACTGTTATTGTGTGATAAGTTTTGACCTCTTGAAAACAGTTCGAAGTTATGTACAATCACGCGGCCGAGTACAAAAGAACAATTCAATTTATATCATCATCATTGAGAGGTAGCATCATTTTTGGAGCACATCAACTACTTTTCCTTTGACATATGCCTTTATTAAGATATACTATTTCTACATAAAAATTCTTAATGATTTATCTTTTGACTATTTTTCCTCCTACAATGAAGAAATTCACAATGGTGTTCATAATGTTTGGTGCTCATAACCACATGTGAATTGTTATAATTTAGAGTGCCTTATAAGCAACTTTTGTAAACAAGTTAATTTTGAAATTTAATCTTAAAATAATTTATATCACAAAAACAGACTTGTTTTAGAACATATGGTAGAAAGATGGTACGTTGAAGCCACTGATTTTAGCAACATAGGATAAGTTATGGATGTGGACATAGAAAGCAATAGTTTCAAGCCGGTGCTTTATAAGCCGAGGGTTTCAAATTATCATCTTTTAAAAGTTGTAAGAAGAAAAAATATCTACATACATTCCCTTTTGACAATACACCCTATATATATAGGGATAAAATACAACAAGCAACTCTACAAGTAAAGAAAGAATAATCTACAAGTAAGGAAGAAAATAATCATCTCTCAAAGTATGATCACAAAATCAGGAATATCCTGAAATCACTCTAATTAAATCTTCTAAAAATAGAAATCTTCCAACACTCCCCCTCAAGCTGGAGCATATATGTTTATCATGCCCAGCTTGCCAATTAGACCATTAAATGAAGGTTTATGTAGACCCTTGGTAAGGACATCAGCTGTTTGTTCTTTAGTGGGCGCATATGTCATACAGACTCTTCCTTCATCAATTTTCTCCTTGATGAAGTGGCGATCTATCTCTACATGTTTTGTTCTGTCATGGTGGATGGGATTCTGGGATTCTGAGCAATATTTATAGCAGCTTTGTTATCACAATACAATTTCATAGGATAGTGATTGATCATCTTTAGCTCTGTAAGTATCCTTTCCAACCATATACCTTTACATATTCCCTGAACTAAAGCACGGAACTTCGCCTCAGCACTACTCCGAGCAACAACCGATTGCTTCTTGCTTCTCCAAGTCACTAGATTACCCCATACATACGAGCAATAACTTGAAGTAGACCTTCTGTCAACTGAAGAACCTGCCAAATCTGCATCCGTATAAAGTTCCATCCTCCTTGAATCATTCTTCTTGAAAAATAGTCCTTTGCCTAGTGTTCCTTTTAAATATCTCAAGACCTTGTAAATTGCTTCAAGATGTTTCTCTTTTGGTGAGTGCATAAATTGACTAATCATACTCACGGCAAATGCAATGTCGGGTCCTGTATGTGACAAATAAATTAGCTTTCCCACCAACCTTTGGTACTGTTCTCGGTCAACCTCTTTTCCTTCTTCAACACTTAGCTTCGTGTTTGGTTCCATGGGTGTCTCACTAGGTTTACAACCTAACATCCCTATATCTGTGAGTAAATCAAGGATATATTTCCCCTGTGGGATGGAAATTCCAGCCTTCTAGCCACTTCCATGCCAAGGAAATACCTCAAAGCACCAAGATCTTTTAGCTCAAATTCAGCTGCAAGATACTTCTTCAAAGTTTCTAGTTCCACTAGATCATCCCCGGTAACAATAATATCATCTATGTACACTATAAGAATGGCTATCTTGCCATCTTTAGAGTGTTTGTAGAATAGAGTATGGTCTGCTTGATCTTGTGTGAATCCTTTCCTCTTGACAGCACATCTGAATTTATCGAACCATTCTCTAGGAGACTGCTTCAATCCATAGAGAGACTTCTTTAATCTACAAACAAGATTCTTTCCATTTCCAAAACCAGGTGGTAAATCCATATAGACTTCTTCATGCAAGTCACCATTCAAAAATGCATTCTTAACATTTAATTATTGTAGAAGCCAATCGAGGTTAGATGCTAAAGAAAGAAGGACTCTGACAGTATTCAACTTTGCCACCAGAGCGAATGTGTCTTGATAATCCACTCTATAGGTTCTAGTAAAACCCTTTGCAACAAGCCTAGCTTTGTACCTGCTTATACTTTCATCAACATTGAACTTTATGGTGAAGACCCACTTGCAACCTACTGTTTTCTTTCCTTTTGGTAATTCAACCATCTCCCAAGTTCCATTTCTTTCCAAAGCATTCATTTCTTCTTGAACTGCCATCTTCTATTTCGAATCAGCTAAAGCTTCTTCAATGTTCTTTGGAACCTCCGCCTTGGTTAATCGAGTAGAAAAGACCTTGAAACTTGGAGACAATTTGTCATGAGATAAAAATCTAGCTATTGGATGTTGAGTAAATGATCTGATTCCTTTTCTCAAGGCAATAGGAAAATCTAAACCATCATCAGTTGGTTGAACTTAATTATTAAGAAGTTGTCCTTCATCCTTTTCAGCTTCAAACTCGTGTTTAGTACTGAGATTCAGGTCTGATTCATGGCCATGTAAAGTGATGGCTTCACTACTTTTCTGATTCAGTTTCCTGCGTGAGTAAACAAGTAACTTAGGTGACTTACAATTAACTCCTATCTCCAAATCTGATTTCTGTTCTCGTGGCAATGACTACAGATCTGTGTCAATAATAGGTGAGGCAAACATGGAAGGTTGATATGAATCAAAAGAAGGTTCATCCCAAGACAATTTATTTTCCATCAACATCTCCCCCTGAAAATAAGTAGGGTGAAAAAAAAGGTTGTCACTCAATGAAAAAAACATCCATGGACACGAAAATACGACGAAAAATAGGAGAGTAACTGTAGAAAAAGGAATCATTTTATGGAAATAAGTTAGAAGATTTAGTTTCTTTATTTAGGAAATATTAAATTTCATTTATTTTTGGAAGTATCAAATTTAGAAGATTACAATCTGTAACTTACTATTTTTTTTGAATTCCTGACTTGTAGGAATTCAGGTTCCTATTTTTTAGTGGTCTGGTATGCCAGCCCTTAACTCAATATATTAGGATGTAAACTATCTGTTTAAGAGAGAGAGAAAGATTATCGAATTCTTCATGGTATCGGAGCCGGTTTTCTGAGGCTTAGTTTATTTTTTGTCTTCTCCTTCGTTTGGCCAATTTTTTTTTCTCGCCGACTCTCTCCCATAAACCAATACGGCATGGCCTCTCAATCAATTTCCTCGGTGATAACTTCCAAACCCGAGCCCACTCTTGCAGTTTCCACCATTCCTGATTCTTCGCATCTTGTAACCAATCACAAACTTAATGGCCAAAATTTTCTGCAATGGTCTCAGTCCGTATTCATGTCTGTGTGCGGCAGAGGCAAGGATGGACATCTCACCGGTGAAATTGTTGCTCCAGAGGCCACGGATCCAAAATTTCGCTCATGGAAGACTGAGGATCATCTCGTTATGTCGTGGTTAATAAACTCTATGACCACTGAAGTTAGAGAAAATTTTTTGCTTCATAGGACAACCAAGGAGATATGGGAGGCTACCCGTGAGACTTATTCCAGCACAGAGAATACCTCAGAATTATTTGAGGTTGAGACACGGCTATATAATCTGAAGCAAGGAGACATGAGTGTGACACAGTACTTTAACATGCTTACTCACTGCTGGTTGCAATTTAATTTGTATGAGACACATCCGTGGAAGCGTGCTGATGATTCATCCATCTATCGGCTGATTGTTGAGCAAAAGCAAACTATAAGATTTCTTTTTGGTCTGAATAAAGACCTAGATGAAGTCAGGGGGAGAGTTATGGGGATTAAACCTTTTCCCACTATTCGAGAAGCTTTTTCAGAGGTCCGAAGGGAGGAGAGCAGGAACAAATTAATGCTGCCCAAAGTTACCATCACTCCTGCAATTAAAGGTTCAGCCCTATTTACTCACAGTTCCGCACACAACAATAGGGTTGGAAAAGGCCATCCATGGTGTGATTATTGCAAAAGACCTGGACACATGAAGGCAACTTGTTGGAAGTTGCATGGAAAACATGCAGATTTGAAGACTTCCAACCGTCAGGACAAAGATTTCCGTGCTAATGCTGTTATCTCAACAGAAACAAAGAGAGAAAATAGTCCGTTTACATGGGAGCAAATTGAAGCACTACAAAAGATGTTTAGTCAGACTTCTGGTTTCAGCCAAGCATCATCATTGCAGCCCGAGCAGCATCCCAGCCTCTTAGCATACCAAGGTACTCCGTCTCTTGTTTTTAGTGTTCAAACAAATCAGCAAGGGCGTGGATTGTTGATTCAGGAGCCTCAGACCATATGAATGGAGATTTCAGCATTCTCATGGACTTTCAGCCTTGTTCTAATCACTCGAGAGTCAGAATTGCAAATGGCACAATTTCGCCAGTTGCAGGAACTGGATCTATTCATATAACAGAAAATTTACATCTTTCACCCGTTCTTTATGTTCCAAAGTTGAACTGCAATTTACTTTCCATCATTCAGATCACTCGGGATCTCAATTGTTTCACTAAGTTCCATTCCAATTCTTGTCTTTTTCAGGCAGTGGATTCGGGGAAGGTGATTGGCAGTGCTGATATGCATGGAGTACTTTATTTGCTCAAACAAAAGAACGTCCCAAGTAGACAAGTTCATCAATCAATTTGTGATTCAGAGTCAATTCCAAGGTCTGTCAAGTTTGCTTCTAATTCCGTGACAGTTTCCAATTCTAATTTTGTTTCAGTTGAGAGTCAAGTCATGTTGTGGCACTATCGTCTTGGTCATCCAAACTTTAATTATATTGAAAAATTGTTCCCTCATTTGTTCATCAATAAACATTTCAGTTCTTATCAGTGTGACATTTGTCAACTAGCAAAGCATACCCGACATGTATACTCTAGTTTACCATATAAACCGTCACATCCTTTTTCAGTAATTCACAGTGATATTTGGGGACCATCACATGTGAAAAATATCAATGGGGCTCGGTGGTTTCACATTTATCGATGATCACACAAGAACCACATGGACATTTCTCATGAAGGAAAAATCTGAAATAGCCACAATTTTTCAATCCTTTCATGCCATGATTTCAACCCAGTTTAAAAGCCAAATCCAGGTTCTCAAAACTGACAATGCAAAGGATTATTTCAACTCCATTCTCGGTCCTTACTTGTCACACCATGGAATTGTTCATATAAGTTCCTGTGTAGACACTCCGCAACAAAATGGAGTGGCTGAACGGAAAAATAGACACTTGCTCGAAGTTGCCCGTGCCAATATGTTCACCAATAATGTCCCTAAACACTTTTGAGGAGAGGCTGTACTTACAGCCACATATCTTATCAACCGAATGCCAAGTCGTGTTTTAAGATTTCAAACACCTCGTCATGTTCTCACCATAACACATCCTCACATTCTTACTTTCACTTATGATCTTCCTCTTAGAGTCTTTGGTTGCACCTCTTTCGTCCATATTCATCATACACATCTCACTAAACTCGATCCAAAATCGCTCAAGTGTATATTCCTTGGTTACTCTTCTCATAAAAAAGGTTATAAATGTCACTCTCCTATTACCAGGAAAGTCTACAATTCCATGGATGTCACCTTTTTTGAGAGTCAATCCTACTTTCCCAAATCTGACATTCAGGGGGAGAGTTCTAAGGAATATCAGATTTGGAATTTACTTCAAGACAATCAATCGGTTTTTGTTCCATACGATCAGCCTTTAAATTCCAGTACATCCATTGTTCCTGCTTCTATTCAAACTATCCCTGCTCAGCATATTACAGAACCAATTGTCACTACAAAAGCCAAAAATCCGTTGCAACCTGATAACAATAACACTGAACTTTGTGTCTATAGAAGGAGAAGAACAACTGAGCAAATTAAAGAACCTCTGCAAACTCAGCAATCTCAATCACAAGAACCAAATCTCACTGTATCTGACACTCACAATGGTATGGATTCTTCACCTCCTTATACTCTTGCTCCTATGATTGATGATTTAGATTTGCCCATTGCTCATAGAAAAGGGGTTCATGGATGCACTGAACATCCAATTCAAAGATATGTTGCATATGGAAAGTTGGCTCCATCCTACAAGGCATTTGTCAGAAATCTGATTAGTGTTCAAGTGCCTGAATCTATTCAGGAGGCTTTCATGATACCAGAATGGAAGAAACCTCTAGAGGAAGAGGTTCGGGCCTTAGAAAAGAAAAAAACCAGGATCTTGACAACATTACCATATGGCAAAAAGCCAGTTGGGTGTAAGTGGATTTTCTCCATCAAGTACAAATCTGATGGGAGTATAGACAGGTTCAAGGCAAGACTTGTGGCTAAGGGGCACTCAATCCTATGGAATTACCTATCAAGAGACCTTTGCACCCGTGGCCAAATTGAACACAGTTCGAGTGTTACTGTCGTTAGCAGTAAATCGAGATTGGCCATTATATCAGCTTGATGTTAAGAATGCATTCTTGAATGGAGATCTTGAAGAGGAAGTCTACATGATCATACCCCCTGGGCTAGAAAACAAGTCAAACCAAAACTTGTTGTGCAAATTAAAAAAGTCATTGTATGGCTTGAAGCAATCTTCTCGTGCATGGTTTGAGAGGTTTGCTAGGACTTTAACAGCTAATGGGTATTCACAATGTTAGGAAGATCACACCCTGTTTGTTAAAAGTGGATCAGGAGGAAAAATGACAATTCTTATAGTCTATGTGGATGACATCATCCTAACCGGTGATGCCTCAGGGGAAATTCTTAGGCTGAAAACGTTGTTGGCAACTGAATTCGAGATCAAAGACCTCGGGATACTGAGATATTTTCTTAGAATGGAGGTAGCTCGATCAAAGGAGGGGATTGCTATATCACAAAGGAAGTATATCCTAGATTTATTGAATGAAACCGGTTTTCTTGGCTGCAAACCTGCTGATACACCTATAGACTCTACAAAGAAACTGAATCGAAGTGAAGAAAGCACACCAGTTGACAAGTGTAGGTATCAAACATTGGTTGGAAAGCTTATTTATCTCTCACACACTCGACCTGACATTGCTTATTCGGTGAGTGTAGTCAGCCAACATATGAATAATCCAACTGAGGATCATTTAGATGCTGTGAACAGAATTTTGAGGTACTTGAAGATGACTCCCGGTCATGGTTTACTCTTCAGAAAAAATGAAAGCCGTGTAGTAGAAATTTATACAGATGCAAGTTGGGCAGGAGAACAGACTAATAGAAGGTCAACTACCGGTTACTGCTCGTATGTTTGGGGTAATCTTGTCACTTGGAGGAGCAAGAAACAGGCTATCATTTCTCGCAGTAGTGCAGAGTCAGAATATCGAGCACTTGCTCTAGGAATATGTGAAGGAATGTGGTTACAAAGGTTGCTGAGGGAACTTAAGGTTGAAGTTCAAGCCTCAGTGATGATGTTTACTGATAGTCAAGAAGCCATCAGTATAGCTAAAAATCCGGTGCATCATGATAGGACGAAACATATCGGGATTGATCGTAATATTATCTCGGAAAAAGTCAACACAGGAGTTATTCAGCTTAGCTATATTACTACAAGACAGTAGATTGCCGATATCCTTACAAAGGCACTTCCAAGAGTTAGTTTTGATGAATTAAACTCCAAGCTTGGTTTATATAATATATACAACCCAGCTTGAGGGGGAGTGTAGAAATAGGAAACATTTTATGGAAATAAGTTAGAAGATTTAGTTTCTTTATTTAGGAAAGATTAAATTTCATTTATTTTTGGAAGTATCAAATTTAGAAGATTACAATCTGTAGCTTACTATTTTTTTGAATTCCTGACTTGTAGGAATTCAGGTTCCTATTTTTTAGTGGTCAGGTATGCCATCCCTTAACTCAATATATTAGGATGTAAACTATATGTTTAAGAGAGAGAGAAAGATTATCAAATTCTTCAGTAACACTTATATCCACGTTGAGTTGGTTAATATCCAATGAAGACACATTTGATTGATTTTGGATCATGCTTAGAACGATATTGTGGTTGAACATGGACAAAAGAAGTACAACGAAAGACCTTTAGAGGAATAGATGACATGGATCGAAAAGTTGGGTAGATCTGAAGAAGGACTGACATTGGAGTGACATAATTGAGGATTTTTGAGGGCATGCGGTTTATGAGGTAAGCAGCTGTTAGTACAACTTCACCCCACAGATATTTAGGAACATTCATAGCAAACCTTAGGGCTCTAGTAACTTCAAGAAGATGGTGATTTTTTCGTTCAGCAACACCATTTTGTTGTGGTGTGTTAGGACATGAACTTTGATGGATTATGCCATTGGTCTCAAGGTAATCACCAACAACTGAGTTGAAATAGTCCTTGCCATTATCAGTTAGGAAGACTTTTATAGAGGTATTGAACAGATTTGTTATCATCCAGTGGAAAATTTTGAAGGTTTTTCAAGCATCAGATTTGTCTTTAAGGAGATAAACCCAACAAACTCTAGTGTGATCATCAATAAACGTAATAAACCATCACACTCCTGAAATATTTTTGACACGAGAAGGTCCCCATATGTCACTATGAATGAGAGAAAAAGGTTCAGATTTTGTATATGGTAGGATTGGGAAGTTGGAACGTGTGTGTTTGGCAAATTGACATGCTTCACAGACATATGATTTGGATCTTTATTCATGAAAAGATGTGGTAACAAACGTTTAAGGTAATGGAAATTTGGGTGTCCTAACCTGAGATGCCACATCATTATTACATCAGATTTAGAGACAGAAAAGACTTCACTTTCAGCCACAGAAGCTTGTTTATTCACGCATTCATCATCTTCAAAATAGTTGAGTCCGCCTACCTCCCTAGCACTGCCAATCATCTTCCCGATCCCAGTTCCTGTATTTACAACATGTTGGAGAAAAATCAACAGTACAATTTAATTCATGAGTCAACTTGCTAATAGAAATCAGATTGCAAGTTAGGTTTGGAACGTGCAAAACGGAATGAGTTGTGATAGAATTTGAAACACTAATTGATCCCTTTCCAGCAACAAAAGAATAGCTACCATCAGCCACCTTAACTTTAAAATTTCCATGACATGGAGTGTAGGAAAGGAAGATGGATCGATTACCTGTCATATGATCTTATGCTTATGAGTCGTGCATCCAAGGAATCGAATGAAAAACAGTACCTTTCTGAGCGAAGTTACTAATTGCTTCGCCAGAACTGTTTTCTACAACATTTGAATTACTCCCTTTTGTTTGGTTTAAGAGATTCTAGAGTTGCTCGATCAAGGACTTATTCAGAAATACTCCATTCTCTTGAATCTCCTCCATTTTCCTTTCTACAGAAGCTTTGGAAACCTTTGCTTGGTTTGTTTCTCTGGCTCCCTTTAGCTTCCAATTAGTTGGTTTACCGTGAATATCCCAACAAGTATCGCGGGTGTGACCATTTCTATTGCAGTGATTGCACCATGGTCGTCCTCCCTTTCTTTGATCTTCATTAGATCGGTATGGAGCACTTCTAACAGCAAGGGCTGAAGTCTCAATGGCTCGATCACCACTCACGGTTATAGGAGCAACATCTTTCTTTTCACCAAGCATGACTCGTTTTCTCCTAGCTTCTCTATGGACTTCTGCAAAAGGTTCATCTACAGGTGGTAAAGGTCTGCGACCAAGGATCCTACCTCTCACTTCATCAAGATCTCGGTTCAGACCAGTTTGGAACTCTTACAAGCATTCTTTCTCCAAGTGTCTTCTAAATTTCAGACTTTCGTCTAGGTCTCCCCAGTCGGCTTCGTAGTGTAGATCCAATTATTGCCAAAGAATCTGCAATTCATTGTAGTACTCTGTTACCTCCATAGCTCATTGATGTAATTCCTTTAGTTTATTCTTGATCTCAAAAACTTGAGATGCATTCTCAAGATCAGAATAATTTCTATTGACAGCATCCCAAATTGTTGTTGCAGTGCGTAGAAACAGGTATGTGCGACTTATTTGCGGTTCCATTGAATTGATTAGCCACGCCATGACGATTGAGTTGGTGAGCTCCCAATTCGCATATGACGAATCACTGACTTCTGGCCGCTGCACCTCTCCATTGAGATACCCAATCTTTCCTCGTCTACGAATCACCAAGAGAACCGGGCGAGACCATTGCAGAAAGTTTTTACCATCTAGTTTGTGGCTAGTAATTTGCAACGATGACAAAGAACCTTCCCCAAATGACTGTGACACCATCGGTGGTTGGATAGATTCAATGATGGTTGATGAAGACATCTCATTTGCAGGTGTTTTCTTTATAGAACTGATGATTTTAATTGCAGACACTAATATTTCATAGACTGCAGCAAATTGGTATGCACTGCGTTGTATGAACGGCGGACGGACAAGAACAGCGGACAGACTGTTTTGGAAAGTAGAGTTGGCTCCGGTACCATAAAAGTTGTAAGAAGAAAAAAATATCTACATACATTCCCTTTTGACAATACACCCTATATATATAGGGATAAAATACAACAAGCAACTCTACAAGTAAGGAAAGAATAATCTACAAGTACGGAAGAAAATAATCATCTCCCAAAGTATGATAACAAAATCAGGAATAACCTGAAATCGCTCTAATTAAATCTTCCGAAAATAGAAATCTTCCAACATCTTTGTTTTTTGTTTTCTATAAATGTTTTATAAGATGCTGATTTAAAAGCAAGGGTTTGTTTATTTACTTGTATCAAAAAACTATTTATAAATGCTTTGGGTTTCGAATAAGATAAAACAAAAATCAACCTCCAGGGTAGGTAGGGCATTATTTTTATTTAATATAAGGGCTGCATTGTGAAATGTTGATTATGTTAGGTTTAAAAGCCTGTAGTTTGGAAATTTTGGCTTTAAGGAAGGATTTTATAAGCTGGTATACTCAAGCTGCCTTTTTTTTTAATTTATTTTTTAAATAACGTAAAGCTGGCACTGTGAAATGCTAACTTGTAGACAAAGGGTTAAAAACTGACGGTTTCGAACTGTGGGCCTCATTTAATTTTTTTAAGCTGGTGGCTAGAAATAACCATTGTTAAGGTCTGGGTCACACATTTAGACTCTGGGTGATGCATAAGAAATCCAATTAGATAAATGGTGTCTTCCCCTTATTGTGATTCTTTCCTCGTGAAGAACATGTGATGGATAAGATAGGGTACTCATTGAAGGAAGCTCCTAACGTTGGAACTACTTGAAAAGAACTGCTAACCTTAGACTTGTTAAAGTGGGGTTAGTTTTAAATCTTTGTAATTTGAATGAACTTCTGCTTGCTTTTATTTTTATCTAATTATCCTAGAAAATAGAGGTTACATAGAACATTGGTCTTTTAGACATAGGAAAACTAGAATTAAGGAGTACAATTAAAGACTCATAAAATACTTGCTGAAATGGACTTTCTAATTTAGAATTAAATTATTATTTCAAATACTTGCTAATATAACTCTTAAATATGAAGGATTACCAAATGACTGTTGAGATAACAGGAGAAATAAGAACAATACTTTCAATTATAGAACATAACAAAATACTATTCCAAGGTTTTATTCAATGTTGTGATGTAAGAATGTAGATCAACATGGCCAATTGTCTATAATTGAAGATGCTAACAATCACCTTACACCTACTTTGCAATGTCCTATAGTGGGGTACACAAATTTGGTGCTAGCTCTTTTATCATCCCTTGGACATCAGACACATAAGGGTTTAGGTTGGCTTTGATGCTTAGTAGCATGAGTTGAGGAATGATATTTGCAGCAACTATGGTTGTTGTCACGACTTCAACTGATCACCTTCAGCCGTGTGACACCTGACACGTACTAAGTGGCAGGTTAGCCTTGTTAGAACAACAGTGAAACAACACCTGTTCGCAACACAAGCATAGCACATAAAAGAAGCGAGCAAAACCGGAAAACATTCACGGTATGAGAAGACGACACAACAAACCAGTTTTAAAGAGAGAAAAACATAAACTCTTTTACATTGAGAAAAGTTTACAATCATGGCCAAAGATCCTTACCAAGAGGTCTTGTCCCCTCACAAAGACATAAAAGACCCTATTACAAGAGCTATCCTAAATCTCCAAGGTTAATTGAGCCCTTTGCCCAATACAGGTCTGGCGAGAAGTCCCGGATTTCCACTTAGCTTGCAGTGTCCTCCGATGTTACTGTAGCTGTAACCATGCACCCTTAATCACAACACGCAGTAGTATCGGTCACGCTCGATAATACTGCATGCCATTCTCACTCAGCCATCCTCTTGCTCGCGTGCCTACTTGCATACGCCTGCATAATCTCTCGGCAATTCCGAAATCAGTATTTGGGTCTCTCGGTATGATCTGTCTCCCCCCCTGCCCCCGCGCGCGCCTAGACTTGGACGTATCTAAACATTCCACATTTGGCTTATTGTGGAGTGAATTGCGTTAAAATGCCACATATAGTCCAAATTGCTACATTTAACAATAAACCGCAATTGCTTGCTATTTGTATTTATGAACCTTATTGTTTTTTGATGAAAGCTTTACCTATTGAGAGTGTGTACTTCTCTTTGCTTTGTAAAAGATAACTGATCCATTTGTTCAAAATAGTGTGCTCAACATCAATTCTTGTATCAATTACCTGATCATTTTCATTTGTTCTTGCTTCATGGATCTAATATTCTATAGGCATAATCTCTTGTTATGATCAAATTCTATGCATCTATCCTAGGTAGTACTTGTTTTATTTGAAATATGCTCATTCACTGTGTCAAAGCTGCATATTTTCTTCTTCATCAATTAGATTGAGAAACTTCTGTTATTCTCTTTAAGGCCTTCATCATAGGCTTTGTCATCAACATCCTCTAAAACTTCATTGGTTTTCAATAGACCTTTGTCACTGTTCTCAAGTGTTTTACCACTCGTAGTCTATGGTGGTTGTTTTTCATTTGATTTGACAATGAGTTGTGATATCCTAATCATACACATTTCTTAGTATTTTAACAAAGCTAGTAGAAAACTTCACAATCAAATAAACATTTTAAAAACATAAACCATGGTTACTAGCCAAAGGACATGGTGTTTTATTGTTTTTCCCTTCTCATCATTATGAGTTGCTTCTTCCACTATACGTCTCCTGCATCGGCTACAAATGTTCCCATAAGCAAACATAACGTACACTTCACTCCATCATCATCACAAATTTTTGACGCATCATATTTCTTACGACCAACCAGCCAATTGCATTTCACAACTAAGTGATATCTAACACTTGTAATTCCCATCACTTTAGGTAATTGGAATTCCTACTTAATTGGCACTACTTGATTAAAGCTAATGAATAACATGGCCCCACACTCTCGAAAGTTGACTCAAAAATTCCATTACACAACAATAAGAACCAGCTTCTAAGACATCAGACACATAAACTAAAAATAAGAGTAACAAAATAAATAACACCAGGCTTACCAATATTTTTGTAATAGTAGAACCAATGTTTTAAATTTGACCAAGTCTAATTAGTCCCTACAAACAAAACAATTGGTACAACCTATGCGCGTTATTTATATAAAACTATTGTAGCTTATGCACCAAATTCACTATTAAACCAAATTCAGGGATCAACATTAGCTCAACTATTTATAGCTCAATAATATTGGTTATATGTAAAATAGCATGACCATGGGCTGTCCTTATATTTACGGTTAACTTTTTGTGTATGTTTATCCTATTTACTGATTGTTGAACATTACTATCTATAATTTTCTGAAACCTCTGAATCACAAAGATAAAATTTGAAATTAGGACTATATTTCTCTCAGCCTTAAGAATGATTAAGGAGATGTACAAACTTACAAGTGAACAACATATGAGCCGGTCTTTTGTAAAATCAAAAGTATGCAAGGATCGACTCAAATGAAACTAAAAATTCACCCAAAAAAAAAAGGAAGTTATTTTGGAGTTTGGTAGAGAAAATAATGTAAGATCGAGCTTTGTGCTGGTATAAAGTTGGAGCAGAATGTGGAGAATATGAGGGGAGCTGATAAGTAAATCCCAAAGAATTCTTTAATTTCTTCGGGACGCATTTGTTCCGTGGGGAATCTGATATTACCAGAGCTTAGAGGAGATCCTAGAGGAATACCTTTTCGGAGATCGGGGACTACTCTTTTTTTTTTACCCTTTATATAACTGTGTAACAGTTTGACACCTCCTCTCTGCACTTTGTCTTTTTTATTATAAAGCTGGTGGTTTCAAACCTCTGTTTTTTTTGTTTTCATTTTTAGAATAAGCTGTTGAATGTGTGTCAACTACTGTAGGATTACTGATTTGGATGCTGACTTGCTGCATACATTACTGCATGGCAAACTCATTTAAGTTTTTGGTGCATACCATGTTTTATTTGACCAAATTTTTAGGAGTCTGTCTTCCTTTCTGTTATTGACTAACTCTTAAGGTTAGCGGAGTTAGTGGCTAAAGTTTAGGATGTTATCTTGCTATTATTACAATGTTCCAGTTGTTAGAGTCTGAAATTTCTCAAACAAAAAGATGAATTAGCTGTAGTGTCTGGAGCTTCCTGTTTTGTGAAATCTGCTTTTTGAAAAAGTTTGATGTCTTGGGTTTAGTGTTGACCTATCATCTTGTGTCTAGTAATATATATGCATATCTGAACCTGAATGTAATGTTGAATATTTTTCCCAACATTTTCTCTCTATTGTTAAGCACTCTTTATCAAAAATCTACAACATGGTATCAGAGCTCTCATAGATTTTATGGGACTGTGATTAAAATAGAAAATAAGTAAGGGCTTCCTCCACAAATACCTCAAAAAAAAAATCATACCTAAAATCCCTATGGCTTCCAGCAGCAAACAAAACCTTTCACCTCCAGCTTTAAGTGGTGAAAATATCAAGTCTGGGTTGTAAAAATGAAGGCTTACTTGAGAGGTCTTGGTCTATGGCAGTGGGTTGAAGCTGAGAAGGAAGTACCACCTCTTGGAGACAACCCAACACTTAATCAGATCCGGGCTTATGAAGAAGAAAAGACTAAAGCTCCAAGAGCCTTGTCTGTCATTCATGGTGCTGTTTTAGAAACAATTTTTTTAAGAATCATGGATTGTGAAACAGCAAAAGAAGCTTGGGACAAGCTCAAGGAGATGTATGCGGGTAGTGATAGAACCAGGCAAATGCAGATTCTAAATTTAAAGAGGCAATTTCAAGTGTTGAATATGAAAGACAATGAATCCATAAAGGAGTTTGTAGACATGCTGATGGAAGTTGTTAACAAAATCAGACTTCTTGGTGAAGACTTGACCGATGAAAGGGTGACAGAAAAAGTTTTAGTGAGCTTGTTGGAGAGATTTGAGTCAAAAATTTCTTCACTTGAAGACTCAAAAGATTTAACCAAGTTTTCTTTGGCTGAGCTTGTTCATGCTTTTTAAGCTCAAGAGCAGAGAAGATTAAATGAGACAAGAAACTAGTAATGAAGGGCTTTTCTTGTAAAGCAAAAGGGGAAGGTTGCTCAAGGTGGTGAGAAGAAAGACAAGGAGAAGAATGAGGGACAAGGAAGCAAAAGAGGACAAAAGGGAAAGTTCCCTCCATGTCCTCATTGTAAAAAAGAAAATCACTCTGAAAATTATTGTTGGTGGAGGCCAAATGTGAAATGCAGAGCCTGTAATCAGCTTGGACATGTTGAAAAAGTTTGTAAAAGCAAAGGAAAATCAGCAAAGACAACAAGCTCAGCTGGCAGAAAATGAATATGAAGCAGAATAGAAGTTGTTTGTTGTAACCTGTCAAGCATCAGGTAACACCAACAATTTTTGGCTTGTTGATAGTGGTTGCACAAGCCATATGACATTTGATGTTGAAGTCTTCAAGCATTTGGACACAACCTTTACTTCAAAAGTGAAAGTAAGCACTGGAGAGTACCTAAATGTGAAGGGAAAAGGTACAGCAGCCATTAGCACACCATCAGGTATCAAGCTCATTTCTGATGTGCTTTATGTACCTGAGATAAGTCAAAATCTTTTAAGTGTGGGTCAAAATGCTTGAGAAAGGTTTTTCCTTGCACTTCAAAGAAATGTCCTGCATTATTCATGATCCAATTGGTTCTCATTTAATGACCGTTGCCATGAAAAACAAGAGTTTTCCAATATATTGGAAACATACCTCTATGCATGCATATGCTAGTTCAGTTGATGATTCATGCTTGTGGCATAAAAGATTTGGCCATTTTAGCTACTCCACTTTAACGTAAATACATGAAAAGAACCTTGTTGCTGATTTACCTGCTATAAATGATGTTGTTCATGTGTGTGAAATATGTCAAATGGGAAAGAATACAAGGTTGCCATTTGGAGACAGCAATTGGAGGACCACAGAAAAACTGCAGCTCATCCACTCTGATGTGTGTGGACCAATGAGTGTTGAATCCTTAAATGGCAGCAAATATTTCTTGATTTTTATAGATGATTACTCAAGAATGTGTTGGGTTTATTTTCTCAAACAAAAATCTAAAGTTTTGAGCCAATTTACAAGCTTTAAAGCTCTTGTGGAGAAGCAAACTGGTCATAGCATCAAGATGCTCAGAACAGATAATGGAGATGAATTTATTTCTTCCAAATTCAAAATGTTCTGTGACAAGCATGGCATTTAACATCAACTGACTGTTCCTTTCACTCCTCAACAAAATGGAGTGAGTGAGAGGAAAAATAGAACTATCATGGAGATGTCTAGGTGCCTTTTGTATGAAAAATCCTTGCCAAAGAAGTTTTGGGCTGAGGCTGTCAATACCTCAGTATATCTATTAAATCTTTTGCCAACAAAATCTTTAAAAGGTAGCATTCCTCATGAATTATGGCATGGTTTCAAGCCTTCTGTTGATCACTTGAAAATTTTTGGGAGTATTATTTGCTATGCTCATGTTCCTGGTGTGCAAAGGGATATATTAGATGAAAAAGATATTGTGGGTATATTTCTTTGCTACAGCAGCATTACAAAAGGCTATAGAGTTCTGAATTTGAAGACTAACAAGGTTCAAGTAAGCAGAGATGTGAAGGTTGATGAAGCTGCAAAATGGAATTGGGAAAAAGATGAAGTTGAATGTTCCAATCAGGTTGATAATATTACTTTACCCGAAGAACAAGATGATGGTGGTTCAAGTGATGATGATAACGCTCCTATAAGAGGCAAAAGAACACTTGAAGAAATTTATAGCAGATGTAATTTTTTAAAGCTTGAATGATAAGTGTCTAAATACACCGTTTTATAACGGTGAACTACTTACACTTTCATGCATTAATTGAATAAAACAGGTGCCTTTAATGTGTTTTTCTTGTTTTTCTTACTCCAGGGCATCCACGGACCATTTACGTTGAGAGGAACATTTACAACGAGAAAATCAAGGCCGAGGAGCGAAAAAACGAAGGTTAAACGAGCTCCGAAGGGCACCCAAGCGTTCCTACACAACCATTCCCATTTTTGGGCCTGTGTGTGGGCTGTACACAGCCCGCACACCCTTGGCAGAAGGGTGTGCGGCCCGCACACAGGCCGCACACCGGTCGGGTATTTAAGCCCGGTTAGGGCTTTTTCTGAGGGAACTTTTGCCACCGACGCCTCCGAACACCCCTACGCTCAACGCTTCATCAAAGGAGGTTGTTTTGGAGTGAAATCAAGGGAGAGAAGACGGTGGGACTTGAGGATCATCATCCTAGAGCTTGCCGACGCGGATTCGGCAAGTGTCTTCATCAACTCTAGTCGACACGGTCAAGAGGGAGTTTTGAGTTTTCTTGTTGATGTATTCTTATTTGTGCAAACTTCCCTTGTTATTCATGTCGAACTAAACCTCCCAAGGCTGCCGGGCAACCGGTGAAACTTGGGAGGAATACTTGTATTGGATGCTATGCTTTTAATTCAATGAATGGATGGTGTGGAATTTGGTTTCATACATTGTGTGCTTAATTGTAGTGATTTGCATGAGAACTCTGCATTTCATTTTATCAAATGTGCTTGGTTGTGCGAGGTGCGCTCTTGCATTAGTTCCACATAGTATGAAGAGTGACTCATTGTACCGGTACACCGGAGGTTCCGGGTGCCGGTAGCCTCCCGTAGGTTGTAGAGTTCATCTTAGCGAAATTGCTTATATATAGCTCCAACCAAGGCTCCTTAGTCCCAATGACATCGTGTGAGTATCCTTTGGATAAAGGAACTTGTACTGGATTAGGGCTACACTATGGAGGTTCCGGGGTAGTCGACTTCCGAGCCTAGACGGACCAAAACAATACTCCATGCATGCATTACCTGTGTTTATAGCATCCTTGCTTGTATTTCTCCCGGGGGAATCCTCGCCCGGAGCCTTGTCTTCTCTATTTGATTTTTCGTCGTTGTGCGCAACTTGTCATTGATTAAAGTTTCTATCGTTAGTTTAAATTTCATTTCATTATAACAACCTCTGTTTTGATTCGGCTAAACAATTGTCGAAGAGGAAGTAATAGTGGATCTCGGGACCCCAGGGAATACGACCCTCTTGTACCCGCACAATAGGTATTACTTGACGACCCGTGCACTTGCGGCCGGGGAGCCATGTGCCCGCTTTTTAGCGACGCGCGCGGCGACCATCAAGTTTTTGGAGCCGTTGCCGGGGAGCTTCCGAGAATATTAGGAAAACTCATAGACATTGGCTTAGTCAGTTTCTTTTTCTTTTGCGCCTCTACTATTTTGTTTTCGTTTATTTTTAGTTTTTTTTCACTTTCTTGGTTCTTATTTGTTTTCTCAGTGGAATTTGGGCTTACATTAGATATTTATTTACTTAAGTTCCCCACTCACTATTGCTATCTCTTTATAGCTTTGGGGGATTTGATGACCCGAGGCAACCCCACCGATTATATCGAAGTTGACGAAGAGATCGAGAGAACTTTACGCAGGAGGTTGAGGGAAGCATTGAGCTCCTCTAACTGCCACATGGAAGCATCTGTTGATCCTCTGCCTACTGAAGAAGGAACATAGAACAGTATGGCAGAACAGAGGAGGACACTTTCGGATTATGAGCGACCACAATTTACGGGGGAGGAATCATGTATACAGATGCCCGCTGCAGCCACAAACAACTTTGACTTAGCAAGACCCATCGGCATGATACAGAATTCCGTGCAGTTCGATGGGTTGGCAGATGAAGATCCGAATGAACATCTATCACGCTTCTTGCAGATTTGCTCGACCTTCAAGATCAATGGTCTGTCAGAGGATGCAGCCAAGTTGAGGTTGTTTCCTTTCAGTCTTCGAGGTGCAGCCTACAGATGGTTCCAGGGATTGACACTAGGCTTCATTAAGGCCTGGGAGGATATGGTGGAGAAATTTTTGGGGAGGTACTTCCCCCCTAGTAAGGCTGGCCGACTACGACAAGAGATCTCAGCATTTAGCCAAAGGGACGCGGAAACACTGTTTGAGACGCATGAGCGTTTCAAGGATCTGTTGAGGCGATGTCCTCATCACGGGTATCAGTCATGGATGAGGATAGAAATTTTTTACAATGGTCTGAATTACCAAACTCGCCAACTTATTGATGCAGCAGCAGAGGGCTCTCTCAGTAATAAGTACCCTGAAGAGGCTAAGAAATTAATAGAAGACATGGCGAGGAATGAGTCTCACTGGGGCTCAAGAACCAAGGTATCACGAGCGGCCGGTGTTCATGAGGTGAGTGGCCACACTGCACTTGAGGCCAAGATGGACGCTCTGACAAGAAGATTTGACCTATTGATGGCTGAACGGGCGAGCTCCAGTTCCGCGCCCGTCATGTCCTGTGAGGTGTGTGGAGGTGGACATGCGGCCACCCTTTGTCCTATTGCAGTTACGACAGGCACAACCACAGAACAAGTTGAGTTTGTAAACCAAAATTCAAGACCCCAAAGGAACCCATATACAGCTACTTATAATCCCGGGTGGCGAAATCACCCGCATTTCCAGTGGGGTAACTAGAACCAACAGAGGCCTCAACACCCGCCAGGATTCCAGCATGCTCCACCCCAACAGAGGGAAAATAGAGTATCAGTTGAAGAAGCATTTTTGAAATTCATGATTGCCACAGAGTCAAATTTCAGAAATGTCCATGCTTCAATTCAGAATTTGGAGAAACAGATTGGGCAGCTAGCAAAAGCAGGATCAGATCGGCAGCAAGGTAGTCTGCCGAGTAACACTGAAGAGAACCCTCGTGAACAGCTGAAAGCCATCACTCTGAGGAGTGGCCGAGAGATCGAGGTTCGATCCCCAAGTGGGAATGAGAGTGGGAAAGGGAAGAATGTTGTGAGAGATGCAACCCTAAGAGCGAGGGTTGACATTGAGGACAGCAACAATCCCACCTCCGAACCTGAACCGAAACAAGCTTCACCCGCGCCGGAGTATCAACCCAGAGTCCCCTACCCGGCAAGATTGAAACAACATAAAGAGGATGATCAGTTTAAGAAGTTCTTAATTTTGCTGAAGCAACTTCATATCAACCTTCCGCTCGTCGAGGCATTCGTACAAATGCCTAAGTATGCAAAGTTCATGAAGGACTTATTGACGAACAGGCGGAAGCTAGAGGAGGCATCCAGTGTAGCTTTGAATGAAAATTGTTCTGCCATATTACAAAGCGCACTCCCACCAAAAGTTCGAGATCCTGGGGGCCTTGTAATTGAATGTAAGATCGGAGAGAATGTGGTAGAGAAGGCCTTGGCAGATTCGGGAGCGAGTATCAATGTTATGCCATACAATCTATTTTTAAAATTGGGACAGCAGGAACTCGAACCCACTCGGATGACTCTACAACTTGCAGACCGGTCCGTACGCCGACCTCGGGGTGTTGTGAGCGATGTATTAGTGAGCGTGGGGGGGCTTGTGTTCCCAGCTGACTTTGTTATCTTGGACATCAATGAAACTGCTGAGGTGCCTATAATCCTTGGAAGACCATTTTTGGCAACCTCTCGCACCCTGCTTGACATCCAAGACGGCAAGATGACACTTAGAGCTGGGAATGAAGAAGCCGTGTTTAAACTCCCAGATGCCATGAAACACCCCAAGGAGCGAGATGACACCTCCTATGCTTTTGATGAGGTCGAACTAATTGTGTCTGATTGTGTGCAGGAGGTTCTGTCGATTAATCCTCTTGACGATTACTTACGCGAAGGGCATGAGGAAATCAAAGCTGAGGACATTGGAGAACAGAACTATCAGCAACCACTCAGTCCCAAAAAGAAGAAAACGAAAGCTAAAGGGGACGGGAGCCGTGATGAGCCACCTTGGAAAAAGGCTTGGAAGAAAGTGACCAAATCGAGTTCGTCAACTGAAGAGAAAGACCCAAAACCCACCTTCACTATTGACTTGGGAGCCCATAATGTGGAAAGTATGATCTCACTAAACCTCCCTAGCTCATCTTCCTCATTCTTCCTGAAGAAAGGTATGAACCTCTCATTTGAACCACCCTGAAAATGTGAACAGGAATGTCAGGCTCGTGACTCTAAACAAGCGCTCTTGGGAGGCAACCCAAGTTTAACTTTCTCGTATTTTCTTTTGTTTTATTTTGTGTGCTTTGTGCTATTTTATTGGTTATGTTTTGCTTTTCTATGTAGATGTGTGTTTTATTTAACGTTTGTGATTAGATAACTTGAATCTCATTTTATTTTGACGATGTATTGTCGGTTGATGTTGTGCGATTTTCACGTGTGTCGGTGAAGGTTACATGTTTTGAAAAGTTACTCATCGATTGGTGTAACCATTTTTGGATGAAAAACTAAGGAGAAAAATCTTACTTCGGCACTTCTGGTGGCTGTGCGGGCATGCTACAGCCCGCACAGACCTGCCAGAGGGCTGTGCGGCCCGTGTGCGGCCGCACAGGGCTCTGGCAGCCCTGTGCGGTCTGGTGTGCGGCCGCACACACGGCCACACAGCACGGCCAGAAGGCCGTGCGGCTTGGCGTGCGGCCCGCACGCCAAGCCGCACAGCCCGCACAGGCCTGTGCGCACGGATCCGGCCGCAACCCGTTTTCTCTTTTGTGCGGCCCATGCCCCTCCTCATGGCCCCTTCGCTACCTTCCCTTTTTCCTCCTCCGTCCCCTCCATCTTCTTCCGTATTTTGGGGTTTGGAAAATGGCCAATCTGAGCTCTTAAAATGACTATCTTTAGTTTTCCACGCCAAATTTCGTCGACTCCACATCCACACACCTCAGCACCACCGGCAATCGACCAACTCCTGGTTTTGAGTTTCTTGTTGTTTGTCACAGTTTATTTTATTACTTTCTCTACGGTGGTGTTTGTAGTCAGTTGGATAGAGCTTAACTCTTCCAAATCTGTGTTTTACTTTTCTTTGTCTTTTAGTAGCTCTATAATAAATTTTCTATGATAATGATGGATGTTTCGATTTAATGTCCTGTTCTACCTCGGAGGGGTAGACACGGACATCTTCTTATCTTCTCTCCACTATCATAGTGAGCACTGCGCCCACTCAGCCTATCTTGACACGCGCTGCCACTATGATTCAGGAAAGTTCTCCCTAACCCCCTATCTATGCTTTATACGTTTTATTATATTCTTTGGGCCGCTGACTTTGTACATTGGGGACAATGTACAACTTTAAGTAGGGGGGTGGCATGCATACACTTTTGTTCTTCAGAGTCAAAATCTTTGTTATTTGCTGTGCATGCCTATTTTGTGGATGAAATTTATTGACATTTGATGCATGATTGGAACCATTGATGGCAATGAGACACAAGTATACAGTAGAGTAGGATAATGATGGATGCTAAGCTCTGCACACAACCCCACACTTAATGAATTTTGATCATTCACGGCATACCGTCACATACCTTTTAGCCTGGACCTTGGACACCTAGGTTGGATTAAGTGGTAACCTTCGTGACCCTCTTAGTAGCTAACCTATTTTTAGCGGTACGCACCTTGATGTGTTAAGCTTCTCCCTAATGAATTATTTGAGGGCTTTTGTTTCTCTTGAAAATTGGCAAATCAGAAAATAAGAATGACAATGCTCCTCTTCTTGAATAGCAAATTAACTTAGGGTACGGGCTCCTAAAAAGAGTGTTCTCTAAGCCAAAAGCTAGGAAAGCACGAGCATGTTCATGTGAGCCTGTAATCTTCCAAGTAAGTTGGATCTTCTTGGTGCCTTATCAGCACAGTTATCCTTCTAAAAAGTCAATTACAGGTCATGTTAGTCAAAAAAAAAAAAAAAAAAAAAAGTGACTAAAGTCAACTCGTACATAGGAGAAACAGAAGTACCATGGGAATTCATTAGGGGGTTCCCTACCGTTTCAAGGTCTGTTATCGCTAGAAGTGGTGTGATGTGCTTTAAGAAGTGGTCCTCGGGGTATCGTTTTCTCTTATCTAGGTTACAAGTGTCCAGGTGAAGAAGGTTGCACACACACAGCATCATCTTGCCGAACGAATGGTTCGAAATTTTGTTATTGGCTGTAGCTTAGCATCTAGAGTTCTACATGTGCTGCTGTATGCTTACACTTGAGCCGGAGGTTGTGTATTTAGCCACTTATCAATTCCTCTTATTCTCAATGTTTGTTTGCTTGGGGACAAGCAAACCCTTAAGTGGGGGGTGATTTGATAAGTGTCTAAATACAACGTTTTATAACAGTGAACTACTTACACTTTCATGCATTAATTGAATAAAATAGGTGCCTTTGATGTGTTTCTCTTGTTTTTCTTACTTCAGGGCATCCACGGACCATTTACGTTGAGAGGAACGTTTACAACGAGAAAATCAAGGCCGAGGAGCGAAAAAACCAAGGTTAAACGAGCTCCGAAGGGCACCCAAGCGTTCCTACACAACCAGGCCCATTTTTGGGCCTGTGAGCAGGCTGTACACAGCCCGCACACCCTTGGCAGAAGGGTGTGCGGCCTGGTGTGCGGCCGCACACAAGGCCGCACACAGGCCGCACACCGGTCGGGTATTTAAGCCCGGTTAGGGCTTTTTCTGAGGGAACTTTTGCCACCCACGCCTCCGAACACCCCTACTCTCAAAGCTTCATCAAAGGAGGTCGTTTTGGAGTGAAATCAAGGGAGAGAAGACGGTGGGACTTGAGGATCATCATCCTAGAGCTTGCCGACGCGGATTCAGCAAGTGTCTTCATCAACTCTAGTCGACACGGTCAAGAGGGAGTTTTGAGTTTTCTTGTTGATGTATTCTTATTTGTGCAAACTTCCCTTGTTATTCATGTCGAACTAAACCTCCCAAGGACACAGGGAAACCGGTGAACCTTGGGAGGAATACTTGTATTGGATGCTATGCTTTTAATTCAATGAATGGATGGTGTGGAATTTGGTTTCATACATTGTGTGCTTAATTGTAGTGATTTGCATGAGAACTCTGCATTTCATTTTATCAAATGTGCTTGGTTGTGCGAGGTGCGCTCTTGCATTAGTTCCACATAGTATGAAGAGGGACTCATTGTACCGGTACACCGGAGGTTCCGGGTGCCGGTAGCCTCCCGTAGGTTGTAGAGTTCATCTTAGCGAAATTGCTTATATATAGCTCCAACCAAGGCTCCTTAGTCCCAATGACATCGTGTGAGTATCCTTTGGATAAAGGAACTTGTACTGGATTAGGGCTACACTACGGAGGTTCTGGGGTAGTCGACTTCCGAGCCTAGACGGACCAAAACAATACTCCATGCATGCATTACCTGTGTTTATAGCATCCTTGCTTGTATTTCTCCCGGGGGAATCCTCGCCCGGAGCCTTGTCTTCTCTATTTGATTTTTCGTCGTTGTGCGCAACTTGTCATTGATTAAAGTTTCTATCGTTAGTTTAAATTTCATTTCATTACAACAACCTCTTTTTTGATTGGGCTAAACAATTGTCGAAGAGGAAGTAATAGTGGATCTCGGGACCCCAGGGAATACGACCCTCTTGTGCTCGCACAAGAGGTATTACTTGACCGGGGAGCCGTGTGCCCGCTTTTTAGCGACGCGCGCGGCGACCATCATTGAACCAACAAACTATGCAGATGCAAGCATCGATGATGGTTGGAGGGCAGCAATGGAGGAGGAGATGCATATGATTGAGAAGAATTCAACTTGGAAACTTGTTGATAGACCTCAAAATCAGAGAGTCATTGGTGTCAAGTGGGTTTATAGAACCAAAATGAATCCAGATGGTTCTATAAACAAGCTGACAGCAAGACTTGTGGCTAAGGGTTATTCACAACAGCAAGGCATAGATTATACAGACACTTTTGCTCCTGTGGCAAGGCATGATACAATTAGAATGTTGGTTGCTCTTGTAGCTAAGTTTGGATGGAAAATTTTTCATCTTGATGTTAAATTTGCTTTTCTCAACGGCATACTAAAGGAAGAAATTTTTGTTGAACAGCCTGAAGGTTTTGAAGTTGTTGGTAGTGAAGCCAAGGTGTTTAAGCTTATCAAAGCTCTTTATGGCCTTAAGCAAGCTCCAAGAGCTTGGTATAGCAAAATTGATACTTATTTGCAACAAAGTGGGTTTGAAAGGAGCAAAAATGAGGCCACTCTTTATGTTAAAAAAGATGAAGGTCATAAAATTCAGCTTGTGCTCTCCTTATATGTTGATGATTTGCTAATTACCGGTGGAAATTCAGCCATGATTTTGGATTTCAAGCAAGTTATGGAAAAGGAGTTTGAAATATCAGACCTTGGTGAAATGAGGTATTTCCTTAGGATGGAGATTCATCAACTGCAGGATGGTATTTTTATCTGTCAACAGAAGTATGCTTGGCAAGTGCTAAAAAAATTTCATATGGAAAAAGCAAAATCAGTTGCTACTCCTTTGACAGTTAATGCAAAATTTTCCATTGATGATGGGGAAAGCAAGGTCGATGCTTCAAATTATAGAAGCATTATTGGAAGTCTTTTATATTTGTCTGCAACAAGACCTGACATTATGTATGCTACTAGCTTGCTTTCTAGATTTATGCATTCTCCCAGCAAGGCTCATCTTTGTGCAACAAAGAGAGTATTGAGATATATTAGAGGCTCTACTGATTATGGTGTTCTTTTCTCAAAAAGAGAAAGTCATGATCTTGTTGGTTTTGCAGACAGTGATTGGGCAGGTAGTGTTGATGATTCAAAGAGTACATCAGGCTATGTTTTTTCTTCTGGAAGTGGTATTTTTTGCTGGAATTCAAAGAAACAAGAGGTTGTAGCTCAATCCTCAGCTGAAGCAGAATATATTTCAGCAGCTTGAGCAACAAATCAAGCAATTTGGCTTAGAAAAATCTTATCTGATTTGGGACAAGTTCAGAATCAAGCTACAACAATTTGGGTGGATAATAAATCAACCATTGCAATGTCCAAGAACCCAGTTCATCATGGAAGAACAAAGCATATAAAAGTCAAGTTTCATGCTATGAGAGAAGCTGAAAAACTTGAAGAAATTGAGCTAAAGTACTGCAACACCGATGAACAACTTGCAGACATTATGACCAAAGCATTGGATAAAAATAAGTTTGAAAAACTGAGATCAAGGATGGGAGTCTCAACGAGAAATTTCAAGGAGTGTTAGAGTTTGAAATTTCTCTAAGAAAAAGATGAATTAGCTCTAGTTTCTAGAGCTTCCTGTTTTGTGGAATCTGTTTTTTGAAAAAGTTTGATGTCATGGGTTTAATGTTGACCTATCATCTTGTGTCCTGTAATATATATACATATCTGAACCTGAATGTAATGTTGAATATTTTTCCCAACATTTTCTCTCTATTGTTAAGCTCTTTTTATCAAAAATCTACAACATTAATTGCGGTTGTATGTATTTAAGCATATCATTATTTATTAAAAAACAATTCTCCAATTTCTTGTTGTTCTTTATCGTGTTCCTAATTCTAGCTAGAAAAAGTTCAGCTATTGTCATATATTGAACAAACTGGCGGTTTCACTATAATTAAAAGAAAACTGAAAAAGGCTAGCGGTCTTAGACCGTTGGCTTTACAATTTTTAATTGAACAAAGTTGGTGTTTTGAAAGAGCCAGTGCTAGTTTTTCGAAGCCTCTAGATTTTATGACCAGATTTGTAGCTTATTTTAAAGCTAATGGTTTCAAAACACCTGCTCTAAACTAGATGACCACATTTGTGGCTTGTTTTTGTGAACTTTCAAGATTAATTTTTATTTTAATTTTTAAATGATTGCCCTATTTTATGTCTGCTCTTTTGCTGTGTTTTCTATCAAATATTCATTCTCCTGCTAGGAGGAAAGAAAGTTATGCAATGGACGGAATTGTTTATGGATTCATGAAAATCAATAATAGGAGAAATTACAGTTTGAATCCTTAAGTTCACCATTAATTTGTTACTAGCCATTGAAGCTTCAATCTTGCGTGTTGAACCTTGTACTTTTGGATTTGTTGCATCTTGAAACTTTCTATTCATTTTTTATCATAAAAATATTTATTAGTTTCTGATGTATACCTGCACGCGGCAGTCCACGTAGACTAGATTTGGATTTCAATTAAAAAAAACAGAAAGCAATGATAGTATCAACTTTTATTTAATAATATAAAAAATGGAAATTTCGCACTTGCCTGCTCTTAGTGGGCTGCCACTTTTGGTAGCCAATTCAATTTCATGGGAAAATGGATGGAGGTTATTTTATTGGAAAAATTGAAAACTTTAAGGACAAGTGGCAAATTTAGGGCAAACTATAGGATTTAAAAGGCAACTTTCCCTAGGTAATGTATGCTTTAATTTATGATTCCTCCTTTTATTAATAGTAATAGATTACTTTATTATCGTTGATTTGAACTTCAATAACTGTGGTTGATTTTAGGAATAAAAATACTGCTTGTAATCAACTAAGACTACAAGCAATTAGCTGAATTTTTCTTATTTTTTGGCTAATGGAAGAAAGTAAGATATATAGGGAAGGATTGCAATAGAAATATATCATAGAGTCCCATAATTCTAGCACCAAAAAATCCCATAATTTAAGGAATAAATATACTCTGAATAATAATAATAATGCAGAATTTATGTATCTCCGTATTTTAAAAAAATTGAAATATCAACAAAATTAGAAAGTAATCCCTAGAAATTTGAACTAATTATGTGACCTATCTTTCCTACTTGAAGTTGATGGATAGATGTCTATCATGCTTATCCTGATAATGAGAAAGTTACATTTTAGTATGAATAATCCTTTGTAAGAATGCCATCTAGGTCCCGCTTCAATCTTTTCCTTTGTAAAGTGCCTATTAATCTTAATGGATATTTTTCTTTCTTTGTGTGTGTGTGTGTGTTTAAGAGGGTTGTGTGCAACAGTAATGGCTTGTTATTGTAATCAACTTCAAGGCATGTTTATATGTCCCTTTAGTTCTTCCACATTTCATTTCAGCCACATCTTCTTGTGGACTCCATCTGCTAATGATCTGTATTATGCTTCTTCACTAACTCGAGCAACCACATTTTGTTTCCTGCTTCCTCGCACTACTAAGCTCTCCCACACAAAATTGCAATAACATGATATTGATTTTTTTACTCGTGACTAAGCTTGCCTGATCTGCATTTGTATTTGCCTCAATGCCCTGTGTTTCGTACAAGTTATAAAGCCTTTTTTTTTTTTTTTTTTTTTGGAGAATAGGCCTTTGTTTTGGGAGAGCTCTTCAAATAAGTTAGAATTCAATACACAGGTTCAACGTGATCTTCAGGAGGAGAATGCATGAAGTTACTTACAAGAATGCAACTAACAAGTAAGAAACAAAATTTGAGATGTGGTGTTTGGTACAAGTTCTAACGCTTTTTCAGTTAAAAACGTAACATTAAACTTCGAAAAGCTAGACTTTGTTTAATAAAAACAGAATTAGATAAACTATCTTATATAGGTTCGTCATGAAGGTTTCCTCTGGAGATTTGGTGGTGGTTTGATCATCCTTCTTTTTGGATGATGAAGCTTGTTTAGAGGCATTGGTTCATTGCTTTGAAATTGTGTTTTTTTTTTTTTTTTTTTTTTTTTGCAAGTAAACAAGAAGTTTTTGCCACTTATTATCTCTATTGTAGTTCCTATCAAAATTAGGAAATGACTATACAGAATTTGGAGTTGGGTTCTCTTTAGTTGAAACAGCAGGTTCTGTGTTTATGAATGAATAAATTTGGTCCATTACAAGTCATTATGTTGTTTTCTGGATGAAAGACATAGTGAATCTTTATGTGTCTCCCCTTTAAGATGAGTTTTCAGAAATGATTTAGGCTGACAAAAGTGACATCCATGATGACAAACATTTTTTTTTCTTTTGAAAAGAGGATCATAACATTTCTATCCCTTCTAAAGCTAAAAGCATAAGCTAAAAATATACGCTTCCTTGCTCTTAGATCTAGTTTGCTGCTGTTTTTATCTTAAATATGTGCAAAAGCAATACATTCAAGGACTTTTAGTGGTAAGCAAGAGCATTGCTTAAAAGTGGAGAAATTCTTCTTGAAAACATGTAGGCGGCATTTGGTTGGGAATAATACCATATAAATTTTGGAATTTGGACCAGGTAATATAAGATTACCTCATTTGTTTGCTTTACTTGCTTGGAGTGGGAATACTAATTCCCGCTATCTGTTAACATTGATAATGTTATTAGTTATGTTATTACTAACTCAATAGGCCGTAATCTAACATTTTGGGTTAATATGAAATTTGTTCATTTATGCCCTTGTTATTTTACCCTTTTGGACTAAAATAACATTCAAATTTATTGAAATTTCAAAAATATCAGCTTGTTAAATATTTCAAAAATACGACAACTTACCTTTTTTGGTTCTTCAATATACCTTGGTATGTAAAAGATGTCATGACTAAGGACTGTTGATATTAATATTTGAATATATATTTTGTGTATGTAAAAGATGTGATGACTAATGACTGTTCATATCATATAATATATAAAGATGCATGCGCTTGCGCATCGTGAATGCCAATGCTGGTTAGTGTGTAATTGAGCAGTATGTATATGTCGCAAATAGTTTTAACTACTTATCCAAAACATAATATACCACTATCATTAATTGTGATTATAATTAACTTTATTTTAATAGAGAGGCAGCTAGCTAAGATAGGAAACAAATCATGGAATGTAGGTTTATCATATATATATATATATATATATATATATATATATATATGACAAACAACTTTGATCTTTGCCTCAAAAATGTTATGAACTCCGATATAGTTGACACCTGTTAGTTAAGGTATTTTAGTAAAAAGGAATTTAGTAATATAAGATTCCTAGCTAACCAAACATGATAGTGCTGCTACATTCCAGCCACATTACTGATTTTTCAACCAAACAGAAATTGCATATATTCCCATTGACATGACCTAGGTATTATATTTCCAGTGATCATATTCCCAGCAGTAAGCTAAGATTCTGTGATCTAAACAACCCCTCAGGGATGTTTCGAATTTTAAGATTGTTATAGACATTCCATTTGTAAGATGTGTAGCCTAAAGAATATCTTTATACCAACTTAGGAACCTTATTTGTGAACAAAATGCTCTAGCAACCTTTGGATTTGTTTTTCTATTCAGCTACCACATTTTGTTGACATATGTTGTTGTGAGAACTTTGATAAATCATGCCTTTTTCTTAGAAGAACTTACCAAAGACTTTATTAAAATATTCTTTACCATTGTCACTTCTATAAATATTTATGTTTTCTTGAAAATGTGTTTCCAGCATGGTATAAAAGCTTTTGAGGATGTCTTCTATTTCAGATTTTTTTTTACCTTTAATGAATACACCCAGCTTACCGTTATATGATCATCGATGAAGCACAATTTTTTTCCCAAAAAGTGTTGAAACCATCAATTAATATAATCAGTTTTGGTGCTTGGCATGGTTTTGGAGTGACAAATAAGCAGTAGCGTTTCGCTAATTTACAAATCTCGCCTTGGAATGAAGGTGGACTTTTATTTTTCACAAACTCTCAAACGAATGTTTTAAATAATGAAAGCTCGGCTGTCCTAATCTATACAGCTATAGGATTTATCCCTGGAAACAGAAATAGGTTGAAAACATGTATTTTGAACTTGTTTTCTAGAATCAGTTTCATCTTCAAAGAAATAAAGGCACCTGCTTTCTTTAGCATTGCCAACCATCTCCCCTGACATAAGCCCTTGAAACTCAAAGGGATAGAAATTAGCTTGACACTAGAGATCATTAGTTAATTAATGGATAACAAAAAATTTATAAGACAGTTTAGGCGCATAGAAATCATCATGAGGAGTAAAGGAAGAAGACATTGTTAGAGAGTGTAGAAGGGACAGCTGAACTTTACATTGTATTGAGTGAAAAGAGGTTTACATATAGAGTGAAAATATACCATACACGTATAAGTAGACATGTATATAAATACAAGTATATGAATACATCACAATACTGCTAACACCCCCCCTCAAACTCAAGACGGATCGTATGTCTTGAGTTTGGATAGCAAAAAGTAATGCTGATCACGGGTCTGTGGCTTGGTAAAGAAGTCAGCCACCTGGACCTCTGTGGGAAGATAGTGAAGTGACACAGACTGAGTGCGGACATGACATCGGGTGAAGTGGGCATCCACACCGATGTGTTTGGTCAGCTCATGCTTCACCGGATCAGTAGCAATCTGAAGTGCACCAGTACTGTCACAGTGAATAGGAGTGGGATTCGGTATCAGTACACCAAAATCCTGAAGAATAGAACGAAGCCAAAGTGTCTCCTGGACGGTAGAAGCTAAGGCACGAACCTCAGCGTCAACACTGGACTTAGCAACAGTCGCCTGTTTCTTGGTCTTCCAAACAACAAGAGAAGACCCAAGAAAAACACAGTAACCAGTAACAGAAACAAGATCATCTAAAGAACTAGCCCAGGTAGCATCAGAGTATGCCTGCAGCTGAAGAGTGGATAATCTAGAATATAACATACCACGAGATGCAGATCCACGAAGATATCGCAAGACCCGGAGAAGATGAGCATAATGAACAGAAGTAGGGGCCGCAACAAATTGACTGAGGATGTGAACAGCATGAGAAATGTCAGGTCGAGTGACAGTCAAGTAGACCAGACTGCCAACCAGGTGTCGATAGCGCGATGGATCAGATAGAGGAATACCATCAGAAGCTCGTAGCTGCAGATGTAGCTCCATTGGTGTGGCAGCTGTACGAGTATTTGTCAACCCAGATCTAGCAAGAAGATCAAGAGTGTAGCGCTGCTGAGAGAGTCGATAACCATCAGGATGAGAAGTGATCTCTATATCCAAGAAGTAGCGAAGTGGACCTAGATCAGTCATCAAGAAGGTGTCACAGAGTTTCTGCTTCACAAAGGTAATGTAAGCAGAGTCATCTCCAGTAAGAATCATGTCATCGACATACAGAAGAAGAACAGTACGGCCTCAAGAGGAGGTATGAACAAATACTGCTGGATCATGAATGCTAGCAGTGAAATCAGCAGCCTCAATAACTGTGCTGAACTTCTCAAACCAAGCCCGTGGGGCATGTTTAAGACCATAAAGAGCACGACGTAGACGACAAACTGACCCTAGAGGTACCTGAAAACCAGGAGGAGGAGTCATATAAACTTCCTCCTTCAAGTCCCCGTGAAGAAAAACATTCTTCACATCAAGCTGATGAAGCGTCCACCCACGAACAGCTGCTACGTCAATCAAAGTACGAACGGTGTGCATATGTGCCACTGGGGCAAAGGTCTCCTCATAGTCACGACCATGCTCCTGCTGGAAACCACGAGCAACCAAACACACTTTATAGCGCTCAAGAGACCCATTAGAACAGGTTTTTACCCTGTAGATCCAACGGCAGGTGATGGGAACAACATGAGAAGGTAACGGAACTAGATCCCATGTGTGAGTTCGAGATAGAGCATCAAGTTCCTCTGTCATGGCATTTCGCCACTCAGGTAACTGAACCACATCCCTGTAGGTTCCTGGTTCAATGACATTTGAAACACTGGTGCTAGCAGAAGTGTAACGGTGAGGAGGATGTAAAGAGAAGCAATTACGTAAAGAATAAGTATGAGATGGTACCTCAGATATGGGATCAGAAGTAGGAGTGGCGTTAGAGGAGGCCGGCCGAGGTAGAGATGCTGCGGGCTCCCTATGTTGATAAGTAATACAGACAGGTGGATGAACAGGAGGGAGGAAGGAAGAATCAATTGATAAAGAAGGAGAAGGAATAAAAGAAGAAAGCGAGATAATCTCTGGAGAAGTGGGGATAGAAGAGGAAGATCCTAAGGAAGCATCATTTGTAGAAGAGGAAGTAGGAAAAAGAAAAGATAGGGGCACATTGGGAGAGGAAGACTCATAAGAAGAAAAAGAATGGTAGAAAGGTGTGGATTCATCAAAAGTGACATCACGAGAGATACGAAAACGACGAGTGACAGGATCATAACAAGGATAGCTTTTATGTTCAAGACTATATCCTAGGAAAACACAAGTGACAGACTGGGCAGTAAGTTTGGTCCGCTCCCTGGGTGAGAGCAAGACAAAGCAACGACAATCAAAGACACGAAGGTGATCATAGCGTGGGGGTGTGCCATATAGGCATTCACCGGGGCTACGATGCTGAAGATGAGAAGAGGGTTGTAAGTTAATAAGATAAACGGCAGTATTGATCGCATCTGCCCAGAAATGAGGGGGAAGAAAAGCACCAAGCATTAAAGCACGAGGCGTCTCTAGGATGTGACGGTGCTTGCGCTCAGCAACCCCATTCTGATGATGGGCCCCAGGACAAGATAACTGAGGCAAGGTGCCCTCAGAAGATAGAAAAGCACGAAAGGCCTGAGAAGTGTATTCCCCGCCGGAGTCAGACCGAAAGGTCTTTATAAAGGCAGAGAATTGAGTGTGAACCATTGTAGTGAAAGTGCGATAGATAGACAATAACTGACTACGATTATGCATAAAATAAAGCCAGGTAAAACGGGTGTAGTCATCAATAAAAATAACATAATAGCAATTGCCTCCTTTAGATACAAATGGCGCGGGACCCCAAACATCAGAATGTATAATTTCAAAGGGAGCAGTAGTTTGAGACATACTTAAAGGATAAGGACGCTGTATCTGCTTATCGAGCTTACAGCGAATACAAATCACATCAGAAGGAGGAGAGACAGCTCCTAGGATACCATGATGAACGAGAGAAGACAGACGAGAAGGACATAAATGACCAAGACAAGAATGCCACACATGATGGGAAATAACAGCAGCATTACAGTGAGGTACATGTCCAACAGAAACGGGAAGACAAAGGGAGTCCAATGTGTATACTCCACTATGACGGCCAGCTCCAATCACCGCTCCACTGTGATCCTGTACACGACAGCAGGTACGATAAAAAATAACCTGACAATTATAATCAGTAATTTGGCTAACAGACATAAGATTTATAGAAAGGTGACGAACATGTGAGACAGAAGGTACGGAGAAAGCTTTAGAAGAAAAAGACCAGTAGAAGAGACAGGAAGTAGTGTGCCATCAGCAATACGCAAACGGGTGACAATAGAGGGTGGATGGGAATTATGAAGATGAGTGGCATCATGAGTCATGTGAAAAGAAGCACCAGAGTCAAGAAGCCAAAGTGGACAGGAACTACCTGGAGTAGATGGAGCACCCTGAGCGGAGCGAGCATGACCAGTAGAGGACTCTGTCAGATGAGACTGCTGGAACTGTCGAAACATCGCTAAGACCTGCTGATCCGTGGGAGATATAGGATCCGGGAAGGCTTGTACAGAATGCACCTGAGGTGTGGGAAGAAGAGGTGGACGCTATGAAGAAGAACCAATAGAAGAGACACGCAGAAGTCCTCGGTGCTTCTTCTGACAGTCACGCTCGAGGTGGCCTATAAGACCACAGCAGTGACAAGTCATGATCCTTTTCTACCGTGGCGGTGGTCGATAAGAAACAGGTGTGGGCGGCAGTGGACCATAGGACGAAGACACCTGAGATGCAGAAGGAAGACGAGAGACAACAAGAGCACTGCCTCTCCCTGTGAAGGAAGTCTAAAGATGAATCTCCTGAGCACGAACAAAAGCGAAGGCCTCTTCTAAAGAGTATGCAGATGGAGCGTGAAGAAGCTGGGCACGAGTCGCCTCGAACTCAGGTCAGAGTCGCATGATAAATTCATACATACGACGGGTCTCGTCATGACCACGACGACGAGCACAGGACTCAGAACAGGTTAGAATCTGAGCAGCATGAGTGGTGCAATAAGAAGGTGTAAGAGCGTTAATTTGATGCCAGATCCCACAGTACTTGTTGTAGAATCAGTCGACAGTGTCCTCCCCCTGTTGTAGGCTTCCGAGAGTCTGGTACAAAGTATACAACTGTGCCTGACTAGAGCTACAATATCACCGTTCCAGATACTCCCACATGTCTCGAGCAGTGGGAAGATCAGCTATCTGGGTACGAATCTCAAGTGTGACAGTCTGACAAATAACCATTTTGGCTGTGGAGTCATTGGCGGCCCATTTCTCAAACTTCTGTTCAAATGCTGTTAGAAGAGCAGAGGTCTCCAAGGAGGAACTGGTAGGGTCAGAAGGTGTGGGGATAACAGGAGTAGTGGCAGTGCCGTCAACATGTTTAAGCACACGAATACCATCAAAAATCCCTTTAATAGTGAGTCGCCAGGGAATGTAATTGGTGCCGTCAAGCACCACATCGGATTGGTGAAGATTCCTGTTACGAATCTTGGGGAGCACTCCACTGAGACCAAGATTATCCTTTTTTTTTAAATAATAATAATAATAATAATAATAATAATAATAATAATAAGATGCTATACAGCTAGCATTAGCATTGAAATAATTGTGAAGTTTGTCGGCTGATTGTGGGGACTTGCGCCAAACGTCACGGGTTGTTGGCACGGTTTCCAAAGTTCGCCGGAGATGAAGTGCGGCAGCAACAGAGCAATAGGAGCAGCGGTGTAGGGCAGTTTTAGATAGCAGCAGCGGCGCTCGGCGAACAACAAATGAGATAGGTGGAGGCGGGGCTAGTGGTGGAGGCCGGGCTGGTGGAGGGGTGCTCGAAGGCAGCAACACCACGAGAGAGAGAAGTAGGGATGCCGGAGGAGAGTTCGACGGCGGCAGCAGCAGCAAAAGAGAGGAAGCAAGAGAGAGGAAGGAAGGGTTGCCGGCGCACGAGAGAGAGAGATGACCGTTGGAGGGCTGCCGGAGGAGAGTTCGACGGCAGCAGCAGCAAGAGAGAGGAAGGAAGGGCTGCCGGCGCACAAGGGAGGGAGATGACCGTTGGACGCCGATCACCGGAAAACAGACTGGAGAAACCAGCTCGATACCATGTTAGAGAGTGTAGAAGGGACAACTGAACTTTACATTGTATTGAGTGAAAGGAGGTTTACATATAGAGTGAAAATATACCATATATGTATAAGTATACATGTATATAAATACAAGTATATGAATACATCACAATACGGCTAACAGACATAACCATGGATCCAGCACTAGCTATTGCCCAGAGAGAATTATCAAAACTCTTGATTTTTTTTCCTATGATCAGTTGCTCTAGAGTCTATAATCGAAGAGTTGGTTTAACTAGAATTAGCACTAAGGAGCGCACTAACAAAGTTACCTTTCTGAGCCAAAGAACAAGAGGGATTGACTTTTGTGGTAGTCTTCTGCTGTTGTTCGTTTTTTTAGTTAATGGAGACACTACTAGAATGAGTTGCAACCCCTGATTCTCTGCATGAGAGGATTGAAAAGCTCGGTTTTCACCACCTAGTTTCCTCTTCCAATTTGAAGGTTTTCCATGAATCTTCCAGCATGTTTCCTTTGCCAGCTTCACAGATTGAGACTGTTCCAAAGTTTTTTTTTCCATTAAACTTGTGGCTGTTTTGGCCAGGGGAAAAAAGGGGAAAAGAACAAGAGCCTTACCAAAGAGAAATAAACTGATTCTTCTTATTATTTCACTAATAGAAGACACAAGAATATGTAGGGAAGCATCTCAACAAATCTGTCATTAAATCTCATAATTCTAGGATCTCAACAATGGAAATTTTGGATGTCTTTTTTTTTTTTTTTTTTTTTTGAGAATAGTAATAAGATATCAACAAAATTACAAACTAATCCATAGAAAATTGTAACTAATTCTGTGATCTGCATTTTCTAGCTATTGGACATTAAATTGTGGAGAAGAAAAATTAGGTGAACAAAGGAGAATTATGCTAATGCTATTAAAATTAATTAACAGCAAATTTTTCTTATTCATCATTAGCTAATACTTTATGTTTTTCCATAGAATGAACTGAGTTTTCTCAACAAAACTCAATTTCTATAAGCAATGCCCATTTGTTTGCTTTCATAATAGAATTTCTAGTTCTACTGTGAAGATTATTACTTTTTTTCCTTAAAATTAAAAGAACTGCTTTCCTGAAGATTTAGAAATGATAAGAAATTCATGCAATGAAGATGTGGACAGACCTCGTAAGGATAGTAGAATTATGAATACTTAGATGAATAGGCGAGGATCATGAATATGTCTGTTTTCAATATCTCATCAATGTTTGCTTGATTTCCAACAAATATCTTAGGTATTTTCTTACTAACTAAAACAACCTGAACATATTTCTTAAGCCTCGACCCAAATTCACCAAACATGTCGATGGACATGAAAAGCCTTGATACCTTTTTTGGATCCTTAAGTTAGTGAACTCTGGTTAAGATTTTCTATTGAGCTGTTTGCCAATACAAGCACTAGATTTCTTCAAGGTTTCAAGCTGATGTTTCCTATGGATGCAATTTATGGAAATGTGTGTTATGAACCCTAATCTCACAGAGGTTCACATCTAAACCAATCACCCAAAATTCAGTTTATTCCACATTGTCATTGATTCATATAACATTCAAGCCATGTAATCTAACAATGAACAGATCATAATATGGAAAGAGTTCAGTACCACCATAGTTTTAATATCTACTTATCATCAAACTTCACAACCATTAAAACAAGGAAATAGAAATCATGAACACAAACACCCATGAAGATAACCAAACCCGGCAGTCCGCACCGCTGGATTTCTCCTCCCACTCCACTGAGATGGGCCTCAACCTTCACAACTCGCATGCCCGTCTTCCTCCTCTCCCCTGCTATTTAAACACCAAAGGAAATCCTTGTAGAGAATATTCCTTCTCCTTTCTCTCTTCTTTTTGTCTGAAGGTATCTCCACCGTCGAATGCCCAACGTCCTTCTCTATCTGGCCGTCCACGTGTCTAGCTGATAACCGCCCTTCATTCACTGCTTCCAGAGACATGTGGAATTCCGAGGATGATGCTCCCACGTGATCGTGCTTTTCCGGCCCATTAACACTACCAATCATTGGGATCTTAATGCCCACACTCCCCTCCCCGGCAACCTCCATTTCTTTATCCACGTGGCTGACTGGTTTTGGCTTCAGTGTTTTGTTTGTTCCCGGACCTTTGATTGCCATCTGGCTCCTCCTGGCTGACTTTCCCATTAATTTATATGGCATCATAGCAATTTGTAGCATACGAAAGATGTATTCCTTCTAGAATCTTACTGATTAATATTGCTTTGCTGCTTATTTTGACAAAAGCATAAGGTGTGGGGTGTGGAACTTGGCTTGTGTTTTTAATCACTTTTAGCAAGGTACCAGAGCTTGATCTACGTTTAGCCAAAGGTTTATACCTTGATTATGAATCACGATGGAAATTTGTTAACTATGTGATTGAGTGTCAATTTTACATTTTTCTATATTAAAGTCTCCTGTTGTCTTCCCTTTTCATAAAACTAATTTCAAATTCCATGTCGTAATTTCCAATTTATCACATTTATTACATAAACTTGAACCTTTCATTCATGATGTGGAAACAAATTCTTGTCATGCTCAACCTCAAGCTAGTTTTTCACTTGATATCCTATAAAGTTCATTTAATTTAAGACTTTGCCATATATTTTTCGTGGAAGTTCGATCACAATACTTAGTTGAATATTTAAATCTTCCTACCTCAAAATCTCTGTGACCTAATTCTTTATGTTGAAAGGCGATGGTGGCTGGAATTGGCAGATAGAACCTTATTCCATGTTCAAGTTTTTGATGACTAACTAATTAACAACAAACCTTGATTAGGATATAATCTATGACAATTGTGAACTAACAGGCTAGCCTAAATGTGATTCGTGAGCCCTTATGCAATTTGAGCATTATTAGCTCACCATTTTGGATACATTCTAAGCAATGATTGCTGCTTGTGATTTGAGTAAATCACTCTAGGGTGACCATTAACCTCCATATGTTGATTAAACTCTTGATCTATGAGATCGTTGATCTTTCTTGTTTTTGTTATGATTGTTATGATCATGAGTTGAAGGCAGTTCATGTGTTTACTTACTAGATTTGCTTCTAAAAATGAGCTTATGTTTGTCGCCTATGATTTATTCAATTTTTGTAGTTAATAAGGCATTATTTTAGAGAAGATTGTTTGTAGCAATGTCAATTTTTGCCTTTAATAAGAAATTTATATTTTGACTAAAAGTTCTCAACTGATGCAAGCATTGATTTGAAGGCTTGCTCTAAATTAATGGCTGGTAAAAGGCAACAGTTGATCGTGGATGTCATTTCTGGTTTTACTTGATATTGGATATTATTATCCTGAAAAGCTGTTGTTATGATATTTTCGACCAAAATGCATTAAATTTGAAATCCATGCCGGTCACCTTTATCTGACATACCTTTATTGATTAATGGGCCCAAGTGGACTTAATTCTGGATAGAAGCCTATTTGCATGATTTGAAATGTTTTTGATGTTAGATGTATTATACATATACTTATATGTATTCTTTTCTTGTATACATTTACAGTACCGTATAAGGTACTACTTTCATCTATATGTACATCATCTTCATTGAGAGCAATAGACAAGACAAATCTATTTCTCTAACATGGTATCAGAGCTTTAGATCCCTCCGGCAACCGACGCCGGCCATCTCTCTCAACCTGCAAGCTTCTTATTTTCTCGTTCCTCCGGCCGCAGCCTCACCCCAGCCCGCAGCCATTTCCTGGCAGCCTCCCCTCCCTTTCCCTGCCAAGAAGCTGCTCCCTTTCTTCTTCTAGTTGCGAGCTTCTCTGCTGCCGAGCTGCTGTTGTTGCCTTTCTTCTCTGCTGCCAAGCTGCTGCTGCCCTTCTTCTTCCACTGGCAGCCCGCCACCCAGCCCCACCACGAGCCCCGCCACTCCTAGCCGCTTCCCCCCATCTCCCGGACGCTTCCCATTCCCTCCTCCCGTGCGTCCACCGCCACTCCGCCACTACCAGCACAGCAACGCCCTCCCCTATAGCCAACCACGTACCGCCACTGCCAGCACAGCTGATTGCTTTCCCGCAAGTGTACGGGATCGCCAAGTAATACCTCGTGCGAAGACACAAGGATCGTATTCCACGGGGCTAAGGATCTCCTATTACTCCTTCTCGAGCTATTATCTAACCTAAGATCTCAAGTGATGAAATTTACTCTACTAGGCACAATTAAAATTTAAAACAAGATTATGAACAAATTAGAGAGAACAAGCAATAAGCAAGCAAGAAACTCAATGTAATGCAAAGGCCTATGGATGTGGATCCCCTTGAGGGGTTATCATGAAACATGGATGATGAACAAAAGATGCAAGGGTAAAATGGACCATGAGATTCCAATATTGGAACAACCCCAATTTCTCGGCGATTGAACCCTAATCCCATACGAACATAGATAGGAATTTCTTCCAAATCCACATTCCTACGATTGCATTAAGTACGAGGAAATCTCACTTAGGAGTAAACCTACTCTTCTTCGGATTAAACCTACATGGAGGGCTACCGAACACCCGATTTCTCGGCGTGATGATACAAGTGTCCCCTTCTAATCCATTCATGATCTAATACATGCCAGCAAGTCACATCTACATGCATCACTCATAAAAGAGCTAAGGATTTCTCCTTAGTGTAGCACTTAGCATGAAAACAATGGATTAGATCTCAAAATTACCCAAGCATCGAATTAACAAGTAATCATCCAAAATACATGATAAACCCCCCCCCCTAAGGTTCACCAACACCCGGTGGCCTTGGGGGTCTAGTGTGTCATCATCCTACAACAAGCAATACAATCAAGTAAAACACACAAGAAAAGCATAAATGACACTCCCTAGATGAAATGGTGGAGGAGGAGGTAGAAAATATGCCGAATGATGCTGCCACCGCCAAAGGAATGCCGAATGACGCTTCCTCTAGCCGCGGGTCTCCTTCCTTCAAATCGTGGTAGATCTCCCCTTGAATGATGTTGCCTTCTTGCCTTGAGAGTCTTGGACCTTGGGCTTGAATGATCTCATGGCTTCCTTGCCCTTCTTCTCCTTCCCAAGGTCTCCCAAAACCTCCCAAGTGATCTCCCAAAAAAAGTCTAGAAAAAGCCCAGTAAAAGTCCCCCAGTTCTGCCCTAAAAGTCAGTATTTATACCACCCATGACCTACGGGCTGTATAGGGGTCGTATGGGGGTCGTATAGCACTCAAAAAACCTAGATTCGCGATTCATACATGGTGCATACGGCCTCCATACGGCCCCGTATATAGGGTAGTATATAAATCTGGGCAGACAACTCCAAATCATTCCGCTGCTACAGTGCATACAACCCCCATACTGGGTAGTATGGGGGTGGTATGAAATTCCTGTTTTCTTCTCTTTTTGCCTAAATGATATCTTCTTGTTCTCCATGGCTTCCTTATGCCTACAAAGCAAATAATAGACGATTAAGCGCAAGACGGGCACCAAACCTCACAAAATACATGCAAAGTGAATACGATATATATATGAAAACACCTGCATTTAGACACTTAACAAATATCCCCACACTTAAGCGTTGCTTGTCCCCAAGCAATCAACTCATGAAAAACAAAGAGACTGAAAAGTGGCTAAATGCATTACCTCTGGCATCAAGCAAATATAAGATTCCAAAAGCAATGGACAATGATACATAGATGTTAAGTAATATTCAATAAGCATAATAAAAATATCCTGTCTCACCCCTTATATGTCTGTCTCGTGTAAGTGAATCTTATATCTCATTTGCCCTGATCTGGTCTAGCCTAAGGACTTCAATCAGTACAGCTCTAGATGCTAATCGCTCCACTTACAAAGAATACTAAGTCTTAAACTACTAAATGCTACTTCAATGGCCAAGTAAGATCCTTCTAATTCTATAGCTTGAAACTAGATCCACTTTTATCTCAAAACCTTTGGTAAGTACTCAAAAAGATCACTAGGGTTTTATTTTCATTTCATCATTCATTTCTTTTTTTTTTTTGAGTCCGACTAACGTAGACTGCACCAACATCATTTTGAAATCTTTCTGAAGGATGCACATGCTGGTTAGGCACAAGAGCCACCCAACTACTCGATTACAGTCTACATAGACGCATTCATACTTCAGAAGCAGAGGAATACTCGCATAGACTCTTTTTTTTTCATTCATTTCATTTGTTTTTTTTTTTTTGACATTCACCCTAGATCTAGATCGCATATTCAGAGTACACTACATGACACAAAACTAGGATTAGCTCAACAAGACTTAGAAGTTCTTAAGAGTCCATTGAAGGATAGAATTTAGTGTTCTAACGTCAAGTACTCAAAGTAGTGTGTTACACATACAAGAGAGTTAGAGTAGTCACATTGGCTATTCCTAGGGCATCGACAAAAAATTCAGTGCACATGACAATACTAGGGGTAAAACAGGATTCAATAAAGCATAGAAACAAGTAACTCACATCAATTATTAATCCAATCTAAAAGAATCTTACAAGAATGAACAAAGCCATCATAGATAACACTAGCATGTAACAAATGGTCCTAATACATGAAATACACCCATCCCCACACTTAGTGTTGTACATTGCCCTCAATGTACACTAATCATGAAAAACATGGCAAATCGGTAATGAAAATAAAAGAGGAGGGTGAAAATGAACTTCCCCGGTTACTCTTGTGTTTGTGGGGAGCTGTGACTCGACAAAAGGTGTGGTGAGCAATACTTGTCTTGTCCGACCTCCATTTCAAACTAGGAAAGCTCACCAAATTCCCTCAATGCCTTGCGAGGCAAAAAGGGGACATCATCATTCAACAAAACTTACAAAGGAGAGATGGGAAGTAATCATGCAAAAACTAAAACAAAATACAAAGAAAACACAAAAACTAGAAAATAAAGTCTAAACAATAAACAATAAAATAAAGTCTCCATGCTCATCCTTGTCCTTAGAATTAAGTCTCTAATCACAAAATGACATCTTATTCCATGTGGTCACCCCGTGTGGTGTAAATATCACTCCATGGTTGCTTGTCAATTTCTTCATCCCCAAAATTCCTACAAACCATGAAAAAACCCAATCAAGCATAGAGGAATCCAATATGATTCAAAATGTAGTGTAAGAGATGAAGAAACAATGAAAAATATGATGTATAGTGTCCATACGGCCGTATGGGGGCCGTATAGGTACTGTTTATTTTGACAGAACATCCCCAAAAACATGAAAATCGAAAACGTTTTTACGTAAATTCAAGGGAGACTTCATCCATAACAATCACACCATCCAAACCGAGCAAAATGCTAAAGAAATTCCACACAAAAGCTCCAAGAATGCCCAAGAAATGAATAAGATAAAACTAGGGCATTGAAAAAGCATACCGACGAAATCTTGAGAAAACTAGCGTTAAACTTGAGGAAAACTACTAGATCAACGTCTCAAATGGATGAGGAGAAGATTTAGGAGAAAAAATGAGGAAATTTGGCCAAGAAATGAGTGAGAAAGAAGAGAAAAATTTGGTGGAAGAAGAGAGAAAAGAAGAGAATGGAAGAAAGAGAAGAGAGAGAAGAGAGAGGAGGGTTAAATGGGCATGAACCGGGCCATACGGCCCCTATGCGGGCCCCATATGGGCCGTATGGCCTGAGAAGGCTTCTCGGGCATTCTGGATGGTGTCCCAGATGGCCCAGTATAGGGGCCGTATGGGGGGCCGTTTGAGACGGCACAGAGCCACTGGATTAGCTTTGTGATCATCTCAGACGGCCTCCATATGCCCTCAGATGGCCGTATAACTTTTAAACTCACTCAAAACTTCGAAATCCTGCTTCAAATGATGTAAAAATGAAATAGCAAGCTCGAAGACTTCTCCAAAAACGAATGAAATGAATAAAACGATGATCTAGCACATGAATTAACACCTACACATGAGTTTCTCAAGAAGTTGCACAAATACACCACAATTAAAACGATGAGAACAATGTGCCAAGTGTGTGAGCATGAACTTACTTAAAAACAAAACAAGTCGAAGAAATATGAAAATTGAAGTGAACCAAGACCTAAGATACGAAAAATACAAGAAAACTCCCCCGAATGCTTGGGTTGCCTCCCAAGAAGCGCTTGTTTAACGTCACGAGCTTGACGTACCTCATTCCTTACATCACGGGGTTCAAAGAGTTTGAAGCCACCCCCAGTTTACCTTGTAATGTTGTTTCTTCCCGGTAACTTCAGTGACAACATTGAAAAGACCTCGAATTGTTCATGAGTAGAGAGGGGCGAAAATTTTACCTTTCTTGCTTGAGATGTGGGGTGATGAAGCTTGGTACCTTTCTTTTTTCTCCCATGAATCTCCCTCCACATTTTCTTCACAAATGATTCTTTTTTTTCTTTTTCCTTAGCATTAGTACAGGACACACTCTCTTTTGGTTGCTTCAAGTTATGAATTTCAGGATGGTAGTGAGATTCTTCTTGTTCTTCATTCTCCAACTCTCCCAAGTACTCATCCAAAGGGTTTATAGAGAGCACCTCCTGCACACAATCAGAAATCAAAATATCAGTTTCATCAATAAAGTAAAGTGTGTCATCATGATCTAAAGAATGTTTCATAGCAGCCGGCAAATTGTACACCACTTCCTCTTCTCCGACCCTGAGCATTAACTTCCCTCTTTTCAAATCAATTAGGGCACCCGAGGTGCTGAGGAATGGTCGGCCAAGGATCAGTGGTATCTCCACATCCTCATCTATATCCATGATGACAAAATCCACAAGAAAAACAAATTTGTCTACTCGGACAATCACATCTTAAACAATTCCACGAGGTTTTCTTGTTGATCGATCCACCAATTGTAAGGTCATCCTCGTAGGCCGTAACTCATCCAAGCCAAGTTTCAAATACATGGTGTAGGGCATGACGTTTATGCTAGCCCCCGAATCCGCTAGAGCATTTTCTTGGACTCCACCTTCAAGCATGCACGGGATAATGAAGCTTCACGGATCTTTCAACTTTTGTGGGAGCTTCTTTTCTAGGATGGCCGAGCAATTTCCCGTAAGTGCAACCGTACCTTCTTCCTCCACTTTCTCTTGTTTGTGAGGAGCTCTTTTAAAAACTTGGCATATTTCGGCATTTGAGTCAATGCTTCAACTATCGGGATGTTCAAGTGGAGTTGTTTGAAGATGTTGATGAATTTTCTGAAGTGAACATCCTCCTTGTCATGTTTCAATCTGGTTGGATAAGGGATTGGAGGCTTGTACTCAGATGATTTTGTTGGTCCTTGTTGTTGCGGCTTATCATTTCTTCCCCGATTTTTGTCTTCACAGTTTTCTTTCACTAGCTTGGGGTCTTCCCCGGAGGCTACCCCACTTTTCTTGACACTTGGGTCAACTTCGACCCTTGTCTCCACTTGTCTCCCGCTTCTAAGAGCAATGGCCTTTAAGTGCTCCCTTGGATTGTCCTCCGTGTTACTTGGAAGACAACCTAGAAGACGCTCAGAATTTGCCTTCGCGAGTTCCCCTACCCGATGCTCAAGTGACTTTACCAAAGCTTGGAGGTTTCTTAACACAGAACCTATCTCACTAAACTGTTAGGCGTGCTGAGTGAGCTGAGTATTCTCCTTGCCAAATTGTGCATCCCTGCTACTGGTTAGGCTATTGAACCTGTCATTAGTACTGAGCATGAACTTGGCAAGGACCTCTTCAGTAGAAAATTTCTTCTCAAAGGACGGTTGTTGAAATTGAGATCCTTGAGGTGGGGCACCTCTTTGTTGTTGGCCTTGGTTCCATGAAAACTTTTGGCGGTTCTTCCACCTCGGATTGTAAGTTGAGCTATATGGGTTCCCTTGATTTTGTTGCCCCCCAATGTAGTCAACATTCTCAATGGAAGCAACAGAGGAGCTAGCAATCGGACATTGGGCTGCACCATGCCCACCACCGCAAGTACTACAATTCATCACCGATTCTGACCTCGAACTACTGCCCATAAGAAGATCAAGCTTTCGGGTCAATACATCAACCTTTGTGGCTAAGGCATCATTGCTACTAACTTTATAAAGCCCAGCAGTCTTTTGTGAAGATCCTCTTGAGGCCCAATGTGATTCATTGCTTGCCATAGACTCAAGTAATTGCTCGGCCTCATCGGGATACTTATTGCTAAGGGAACCACCCGCTGCGGCATCAATGAGTTGGCGAGTAGCATAATTCAGCCCGTTGTAAATGATTTGTACCCGCATCCATGAGGCAAAACCATGATGAGGGCACCTTCTAAGGAGATCCTTGAATTTCTCATAGGCTTCAAACAATGTTTCGGACTCCCCTTGTTTAAAGGATGAAATTTCTTGTCTCAGCTTCGCCGCTTTGCTTGGCGGAAAATACCTCCCAAGGAATTTCTCGACCATATCCTTCCATGTTTTTATAGACCCCGGAGACAATGATGTAAGCCAACGGTAAGCTCCGTCTCTCAAACTGAATGGAAATAGTCTCAAACAGATAGCATCGTCCGACACCCCATTAATCTTGAATGTAGAGCAAATTTGGAGGAACCGGGAAAGATGATCATGTGCATCTTCATTCGAGAGACCATTGAATTGAACCGAGTTCTGGACCATGCCTATTGTACTAGCTTTAATTTCAAAGTTGTTGGATGCCACGGATGGTGCTTGAACACTAAACTCATCACCCGTGAATTGGAGTCTTTCATATTCAGATAAAGTGCGACGCTCTTCGGCCATGATTGAAGACTCTCTATCCTCAATTTCAATGTTCTGAGTACCCGACACTTTACCAACTTCTCTCAATATCCGACGCAAAGTTCTTTCAATTTCACTATCCGGTGTAATCAAGGTCGATGGATTTGAACGTGTCATGCACAGTAAATTGCAAAACCAAGAAAAAAAATGATAGAAAGTTAAGATCAAAGGAAAGAAAAATAACAATAAGAAATAAGTAAAGAATGAAATGGCTATAGTAATAATCTAAAATTTTCCTAGAATTCCTTAAAGATCCCTGGCAACGGCGTCAAAAACTTGATTGCTTCCCCGCAAGTGTACGGGATCGCCAAGTAATACCTCGTGCGAAGACACAAGGATCGTATTCCACGGGGCTAAGGACCTCCTATTACTCCTTCTCGAGCTATTATCTAGCCTAAGATCTCAAGTGATGAAATTTACTCTACTCGGCACAATTAAAATTTAAAACAAGATTATGAACAAATTAGAGAGAACAAGCAATAAGCAAGCAAGAAACTCAATGTAATGCAAAGGCCTATGGATGTGGATCCCCTTGAGGGGTTATCATGAAACATGGATGATGAACAAAAGATGCAAGGGTAAAATGGACCATGAGATTCCAATATTAGAACAACCCCAATTTCTCGGCGATTGAACCCTAATCCCATACGAACATAGATAGGAATTTCTTCCAAATCCACATTCCTACGATTGAATTAAGTACGAGAAAATCTCACTTAGGAGTAAAACTACTCTTCTTCGGATTAAACCTATATGGAGGGCTACCGAACACCCGATTTCTCGGCGTGATGATACAAGTGTCCCCTTCTAATCCATTCATGATCTAATACATGCGAGCAAGTCACATCTACATGCATCACTCATAAAAGAGCTACGGATTTCTCCTTAGTGTAGCACTTAGCATGAAAACAATGGATTAGATCTCAAAATTACCCAAGCATGGAATTAACAAGTAATCATCCAAAATACATGATAAAACCCCCCCAAGGTTCACCAACACCCGGTGGCCTTGGGGGTCTAGTGTGTCATCATCCTACAACAAACAATACAATCAAGTAAAACACACAAGAAAAGCATAAATGACACTCCCTAGATAAAATGGTGGAGGAGGAGGTAGAAAATATGCCGAATGATGTTGCCACCGCCAAAGGAATGCCGAATGACGCTTCCTCTAGCCGCGGGTCTCCTTCCTTCAAATCGTGGTAGATCTCCCCTTGAATGATATTGCCTTCTTGCCTTGAGAGTCTTGGACCTTGGGCTTGAATGATCTCCTGGCTTCCTTGCCCTTCTTCTCCTTCCCAAGGTCGCCTAAAACCTCCCAAGTGATCTCCCAAAAAAAGTCCAGAAAAAGTCCAAAAAAAGTCCCCTAGTTCTGCCCTAAAAGTCAGTATTTATACCCCCGATGACATACGGGCCGTATAGGGGTCATATAGCACTCAAAAAACCTAGATTCGTGATTCATACGGGGTGCATACGACCTCCATACGGGCCCGTATACTGGGTAGTATATAAATCTGGACAGACAACTCCAAATCATTCCGCTGCTACAGTGCATACGGCCTCCATACTGGGTAGTATGGGGGTGGTATGAAATTCATGTTTTCTTCTCTTTTTGCCTAAATGATATTTTCTTTTTCTCAATGGATTCCTTATGCTCTACAAAGCAAATAATAGACGATTAAGCGCAAGACGGGCACCAAACCTCACAAAATACATGCAAAGTGAATACGATATATATATGAAAACGCCTACATTTAGACACTTATCAACAACCACGCCCGCCACTTGCCCACCGCACCTCGCCTCCATCGCCCCTTTCCCCTGCAGCCTCTGCCGTCTTCCCGGATCTCCTCAGCACCTCCCACCCTCCCTCCCCCGTCTTCCCGGCAGCAACCCCGCTTCCCCCTTACCCTCAACCTTACCCCCCGCCACCCACCTCCTTCTCTCCCGCCCCTCCCACCACTGCCAGCCCACCGCTCTCTCCTCCATCGTCATCGCCACCCATCTCCTTCTCACCCCAGCCCACCTCCCGCCCCCAGCTCCTCCTCTCAGGCTGACAGCCTTCCTCCACTGTCATCTTCGACTTCTCCGGCCACCTCCTCTTTTATCCGGCGATTCTTGTATTTCGTGCCCAAAACCAAAACACAAGTCCCCACACCGGCCCGTGCTTTGTGATGTTTTACAATTATTAGATGTTGTCTGGAATCTTCTGTTGATTCCAGACAAACACTTATATATAATTATATATATATAATTATATATTAAAAACAAAGTCTCAAACTGTCGCGATCGCGATATTCAACATCGGAATTCTCAATCACAACAGAACTTCATGTGTCATTTTCAACATAATTGTTGGACAAAGCCGCGTAAATTTCAACGTGTTACTCCTATTACTTCACTATCTCCTACGGATCAGTATTTGATAGCTATGTTCCGTCAGTTCCAGTAGTTCTATTTGGCAGGCCCCTCTACTGGCCATGCGATTTCGGCTCAGGTCTCTTCATCTACTTCAGGTAGTTCCTTCCCTCTTTAGCGTCTTGACTCTGGTGCGTCTCTCCACATGACCCAGACGCTACTTATCTTTATCATTCTAATTCATCACCTCTTGTCTCTCATGTTCGCATTGCTGATGGTACACTCCTTCCTGTTTCCTCTACTTGTCATCTCTCATCCAATGCTTTCTCTGTTCCTTCTGTTTCTTATATTCCTTCCTTGTCTATGAACCTTATGTCTGTTAGCCAACTTACTGATTATGGTTGCCAAGCTATTTTTGACCGTACCTCTTGTCGTGTGCAGGATAGCAGTGGGAATGTGATTGGAACTGGTCGTCGTCATAATGGAGTTTATGTGCTGGATTCTCTTCTTCTTCCATCTCTAGGTACACCCCTTCCTCACTGTAATACGGTTGTTCTGTCTCATCATTTATGGCATCATTGTCTTGGTCACTTGTCTTCTTCTCGTATGTCCTCTCTTATTCGTCATGGTGTCTTAGGGTCTGTCTCCCCTCCTTCTGATATCGTCTGTTTTGGTTGTAAACTTGGCAAGCAACTACAACGTCCTTATCCTCTTAGTGTTTCTCAGACTACTGCTCCCTTTGAGCTTATACACTCTGATGTATGGGGTCCCGCTCCCTTTGTTTCTAAAGGAGGTAATCGTTATTATGTTATTTTTATTGATGACTATACACGCTTCACTTGGATTTACTTCATGCATCATCATAGTCAGTTATTATCTATTTATCGTTCCTTTACTACTATGATACACACACAATTTTCTTCCCCCATTAAAACTTTTCGGTCTGACTCTGGTGGCGAGTATACTTCTCAAGCCTTTCGTGCCTTCTTATCCTCTGAAGGCACTTTACCTCAGTTATCCTGACATGGAGCTCATCCCCAGAATGGAGTTGCTGAGCGTAAACACCGTCACATTTTAGAGACGGCCCGTGCTCTTCTTCTTGGTGCTTTTCTTCCCCCTCACTTCTGGGCTGACACAGTCAGTACTGCGGTTTATCTTATTAACCAACAACCCTCCTTTCATCTCCATAGTCGTAACCCAGGTAGTCTCCATGGGACCCCTCCCCGCTATAACCATCTCCGTGCCTTTGGTTGTCATTGTTTTGTTCTACTCTCACCTCGGGAACGGACCAAACTCACTGCCCAGTCTGTTTCTTGTGTTTTTCTTGGGTATAGTCTTGAGCATAAAGGTTATCGTTGCTATGATCCCATTACTCAGCGTATTCGTATTTCTCGCGATGTCACATTTGATGAGTCCACTCCCTTCTATGCCTCTTCATCCTCCACTTCCCCTATATCTCCCTCCGTTCCTATGTCCTTTCTTTTTCCTACACCCTCCAGTCCGGGTCCTCCCCCATATCTACTCCTCCCCCTCCTGACCCTTCTCCTGAACTTCTCTCTCACTCTTCTCCTCCTTTGTCTATTAAGTCTCCTGTAGTATCCTCCCCTTCTTCCTCTCTTCCTCTTGTTCATCCTCCTATACGCTTTACTTATCATCGTCGAGAACCCACAGCACCTCCATCTCAACCGGTCTCCTCTGACACATCTCCCACTCCTGATCCACCACCTGAGGTATCCTCTCATTCTTACTCTCTCCGTGATCGCTCCACTTTACATCCTCCTAATTGTTATGCTTCTGCTTGCACCAGTGTTTCAGATGTCTTTGAGCCAGATACCTACCGAGAAGCAGTTCAGTTGCCTTATCTCGGACTCATACATAGAATCTAGTTCCTCTTCTTTCCCATGTTGTTCCCATCACCTGCCGTTGGATTTACCGGGTTAAAACTCGCTCTGACGGGTCTCTTGAGCGCTATAAAACGCGTCTAGTTGCTCGAGGTTTTTAGCAGGAGCATGGTCGTGATTATGACGAGACTTTTGCCCCTGTGGCCCACATGCATACTGTGCGTAACTTAGTTGTTGTTGCTGCTGTTCGTGGATGGGTTCTTCATCAGCTTGATGTGAAGAACGCGTTTCTTCACGGAGACTTGAAGGAGGAAGTTTACATGACTCCTCCCCCGGGTCTTCGAGTTCCTCCCGGAATGGTTTTCCGTCTTCGTCGTGCACTTTATGGTCTCAAACAAGCTCCACGGGCCTAGTTTGAGCGCTTCAGCACCGTAGTTGAGGCTGCTGGCTTCACTGCCAGCATATATGATCCAGTTGTCTTTGTTCATTCTTCATCTCGGGGTCGAACCATTCTCCTTCTCTATGTGGATGATATGATTCTTATTGGTGATGACTCTACTCACATTGCTTTTGTGAAGCAGAAACTGTGTGAGACTTTTCTGATGACTGATTTGGGTCCGCTTCACTACTTCCTTGGCATCGATATCACATTTCATTCGGATGGCTACCGGCACTCTCAGCAACGTTACACTCTCGATCTTCTTGCTCGTTCCGGTTTAACTGATACCCGTACTGCTGCCACAACGATGGAGCTCCATTTGCAGCTCCGTGCTACTGATGGGATCCCCGTATTAGATCCTTATCGCTATCGCCATCTTGTGGGCAGTTTGGTCTACTTGTCTGTCACTCGTTTTGATATTTCTCATGTTGTTCATATTCTCAGTCAGTTTGTAGCAGCTCCGACTTCTGTTCACTATGCTCACCTTCTACGGGTGTTGCGTTATCTTCGAGATACTGCTTCTCGTGGTCTGTTCTATCCTCACCACTCCACTCTACAGTTACAGGCTTATTCTGATGCTACCTGGGCTACTTCTCTTGATGATAGGGTTTCTGTCACTGGTTATTATATTTTTCTTGGGTCATCTCTCATTGTTTGGAAGACCAAGAAATAGCATACTGTTGCCAAGTCCAGTATTGAGGCTGAAGTTCGTGCTCTGGCTTCCACTGTTCAAGAGGTACTCTGGCTTCGGTCGATTCTACAAGATTTTGGGATATCTATTCCTTCTTCCACTCCTATTCATTGTGACAGTACTGGGGCCCTTCAGATTGCTACAGATCCAGTTAAGCATGAGTTAACCAAACATATTGGTGTAGATGCCCACTTCACTCGATGTCATGTACGTGCACAGGCAGTGTCCCTTCACTATCTCCCCACAGAGATCCAGGTAGCAGATTTCTTTACCAAGGCACAGACACGTGATCATCATCGGTTCATGTTATCCAAACTCAAGACATATGATCCGCCTTGAGTTTGAGGGGGGGTGTTAGATGTATTATACATATACTTATACGTATTCTTTTCTTGTATACATCTACAGTACTGTATAAGGTATTACTTTCATCTATATGTATATCATCTTCATTGAGAGCAATAGACAAGACAAATCTATTTCTCTAACATTTGACATGCATTGTCTGTTTATATAGGTCTGCAAACTTATAAAGGACAGGTAAATGCCGTCTTTTCACTTGATTGGAAATGTTCTTGAGAAGGATGTAATGATGAAAGTTTATGTTTGGCCTTTTACACATATTCATTGTGGCAAATTTAGGTATTTATCGATTAATGGGCCCAAGCAGACTCAAATCTGGAGATAGGTGTCCTTGCATGATTTGAAATTTTTTTTTTTTTGGCATGCATTGTTTGTCTTGAAGGTCAATAAACTTATAAATGACAGGTAAATGCCGTCTTTTCAATTGATTGGAAATGCCCTTGAAAACGATGTGGTGATGAAAGTTTATGCTTTATCTTTTACACATATTCGTTGTGGCAAGTTTAGGAATTTAGTTCTTTATTTGTGATTTAAACCGGAGTTGTCTTATGAAAGGGCAATTATAAAATTCATCTTTATCACTTACCAATTTTCTTATTTACTTGTATGGTTTTGAATGATAAGATATTAAATTTGAATTTAGAATAAGTGATTATTCACGGCGTATGCTTTATTCACACACAAAATGATACACCTATATAGTGCTTTGGCATGTGGTGCCTCGTCTTACCCTCGCCTTACACCAACTACCATGAAATGCTTAAATGCGACGTTTCCAACGAGCACTTCTTGGAAAGTTTCTACTCGGATGGTGGCTTGCTTCCACCCTAAAACATCCTTTCCTATAACGACATTAATTTTCTAATATGAGTTTTTCCATTGCAACTAAAGGCTATTGATGGATATGCTTCTTGTACCAATATATATAAAAGTAAAAAGCAATTAGTTGATAGCGCATGCATACACCCGGGGCCTTTTTGGTGAGGTAATATCCATATCTTTGACTACTAAAACTGGGCCCATGTTTATCTATTAGGAATTTCCTTCTGTGACCTTTTCTTGCCCCTTCTGCTATTTGTTTGTTCAACCAACAAGAAACATGTTTTGCTTTTAAAGGTTTATTTTTTAACCCTTCTATTAGAAGAAATGTGTGGTGCTCTTTTATACTGTTAGTGCATTGCCTAAACATTAAATAATTGACAATGGTTAAACTAGTTCAAAATGCATTCATTTCTGCAGGGAAAATAATAACCAACAAGATCAGCTTTTTGATATTATTAAAAGTGAACAGCCAATAATGCAAACAGCATTGTGTACAGATTCTTTGACTGATATATCTAAATTTGATTGGAAAGAAGATCTTACTGTCAAGTTAACAGGAGCAAGATTTACTCCAGATTCTAGTGTTAGTCTCATTTATAAGTACTGTGAGAGGCTTCCAAAAGATAAGTGAGTCTATCTAAAAATATAATTGGTCCACATTATGTTGATCATTAAACATGTGGCATTTTTACCCAATAAATAAGCTTGAAATATTTCAATAGGTACTTTACTTCGAAGCCGATTTTCAACTCATCTTTTGAAGGTGGGAGATATAAATGCTCCTTAACCTTACCTCCTAATGCTGCATTTCAAACGATAGTTGGTCCTCCTAGCATCAACTCTAAGTTAGCGAAGCAGCTTGTGTCATTGGATGCATGTGTGGAACTCCACAAATTGGGAGTTCTCAATGGCCATCTTCTTCCTCTTGTTAGGATTTGAGAGTGTATCTCAGTTGATTTGTGAAGGAGCAGGAGAGTTTTCAAGCTTTGAGAAGGAGAGGTCTGAGTGTATACACAGCACTCTCTGTTTTTTAGTAACTCCCTCTACATTACTTCATGAAATGAATTCAAACTTATACAGGAAACATAATGACTGAAATGTAATAACTAACTAACATACGAAGACATTAACTACTAGATAAAAAGATAAATCATGAGTCCTCAGACTCGTACAACACATTCTAAAGGCACTTCTTTGCTTCTGTCCTTCTGAGCATGGTTTCATCCAAAGTTGTGGGCTAGTCTTCATCTGTGTTAAATGCTCCCATGAATTTGCTTTTCAGCTGCAGAACTAGCCCTTTGGTTTTCACCTAGTTTGACAGATCCCATTCTTATCTCTAAATCCTCAGTCAGTTTCTCAACATATCCTCCCCTTGACTGAGGATTACACAATCCCAGCTGATCTCTAATCAAGAGGTGCTTTTGAGTGCTCAGGGGTTTTGTGAAAATATCTGCCAGTTGTTCTTCGGTTTTGCAATACTTCAACACAATCAATCCATCCTTGACGAGCTTGCGAATGAAATGAAATTTAATGTTTATGTGCTTGGTCCTCCCATGATGCATTGGATCCTTGGCTATGGCTATTGCGGATTTGTTATCACACCAGACTTCTGTGCCTTCATTTTAGATTATTCCACAGTCTTCCAACAATTTCCGAAGCCACAGGATCTTGCATGAGGCTGCTGAAGCTGCTACGTACTCGGCCTCTGTAGTTGATAAGGCTATCACTTCTTGTTTTTTTGAAGTCCAGGCGATAGAAGCTGAGCCTAGATTGAACACTGCACCAGATGTGCTCCTTCTGTCTTCTATACTCCCGGCCCAATCACTATCTGTAAACCCACTCAATTTGCAATCTGTATTACAAGTAAACCATAATCCGAAATCAGCTGTGCCTGCGAGGTATCTTAATACTCTTTTTCCTGCACCAGCGTGAGTCCTAGATGGTTTATTCATGAACCTGGACAACACCCCCACAGAGTATGCTATGTCCGGTCTACTGCGGGTCAGATAAATCAATTGATCAATGAGTCTTCTGTACTTCTGCTCATCAGTATCACCAGATCCGTCACTCCCTTGTAGTTTCTCATTAGTACACATAGGTGTGAGGACTGGCTTACTATTTTGCATGTTAAACTTCCTTAGAAGATCTTGAGTATATTTTCTCTGTCTCACAAAGATGCCCAAGTCATCTTGTATAACCTCCAGCCCTAGAAAATAGGTTAATAAACCCAAGTCAGTCATACTGAAGTGTAGTTGCATGTCTGTCTTGAACTCTTTAATCAATGTGCTTGATGAGCTCAAATACGGGATGTTATCGACGTAGATGCAGACCAGCAGTATGTCTCCACTCTTGCTGCCTTTCTATACAACGTATATTCAGTTTCACTTCTTTCGAAACCCTGATCACACAAATACGAATCTATTTTACAATACCATGATCGTGGCGCCTGCTTCAAGCCGTAAAGAGCTTTCCTTAATTTACACACATGATGAGGCTTCTCTTCACTTTCAAAACCTCTTGGTTGTTCTACGTATACTTCTTCAATTATCTCCCCATTTAAGAAGGCTGACTTGATGTCTAAGTGATAGACTGGCCACCGTTTCATTGCTGCAATTGCAAACAATACTCTGATAGTTTCCATACGCGCCACAGGTGCATAAACATCTTCAACATCAATCCCGATCTGTTGGGTGTATCCCTTCGCTACCAGCCGGGCCTTGAGTCTTTGAACTTCACCATCAGCTCTGAATTTAGTTTTATAAATCCACTTCAGCCCTATTATTTTCTTTTCTTCAGGTCTTTCCACGAGATCCCAGGTCTCATTCTGCTGAATTGCATGAATCTCTTCATTCATTACAGCTTGCCATTCTTTACTTTTGATTGCTTCTTCATATGTAGTTGGATCACCCACATGCAGAGCATAAGAACAGCTGGAGTAGATGTCACTGAGCTGTCTGGTTCGCCTGGGTGGCGAGTCTTCATTTTCTTCAACTGGTGCTTGAGTTGCTTCTGTTCCAGATGTATTCGAAGCCTCTGCTTCCCCTTCACCTGCATCCTAAACACCAGTGTCCAATTCAATTGGAAACAGGTTGTCCCAATCACGCACCACTTCTTTGTTGGTAGGGTTCCAGTCCCATCTCTCATCTTCTCTAAACACCACATCCCGACTGTATTTAATCTTCTTTGTCACTGGATTGTATAGTTTGTAGGACTTTGTTCTCACATAGTAGCCTATGAACACACACCTTTCAGACTTGTCTTCTTGCTTGTGTCTCCTCTGTACTGGAATCTGCATCCATGCCAGACATCCAAATACCTTTAAAAAGTGTTTTACATTGGGTTTAATTCCATACCATAGTTCATAGGGCGTTGCTTATGGAGCTGCTTCTGTGGGCGAGATGTTGATCAGATATACAGCAGTAGCGGCTGCTTCTGCCCAGAAGGAAGTAGGAAGTCTTCCACACTTCAGCAAGCATCGTGTCTTCTCTACAACGGTCCAGTTCTTTCTCTCTACTGCACCGTTATGCTGTGGAGTGTACGGGGTTGTCAATTCCCGTTGAATTCCCGTCTTCTCGCAATATTCATTGAACTCGTGTGAGAGGAACTCCCCTCCCCTGTCCGAACGAAGCAGCTTAACTTTCTTCTCTGATTCTCTTTCAGCAAGAGCTTGGAAGATGCGGAACTTCTCCAGAGACTCATCCTTGGTCCTGAGAAAGAAAATCCATACCATACGTGTGTAATCATCAACGACCAACATGAAATACCTGTTGCCACCTTCGGAGTTAACGTGCATTGGTCCGCAGATATCGACATGCACACGTTGCAGCTTTTCAGTGGCTCGCCTGGATTTTCCTGCTTCGTGGCCGAATGGACGTCGTGTTTGTTTTGCACATACACACGCATCACACGCTTCAATCTCACCAATGCATGGAAGCCCATTCACTAGTTGTTTGCTTTCCATGGTCTTTAGTGCTGAATTGGTGACATGTCCTAGCCGCTTATGTCACATCACTGATTGATTTGATTTTCCCACTGCTACCTTTGCATGCCATATGTCTGTTAGCATTAGAGGAAACATATTATTCTTTGTTTTTGTCACTTTAATAACAACTTCACCGGAGCTCCGATCAACAACAGTGCACACATCATCTTCAAACCTCACGTCATAGCCTCGAGAAAGCAGTTGCCCTACGCTGAGGAGATTATGAGCCAATCCCGGCACATACTGGACGTTGTTCACCAACCTCATCAGTCCATCTGGAGCTTTAATGGCCACTGTCCCTTGGCCCTTTACAGCGATTTCTTTATCGTCGCCTAGCTTCACACTGTGCCTCTGTGACTCATCCAAGGTCTCAAACAACTCTCTGATCCCTGTCATATGATTTGAGCACCCGCTGTCGATTATCCAGACAGCACTCTGATTGTCTCCTCCTCTGCTTTCCATCGCGTTTGCCTGCAGGGCTTGCTTCCCTTCGTTGTGAACTATAAACAAATTTTCAGACTCCTTCTCCTTGCCTTCAGCCACCATGTTGTTTGCTTTCATATTACTTCTATCTCTAAACCAACAGTGAGCCTTTATGTGCCCAAAACGTTTACATAAATGACATTGCACATTACTCTTGCTGTGTTTTTGCTCACTTGATTGGGCTTTGACTTCTGCTCCCCTGCCTCTCCCTCTCCCACGACCAACACCTCTGAAGAACCCTCTTCCCCGGCCTTTGGTGAAGACTTGATCACTTCTGTTGACCTCCCTAGCAGTTGTAGTATCTGAGTGAACATGTAGGACTTTTTCTTCCATCTGTTCAGCTTGAATGTTCAGCATTGCTTCATGAGCTTGTAGGGACCCTGTAAGCTCATCTAAGGTAAGCTCTGTAATATCCTTGGACTCCTCTATGCCAGTGACTACATGGTTGTACTTTGCACTGAGACTTCGCAACACTTTGCCTACAACCATGGCCTCAGAGATTGTATCTCCAAGCGCTCTCATTTGGTTGACTATCTCCACAACCCTGGTTACATAGTCTTGAATGTTCTCATTTCCTTTGATCCTGATGCATTCAAAGGTCTGTCTTAAAGTTTGGAGCTTCACCGCCATCACCTTCGAGGTTCCCTGGTATTGTCTCCTCAACATACCCCAAGCTTCATGTGCTGTATTAGCTGCAGAAATTCTGGAGAACAAGGGCCGGACCATGGCTTGTTGAATGAGGTACAAAGCCATGGCATCTCTCTTCTTATGTTCCTTTAGCCTTGCTTTATCTTCAGTATTAGGAATTCCGTTCTCCACCAAGTCCCACAGATCGCGAGATCTGAATAACGTCTTCATCATGATGCACCAATGGTCATACTCCGTGCCATCGAATATGGCCAATGGTGGAGGGTTGTTAGTGAGGAGGTCCTTCATGAACTTGGCGTACTTAGGCATTTGTGAGAGAGCTTCGACAAGGGGGATGTTCACATGAAGTTGTTTAAAGATATTGAGAAATTTCTTGAATTGAGCCTCATCCTTGTCTTGCTTAAGCCTAGATGGGTACGGCACAGATGGTCTAAACTCAGGGACCTTTGATGTTGGAGATTGGTTATGAATTTCATTTTGCTTCTTTCTACTCCCTTCATTTTCATTCTCGGTTGCATTGGGGTCTTCCCGGACGGCTACCCCATCATTAGAAGCACTTGGGCTTTCCTTAGCCCTTACTTCCACTTGTTTCCCACTCCTCAGTGTCACGGCCTTCAATTGCTCTCTTGGATTGCTCTCCGTGTTGCTAGGCAAGCTCCCTGAGGGTCTTTCCGATTGTGCCCTAGCAAGTTGTCCCACTTGATTTTCCAAGGATTGAATTGAAGCTTGCACATTCCTCAGAAAGGCCCCAAACTCATCAAACTTCTTCTCGTGTGCCCCAAATCGTGCCTCGTTGTTGATCATGAACTTAGCAATAATCTCCTCAGTTGTATACTTTTTTTCTTGTTGTTGTTGTGGAGGTTGATATTGAGTGCTTTGGGGTAGTGGAGGCCTCTGCTGCGATTGGCTTTGATTCCATGAGGGGTTTGGATAATTTCTCCACCCCGGGTTATAGGTATTGCCATATTGGTTTCCCGGTACCCTTTGCCCTCCACCAACATAGTCAACTATCTCCACAGGTGTTGAGGGAGCAATAAAAATAGGGCACTGTGACGTTGTGTAGCCCGCACCACAAGTGTCACATGACATAACCGCCTTAGCACCCGAGCTTGATCCCAACATGAACTGTTCGAGTCTTTGGGCCAAAGTGTCAACCTTGGAAGCTAGAGCATTGTTTTCATTGACACTCTTAGTTAGTGCATCAACCTTTGCAGCAAGAGCAGTTACTTCATTCACTTCATAAAGCCCTGCCACCTTGGGTGGTTTCTGTCTCGTGCTCTAGTGACATTCATTACTAGCCATGTTCTCAATCAATGCTTCAGCCTCTTCAGGGAGTTTGTTGCTTAATGAGCCACCTGCAGCTGCATCAATGAGTTGCCTCGTGGCATAATTCAACCCATTACACAACATTTGCACTCGCATCCACGCAGGAAAACCATGATGAGGGCACTTGCGCAGAAGGTCCTTGAAAAGTTCATGTGCTTCAAAAAGTGTTTCATTGTCACCTTGCCTGAATGATGAGATCTCTTGTCTCAGTCGTGCTGCCTTGCTTGGAGGAACATATCGAGCCAGGAATTTTTTCTACCATTTCCTTCCAAGTAGTGATCGACCCAGGAGCCAAAGCAGTGAGCCATCTGTAAGCTGCTCCTCTCAAACTAAATGGAAATAATCTCAACCTGATGGCATCATCTGAAACTGAGTTGATCTTAAAGGTTGAGCAAATTTGAAGAAATCGGGATAAATGAGCATGGGGGTCTTCATCTGCTAAACCATCAAACTGAACCGAATTCTGTATCATTCCAATCGTGCTAGCCTTGATCTCAAAATTGTTCGCCGGAACTGTAGGTGCTTGAACACTGAATTCTTCCCAAGTGAACTATGGCCTTTCATAATCGGATAGGGTTCTTCCTGGTTCAGCCATAACTGAAGGCTCACTAGTTTCAACCCGAACTTCTCTCAAACGATGTTGTAGAGTTCGCTCAATCTCTTGATCGGGTTTAACAAGATGTGCTTGACTTGCTCGTGTCATAAGACGGGTACCTTGCAAGAATGTTCAAGTCGAGGCTTAGAAAGTGAAGAAAGCAATCAAAGAAAAACAAAAGTAACAGAATGGCGAAATATATACAAGAATGGAAAATACGAAACAAAACAAAACGTTAAATCAACCCGCTCAAGCTTTCCAAGTATCCTTCGGTGAAAATCCCTGGCAACGGCGCCAAAAACTTGGTCGTGTGCGTAACACACCGACTCCGTAAGTGCACGGGTCGCCAAGTAATACCCTGTGCGTGACACAGGGGTCGTATTCCCAAGGGGGCCCGAAGAGCTACCTTTACTCACTCTTTGCTTGTTGTTTAACTAATCATGTTAAGTTTAAGCAAGTAATTTAATACAAAGCAATTTAAAACTCTAAATACGAAAATAGCAAGAAACTCACAACTGGATCGGATCAAGGTAGAAAAATGGTCACGGATGTGGCTCACCAAGGGGGCTATTAAAGTGCAAAGGAGGCTAAGCTTATCATGCTTTTGGCAATTTGGACCGATAGAAAATCCTAAGCTAGGTCAACCCGATGGTCACGGTGTTGACCCCAAATCCAATAGAGGTAGTGGATGAAGAACTCCTTCCACCCCACATCCTTTCATGATTGCAAAGAGAGTAGTGGCTTTCACAAATTAGGGTTAAAACTCCACAAAGAAGCCAACCCTAAAACGGAGGGGTACAAGTACCCGATGATCACGGTATACTTATACGACTTCCCTTCCAAGCTTGAATGTGTCTACAACTAGGGCAATGTTCATGCAATCCTAGTAGAAACAAGGAAATGATAAACAAGATTCTCATGCATATCAAGGCAATAATTCTCATCAAGCAAGGATTCTCAAACCAACCAAAAGCATAAATAAATCAAAGCATCTAAAAATACACAAGTTCACCCCCAAGGTTCACCCACATCCGGTGACCTTAGGGGTTTAAGTGTTCATCTCAAGTCCACAAACAATGTCCATCATGAAAACAACCAACAAAGACATAGAAAAACTCCCATTCCTATCTCTGAATCCTCAGTCAGTTTCTCAACACCTCTTGCTGAAGAGCCTCGGGAGATTGATGCTGCTGAAGCATACAATAAATATGCTTCTGGGGCCGGTATGCTATTTCACTTTGTGTGCTTATGACAATATATATGGCTAATAGATTAGTAAGTTCACATTCAAAAATAATAATAAAATTATCCGTATAGGTAGAATATATTCTTAATTGAGCTTATTTGACATTTGAAACATGATGCAAATCCTCGGGAATTTATTGGAGTATTAATTATCCTTGCATGTCTAAGGGTTGAACTTATTAAACATGGTTTTCTCATAGACATGGATTATTTATATTCATTCATTCGTTTGATTTATTTATTTATAATTACACCATGTCAGAAAAACATAGTTATTTTTTGGATTCTTGTAGGTACATCAAAAAGAAAAGAACGCCATGGAACGACCAACATTCGAGCTTTATCAGGAACATGGGCTCATGAATCTGTTGATATCACTTTAAATGCATATAAAATTAATTTTCTTTGCAACCAAGAAGGTGAAAAGTACTGCCCATTCATTCTTTTGCTAAGCACAATACTAGATGATGATGTAGCTAATGCAGAAATTGGTCTTTTTTTGATATCTAACAAGATAGTGAAAGCTTCTATCAATCCTTGCGGACAAGTTCATCTAAGTTCCGAGAAGGTCTAAATGAAATTCATATTCCCCAATTTACATTATTTTTTCACACATCCTATTTGTAGAATCATTTACTGGGGGCTAATTTTTTATTTCAGCTGAAAAAGTTAAAACGTTTCCAAGAATTCTTTTTTAATGGAATATTTGGCAAGCTGTTGGTGGGATCTAGATCTTCCGGAGGGCTAAGATCTTTCTTGTTTAAAAGAGAGAAAGAAATACCTGGAGCTCCTTGAATATGTATTTGCTGTTACCTGTTGAAAGTGTTGCAAGTCGAGATATTGCTAGTTTCCACTGGAAAGGCATTGATGCATGTGCTTCTGTGGTTGAATTTTTACTAGATTCATACTCACTGGATGGTGAATATGAAAATTCTTCCCTTTCTAGTTCAAATTCATATGGAACATTTGGGAGTGTAGACATTGTTCACTTGGCTAACAAACCTATTCATATTCAACATTTGAGAGACTCGGTAGTTTTTGCAATTCACACTGGAAGAATCTATTCCGTTCTTGATGTTATAAATAATGTTACATCAGAGAGTCCATTTGATGAGATTTATGACGAGAAACCAACACAGTTCTGTTCTTTCGTAGATTATTATCTTCATAAGTGAGCACTTTTCAAATCTCTCCATGTTGCTATATCTTGCTGTATATCAGATTCATTTCTGTTATTACTTACACAGATCTTAATATATGCAGGTACAATATTAGGCTAAAGTATCCACGTCAACCTTTGCTATTGCAAAAGCAAAGCCATAACCCTCATAATCTTCTTTTGTCGAAGATAAAATATGAAGGTTTGTTATGATGCAACTTCTGACTCCAGCTTACTTGATTGGCCAAAAAAACTTCTTGTTTACATCTTGCATGCAATTAATGATATCTTAGTTTGAAGTGATGATCCCACGGACTCGGGTCCGTGGGATTTACCATGCAAGTGAGACGTGGCTGCTATGCACAGCCATGTCTTTTGTTTTAAAAAAATAATTTTTAAAATAATAAAATAATTAAAAATAAAAAGAAATAATTTTTTAAAAGAAACGCGCAGCCATGTCTCGCTTCCATGATAAATCCCACGGACCCGAGTCCGTGGGATCATTTCACCTTATTTTGAGTGGCTCAGTCATATATATAGAGACTTGTTGAACTTGTCCATGTAGGGTACTTTATATCTATTTTTCAAAGAACTTCTGAAGGAGATTTAAATCGTTTTAGTATAAGTAGTCATATAATGAAATCATTGTTCTTATTGATATAGCGTTCCTGACAATGTTAGTGGTTAAATATATTGAAGAGTGCTCATGACTCATTGTATAGAGGTAAAAATTAAAGGAAAAATAAAGCACAAACACTCAAAGGTAATCATCACAGCTTGGTGTTCCCTCCTTTAGTTGTTTGTTGTTTATAAATGTTAAATTGTTTCTGCTCTAACAAGCAATCTTTGGTGAATAATCTGGCTATCTGTTCCTTAACTCTTGCATTTTGACTCTTCCTGATGCATGGATTCTTTGGAAATATGGAATCATTCCACACTTCTAAAATTAATTTACCATTGGTGTGCTTGTTAACCTAATTGAACATGTATTATATTTCTAGTATATTAAATTTTGACTTGATTGGGGGAGTAAGGTGGTCAATCTTCTATGTCTTCAGATGGTTTTTCTGGGCGGAATACTATTTCAGAGAAAGCACAAGTTCACTCTCATATGCCACCAGAACTTTTGGTCCACATGGATATCTCCACTGATATTTTGAAGTCATTCTATCTATTACCTTCAGTCATGCACCGCCTGGAGTCTCTAATGTTGGCTACCCAGTTAAGAGAAGAAATTGGTTATGCTCCTAACCGTTCTTGGATAGCAAGTTCTCTGGTTTGTATTAGGACATTATTTATTTCACCATTAAATTATAAATATGTGTGATTCTCCTAATGGCTTCCCTTTGTCATTCTTCTAAGATTTTGAAAGCAATTACAACACTAAGGTGTTGTGAGAACTTCTCTTTGGAGCGATTAGAATTGCTGGGTGACTCGGTTCTAAAATATGCTTTGAGTTGTCATCTTTTTCTCAACTACCCCAAAAAACATGAAGGGCAACTATCAGATCATAGATCATCGGCGGTGTGTAACTCAACTTTGCATCGCCTTGGGATTAGTCGCAACTTACAGGTATTCTGGTTGCTTTGAAATATTTTTATGAGGACAATTGAATCTATATTTGTTGGAGGGTAGATTTATTTAGTGCGGCACTGATGAGAGCTTCATTGTATATTTAGACATTTTATTATTAATTTCTCAAACTTTATTGCCAATATTTGCTACCAGGTCTATAAACTAACAATAAATTTTTAAAGGCTGTTTACCTGTGTCCCTTCGTACAGAATGAATATTACAACATAGATTGTTTTCTTAACTTGCTGGTTAAATACAGGTACGTGGATTCTTCCACTTTAATTGCATTAATCAAAGAGAAGTTGATTATAATAATCCAATATGACATCATTTGGTTTCTATTATGTTTGAAGCGAGAATTTCAAGTTTTTGTTGAGGATGGGGTAATTTGAGCAATGACAAGAAGACACAAGAATTTTACATGGTTCAACCCTGAAGAAGACCTATGTTTACGGCCCTGCCAAAATCAATTTATTTCACTCACAGCAAATTAGGGTTTTACAATTAGAAGGCTATTTTTAAGGAAAAGATAACAAGATATCTATAAGATATTTATAGGGAGAAGATAACTGGGATATTTATGAAAAAAGATAAACCCTAATTAAAATTTCTATATGGGTATTGGATCTGAAAAGATAAACACTAATCAAAATTCCCATATAGGCCTTAGAGCTGAAAAGATAGACACTAATCAAGACTTCATATACCTAACAATCTCTCACTTGGAGGTTGATTACATCAACTGTACTCCACTTACCTGTAAACCAAAAATCTGTGATGATCATCCTCTACTATTGCGATGTCTTACCATCAATCAACTCTGAAGGCCAGTTGAACTTTTCTGTAGTAACCACTTTAATCAACATATCTGCAGGCTTATTTGAACCAATAATCTTCATCAAAGACAATACACCACTACTAATCAATTCTCAGATAAAATGATACCTCAGTTGAATATGTTTTGTTCTAACATAAAACACGGGATTTTCCTTAAGGTGAATAACACTTTGACTATCACTATAAATAACACTGTCAACATGTTTCTTGTTCAACTCTTCAAGAAAGTTTTTCAACCAAATCATTTATTTTCTGGCTTCTGAGATGGCCATATACTTTGCTTCTGTGGTTGAAATAGCAACGCTCTTTTGAAATCGAGACATCCAACTTACGACTGCGCCACCCACTGTGAAAACATATCCTGTAGTGTTTTTTCTTTTGTCTAAACAACCATCCAAATTTGCATTAGAAAATCCGTCCAAAATAACATCTCACCTTCTATAACATAAGGCAACTTTGGAAATACCTTTTAAGTAGCGTAATAGCCACTTAACTGCTTATCAATGCTTTCTTCCAGGATTGGACATGAATATGCTAACAATTCCTACTGCATGAGCAATATCAGACTGCGCGCATACCATTATATATATAATATTACCAACTATAGATGCATATGGAACTTTAGCCATACTTTTTGTCACAGTCCTACCGAGAGGAGGTCAGTGTAGCTAACACTTAGTTTTTCTTTCTTCTATTCCCTCCCAATAGACTATATGGTGCAACGCCAGTCCTTACCCATTGCCAGCCAATCCTCACCGCACTATCACAAGACAAGCGAAAGTAAACAATAAATAAACAAAAGAACTCAGCCCAAAAGACTTAGACTTTTATTGATCACTCACTCAATGATCACTCTTCTCTGCCTAGCCTCAGACTCCCTCCCCTCAGCTTACAATACCATTCGGCTTATGGCCTATTTATCTAAGTCCCAATAGAGTATGACGGCTCCAATAACTGACCACTATTAGATGTGGAGTGATGGTCGCCCACCACTTCGTCCAATCACCACAAGTTGGAGATCATGGTCCAATCGCCTAGCACAACCGCTTGCGTTATGGTCCTCGATCAAGCCACTTGCCACATGTGGATGCCACTCCGCACATCCATGGATCATGGGCGCGTGTTGGAGGGAGCTAGCTCACCACGTCGCCACACGTGTCCCTTGACTTGGCAACCGCTAGTGCAATCGCTCGCCTCAATCACCTACTACTTGGGCAAGCGCAAACACCACTCCACCCGTCTCTCGGCCTTGCGCACAAGACAGCCTGCCTGCGCACACGCTCCCATGCCTCTTAGTCATGCCTGCCTGTCTTCTTGGCAGTGGAAGGATTCCTTGGTCACGCCTGCATGGTCTACCCGACCGCGGTAGGTTTCCTCTGCGGCCTCAGTCACGCTTGCCAAACCCACCCGGTTGTGGCAAGTTTCTCGGCTTCCTCAGTCACGCCCTCGATACTGCCTTACTCACCAGACTACGGTAGAAATCCTTGGTGCCGCATGTGTTGCTGACTTGCCACCTACACTGACCAATGATTAGGCATCCCATATTTAGAATTTTCTTGGCTTGCCTTCCCTCAGCCAATATCACCTTGGTAGCACAGAGCACTACCAGGCGCCCCGCTGGGCCGTTACAAACTTCACCCGCACGGCCCACCCAGCCCACCCAGCTGAGGCAACGTTTACCGCATAACCTGCCTAGTCCATCTGGTTGAGGCAACATTTGGCTTCCATACATGGAATATTTTTTTATTTCCTCTTTCTCTGCAAAGGCTGCCCGCCTACGCGCCAGTCACTACTGCATGGCCCTTAGACCGTTATACTTTTCTTGGCTTCATCTGTTTGAGGTGACTGCTTCTTGAGATTGAAGTGACTTTTCAAAGGTGTACTTCTGATGTTAGCATCATGGAGATTGAACTTTCCAACACCCTTTTAATATACTTCTCTTGGGATAATTTAAGTGTATCTTCAAATTTATCCATGTTGTTGCTCATACCAAGGATTTATTTTGAAACACCCAAGTCCTTCATCTCAAACACTTCAGACATCTGCCTTTTCAATTTGTTGATTTCATTCATGTCAGCTATTACAATTAACATGTCATCAACTTACAAGAGTTATATGATATAGGATGAACCATATTTCTTTAAGTACCAACAATGATTAAATGTACATTTCTTGTACTCACTCCTTCTCATAAAACTATCAAATTTCAAGTACCATTGTCGTGGATCTTGTTTCAAGCCATATAAGTTTTTCTTCAATTTACAGATCAAGTTTTTGTCCTCAGATATCTGAAAACCTTTTGGTTGTGCCGTGTAGATGTCTTCCTCAAGATCACCATGCAAAAAAGTAGTCTTAACATCTAGTTGTTCTAGATGTAAGTCTTCTACAGCAATAATACGTAGCATAAGTCTGATAATAGTCATCTTGACTACGGGATAGAAAATCTTATTGTAGTCAATGGCTCTTTTCTACTGAAACTCCTTGACCACTAGTCTTTTTTGTATCTTTTGCTGTCATCAAGCGTTTTTTTGATCCTGTACACCCACTTGTTCTGTAAAACTTTATTCTCTATGGTAAGTCCGTCAATAACCAAGTCTCCTTCTTTTAAAGAGAACTCATCTTCTTTTTCATGGCCAACTTCCAATGAGCTGAATCATCCATCTACATTGCCTCGGGATAACATTGAGGCTCACCATCCTCGGTTAAAAGAAAATAGTTTGCTGAAGGAGAATATCTTTATGGAGGTCGCGAAACCATGCTAGATCTTTTGACTTGTGTTTTTAGAGGAATTGAAATCACATCTTCTTTATTTGTGCTCTCTGAACTTCCACTATTTCCTGTAAATCAGCTTCTTAAATATCTTCCAATATAACATTTTCTTTTTCATTCTGTTTTCTTGTAGCCTCAGATTCTGCTACAAGCCTATCCTTGTACATCACATTCTCATTGAAAATAACATCTCTGCTTCTGATGATTTTTCTACTCAACTCATCGCAAAGGCGGTAACCCATGTCATCTGACCCATAACCAAGGAAAGCACACTTCCTTACTTTTGGATCAAGCTTGTCTCTGTGAAAATCGTTAATAAAAACATATGAAAAATATCCAAATATTTTCAAGTGTGAAAAGGACACTTCTTTGTCGTGCCACTCCTTATCAGAAATCTTGAACCCCAAAGAAACTGAGGGTCCTCGATTAATGAGATAAGTTGCTACACTTGCTGAATCTGCCCAGAATATAGTCTGTAACCCTGCATGAAGTCGCACACTCTTTGCCCTCTTATTGAAGCTTCTACATCCTTTTAGCAACACCATTCTGTTGTGGTGTCTCAGGAACAGTTTTAAGCATCCTCATTCCATTTTCAGCACAATAATTTATAAATTCAGCACTACTGTACTCACCACCATTATCAGATTTTAAACACTTGATTTTCAACCATGTTTCATTCTCAACATCAACTTTTCAATTCTTGAAAGTAGCAAAAATATCAGACTTATGTTTCAAGAAGTAAACTCATACCTTCCTAGTGAAATTATCGATGAAGGTAACATAGTAGCACGATCCTCCCATCGAGGCAATTGATGTTGGCCCATATACATCTGTATGAACTAGCACTTAGTTTTTCAACCTTGGGTGTATTTCTTGATTTTGCAAAAGTAACTCTTTTCTGCTTCCCGAACACATGGTTCATAGAAATTTATTTCGACACTCTTCAAATCTGGAATCTTACCTTTTGAAACTAGCATATTCATACCCTTCTCACTCATGTGACCAAGTCTTTCGTACCACAGAATTGAAGGATCACATCCACTAGTAACTGCATTAGCTTCATCAGACGGTAATTAAATCATGTATAGAGTCCTCATTTTCCAACTATGAGCAACGACTAGATTTCCTTTGACTATTTTCAATCCACCGTTTCCAAATATGACACAATATCTCTAATCATCTAACTATCCCACAGATGTCAACATTCTCTTGAGACCGGGGATAAATCTCACATCCTTCAGTATGCAAACAATACCCAAAAAGGTTTTCAGATTTATGTTTCTCATGCCTGCAATCTTCAAACTCTCATCATCATCAAGGCTTACTTCACCAAAATTTCCACTTTTGAAATTCAGCATCATATATTTACAAGGATAAGCATGGAAAGGAGCACCGGAATCTATGATCTAGGATTTGATCGGATATCTAACGCAGCAAACCAATGCGTCTACTTTTTCTGTTGTTGCATTAACAGACTTATCTTCCATCTTTCTGGGAATTAAGGGAGTCGTACACAGATTTCTAGGAATATCTTTAAGATTTTTGGACTGGCCATTTTTTTTCGACTTCGATCTATCATGCCATTGATTTTGCCACTTTTAAAGTTTTCTACCTCTGCTCTCTATATTCAGCAAAGAACCTGATGACTCTCCTGAAGTTCTCTTCCAAATATCTTTACCAAGGATCAAATCCCGAATTCCTTTAAAGGTCAACTTAGCAATTCCAGATGAACTACGAACAGCTATGACTGTCCTTGACCAACTCTTGGGTAACAAGGATAATAACAACAAAGATTTGATTTCATCATCGAATTTAATATCTACCTAGACCAATTTAGTCAGGATAGAGTTAAATTCATTCACATGATTTGTGACAAATGCACCTTCCTTCATCCTTATATTGACTAATTGGCGAATTAAGAATACTTTGTTCGAAGCAGATGGCTTTTCGTACATATTCAACAATCCTTTAAGTAACCTGTGAGTAGTCGTCTCCTTGATAACATTGTATGTGACATTCTTAGCCAACGTCAATTGGATCACGTCAAGAGCTTGGCGATCTAATAATTCTCAGTCTTTCTTGCTCATCTGATCTGGCTTCTGCACTGACAAAGGTTCATGTAGCTTCTTCTGATACATATAATTTTTAATCTGCATCTTCCAAAACCCGAAGTCGCTACCATCGAACTTATCGATCTTGACTTTCCCTTCATCGACCATCGCTTCCACTCGCCTCACAGCCTGTGACTCTGGTACTACTTGTTGAGGATCGGGCAATCTGAGTAATGGCAAGCAGAGAAAGCACACACACAAGAAAACACAAGAATTTTACATAGTTCGGTCTTGAAGAGAATCTGCGTCCATGGTCACATTAATATCAATTTATTTCACTCACAACAAATTAGGGTTTTTGACACACCCTTGCGTGTGTACTCCGCAAGTGCACGGGTGTCGAAGTAATAAAGTACCCAAACGGGTGGGTAGTCGAATCCACAGGGAGTAGACGTAAGAACAATCACACGTTGTTAAGTAATCAAAGATAAACCAATTGTTGTTGGAAGAAAGTAAAATCAGAACGTAGTAGAAATAAAGTGCTGAAAATGAAAGCTAGGTCGGAGAAATAGATCAATAAGAAGATGGGGTACTCAGACAATGCTCCCCCTAGAATCCTTGTTTCACGTGCAAGACTTCAAGTACTCTTATTCAATAGAGATTTCAGGAGTCGTGGAATCCAGAGATACAAGGTCCCAAATCTAAGGTCAACCTTGACTAGTCCCCTACGAGGTCCCGGCGGAGAGAAGACTCTCAACGCCTCACACCACGTATGACTGCGCTATGCTCTAGGGATTCCGAGTGGTAAACCCTATTCCCAACTATAGATCAATCCCTTTGGTCCAGGCGAAAGATCCCTAATCACAAATAAGTCCCGGCGGAAAGGCCTCTCTCAACGCCTAACTCTCTTTGAGATCGAAGGTAATACTTGGAATAAGAAGGTAGGGAGAACCACACCGGAGGGGAAAGGGGACGTGTCGCTACCTCTCAACTCACCCTCTCAACCCCCTCCAATCTTGATTAATCTAATCCTAATGGTGATGGTCACTCGTCAAAAGGATGATTGTATTAGCCCTCAACCCTAGTGTCACTCTAGGGGAGAAACAATTAAGCAAGCAAGATTGAAACTCGAATTCAAACTCAAATTGAATAAAAGCATTTAAGTCAATGAAACATAGGAAATCTAGGGTTTACAAGTCCAAGTACCCACTAGGGGTTTAGCTCTCCATAGAGCAATACAAGTTCATCAAAATAAATGAAGATAAGTACAAGAAATCCATAAAGAAAACCCCCTTAGGCTTCGTGTTGATAGACTATGGGAACTCCTCCTTCTTCTTCAAAGAGTCCCTTCCTCCAAGCCTAAGGCCCACCTCGCCGAACCGAGTCGTCGAAGGCTCCCCCAATGGCTCTCCTTGGAAGGGAATGATGATGAAACCGGTGAAGAAGCGCCCCCAAAGTGTGGCAAGAACCTCCTGAACCCTAGCCGTCGCCTCCTCCAAAGTTAGAAGAAGATTTTCTTCATAACGCTTCAGGACGGCTTTATAATTGGCTATCTCGAGGATCCACACGGGCGTGTGGATAAGCCACACGGCCGTGTGAATTCCACACGGCCGTGTGGAAATTCCACACGCCCATGTGGATTTTCTGTCTCGTGGAATTTTGCTTGTTGGTCCCCGATTTCGCCCATTTCTTCACCTGAGGTCACACGAACGGACACACACCCATATGAAAGGTCATGTGGTATTCCTTGATGATGAAAAACCCTTGGAGAGCTTTTGAAATCTTTGAACAAATCCGAACAAGCGAGCATGACTGCCTTCGTGTCCTTCTTCAAGAATTGTCTTGAAACCTTTAGAAGTTGGCACATACCCCCTCGTTTGAACCCGATTTGTGTCTTGAACTTCGTATTTGCACAAAAGAGCTCCACATAGCACCATTATGACCTAATCTTGCTTTTCTTCGCATAAACCTTCTTCACAACCCTAATTGCATGAAAGAACACAAAAACACACGAAATGAGAAATATAACCTGAAAAATGTGATGCTCATGCATGGAAAAACATCTCAAATAATATGTACATGCAAGCACTTATCAAACTCCCCACACTTAAGCTTTTGCTTGTCCTCAAGCAAAATTTATACAATAAAATCCACAAGTAGAGTGATAGAAGTGCTTAGCCTTAAGTTCACCAAAAAGTATGTAAGGAGAGCATTCTTAAACAAAGGAACAATTTGCAACATAGAAAGATAAAAACCAATGCTCTAGCAAAAACTCGGAGCACAAAGAAAATAGAATCTGACTACGTGTGTGTGTGTAATGCTTACTCATGCCAACCCTAAATTTACTCTTAAAAGTTCTTATTGAAAAGGATTTATTTGAGGACAAAGAATAGGCAAGTAGCTGCACACAACCTCGAAGGTAGCCATTTCCCAAGATGCCTCCTAGGCGGCTTTCACGCTTTGAGGAGGTAGCTCTTTCCACCCGGGAGTGTTAGCTTTCACACGGCCTATTAGATAGCTCTTTCTCTCATTAGGGCATAGCTAGTATCCGACTTATGAGAGTAGCCGCATACAACATAGGTGGTAGCTCTTTCCACTCCGAAAACAAGTAAACAAATAAGGCATTCTTCCTTTGTTTTCTTCTTTATTTTTTTTTTTTTTTTTTTTTTTTTTTCAAATAAAGAAAACTAAGGTCCTTTTGGCACCGAACTAGAGTTATCGGGGTTAACAGAGCAAGAAAGGTGAAAGTAATGCAATCGACAAAAAAATTTCTATGTTTTTCGAGTAAACTAGAGCATGAGTACAAACGATGTTTAAAATTCTCCTAAATTCAAGACTGCAATCCTTGTCTTTTAAGGTGAACTATCATTGGCTAGATAAGCATATGAGTGATGAGCATACATACATAGAGAACGTGTGCAACGTGAACTCCCCCCCACACTTAAGATGTACAATGCCCTCATTGTACGCATGCAGGCATACAAAAACAGAATATAAATAAAACATGAGGGCGTGGGGATTAAAAACAACACTTCCCTGGTCTCCGAGTGTGGTAGTTGAATGGAGGTGTGAAGGTGGGAAGTGGAGTTGCGTAGGGTTGTGAAGCTCACACGGCCGTGTGGAAATTCCACACGGCCGTGCCTATGACCATTTCTCAAAACCAAGTTGACAAGTCTATCTGCACATCACAAAAGGGGTTCAGTGGATTTCAACAAAAGCTACGATTAAAAGAGTACAAAAATTAAACAAGCCAAACACAAACTCAACAAAGAACATGAAAAGAAAGCAGTAAGATAACTCTCAGAAGGTGTAACCTTTCTGAGTACACAAAGACTCAACACAAGAGAAAGTACAAGGAAATAAAAAGAAAGAAAGAAAGAAAGACGCATCAAGCGTCGGCATCTGCTGGTGCTGCTGGGGATGCTGGGGAGGCGTAGGGTGCTCGGGGTGTGGACGGCGAAGTGGAATCGCTACTTCTCGCCATCAACTAGTGGAGTGAAGTGATGCGCGTCATCATCTCCGAGTGGTACTCAGCCATGCGAGCGAGAACCTCAGTGTGGTTCGCTGCCTGAGTCACCCGCATGGCGGCGAGATCAGTCTGGAGGGTCCCCACAGCAGCCTCAAGTCTGTCTATGCGCTCCCGTGCCGGGGAGATGCGGTGTGCGACACCGGTGGCACCTCCTCGTCTGTTGGGGTGTCCTCTCGCCTCCATGGGTGCGGGTTGTGATGATGGCCCCGCCCGGGTCTCCTCCGAGTCTTCGTCTTCATCCTCGAGACTCCTCGGACTCATCTGGGAATGGAACAGCAAGTACATACCTGCCGGGAGCGGCCCTCTTCACCATGCCCATCATACGCAAGGTATCAAGGCCAAGTGGGGAGGGAACAATAACCTTGTCAGCTCCCCGAACAAGCATCAATCAGTCCCATTCCTCGGATGAGTCGGGTGATGTAGGGGCCGAGAAGAGAACTCCTATCCGCGCGTATCGTCCCCGGTGCCTCGGAAAATCGGCTACCACATAACCCGGGTGCGGGGGGGGCTCTGGACCATAGAGTACAAATAGAGGAGGTCCAGCCGCCCCAATACGCCGGTCTTTGTCTCCCCGCCCAGAATAGACCCGCTCAGGATGGCATGAATGTACCTGTGGGCGGGGCGGAGGAGCAAAGACGCCTCGGTCAACCCGGGCTCGTACTGTATATCTCCACACAAGATCCGGCAAACCCGGCTTGGAGTGACGCGGAAAGGATAGTCGAATGGCAGCTGCGCGTACTCCTCCGTGTGGATGAAGTCTCGATCGTACAGGCCGAGGGCGACAGCAAAATCTGTCAGGCTCATGCTGTGGTATTGCCCAAAAATGCGGAATCGAACTGTGTCCGGCCGGTGGTAGTCGGTGTGGGCGCGATCAAACTCGAATGTCGCGAGGATTTCGAAAGTGAGATCGCGAGTGGCTGGGTCCTTGATGCACAACAGTCGCTCCCACCCGCCCACAGCAATAAGTTCACGGACCTCATCCGCCAACTCGGCTGCACGCGCATGTTCTATTGCCTCTAAAGCTTGCAAGTCAGGAATGCGCGTCTGGCCAAACTTCAACTTCGACAGTCGATCAAACCGTGCTTGATGTTCGGGCACGGCGAACTCGAATGGTGCGGGCGAGAGATCACGGGACTCCCGGACCTCACGAGCCTCACGAGGGCGCTTATGAGCGAGTTTCTTCGTTCTTGGGGCCATTCCTGTGCATAAAAGGGGTAAACAAGTTAATTCAGAGCTCAAAATAGGTTCCCAGAATTCCACATGGCCGTGTGGAAATTCCACGCGGCCGTGTGTCTCCTCTCGGGTTGCCCAAAATAAAGAAACAGGTAATTCACACGGCCGTGTGGAATTTCCACACGGCCGTGTGTCTCCTCTGGAATTCAGAGGGGGCACCCCGATAATCCACACGGCCGTGTGGAATTTCCACACGGCCGTGTGGATCTTCGACCATGGCCAAATTGCCATGGTGAATCCACACCAATTCATATAATCATCCACACAATTGAGCACAAGTGCTTTAAGCAATAATCTAAGTATTAATCATGAAAATAGCATGCAAAACACAAGATTCAACATCCACAACAACGATTGAAGGTTTCATGGCAAGAAGAGGGAAAGAAGGCTTACCGGAGAGGATGAGTCCAATCTAACAATGTAGTAACGAGTAAGGCCCACAAATCCCTTAAATAAGCGAGAGAATGGAAGGAGAGGAGCAACCGTCGCGACCTTTGAAGAGGAAGCGTTTGAAGGTGAAGGGTTGCTTGGGGGGGGTTATAAAGAGGAAGGCCCCTTTTCATGTTTAAGTACCCCACACGGCCGTGTGGAAATTCCACACGGCCGTGTGGATTCTCTCGTATGGCATTATCAAACTTCCCGAAATTCCACACGGCCGTGGGTAATTTCCACACGGCCGTGTGGATTCTCTGTATTGTGAAGGTTTGTACTAAATAAATCCACATGGCCGTGTGGAATTTCCACACGGCCGTGGGGATTCTCTCGGATGAGACAATTCCTTCACAAATTCATCCACACGGCCATGTGGAAATTCCACATGGCCGTGTGGTTCCATTCTTCAACTCAAAAATAGTTCAAACTCTGCGAAATTAATGAAAACACATGGAACGACTGCAGAAGTTGAAAACTAACACGTTCTGACTTAAAATCTCGCAAAGTTCACGAGAGATACCACCTAACTTGCCATAAACGATGAACACATAAAAAAAATGCATTACCAGCAAAGAATCCACACACAAACTAAACAAAGCAAAAATGCAGAAATAAAACTAACTACAACACAAGCAAAGAGTTTTAAAAATTGGGTTGCCTCCCAATAAGCGCTTGTTTTACGTCACTAGCTTGACGTACCTGCTTCTCTAGACTCAAGGGGGTTGATGCAACAAGAATACCTCTACACCTTCAGCACTAACCTCACCACCAAAATATGGCTTCAGACGATGCCCGTTTACCTTGAAAGTACCTCTATCTGGGTGAGTGATTTCAATTGCCCCCTGCGGTAATACTTGAGTTACGGTGTATGGCCCAAACCACCTAGATTTTAACTTTCCGGGGAACAGTTTGAGTCGTGAGTTAAATAACAAAACTTCATCCCCCACCTTGAACTCTTTCGGAGTTTTGATGTGCTTATCATGCCACTTGCGTATCCTTTCCTTGTAGATTCGGGCATTTTCATATGCTCTCAGTCTCCATTCATCAAGCTCATTGATCTGGTGCTTCCGTTGTTCCCCAGCTCGAGAAAGGTCAAAATTCATTGTCTTGAGTGCCCAATAAGCTCGGTGTTCTAATTCAACAGGAAGATGACAAGATTTCCCATAGACCAGATTGTAGGGTGTAGTTCCAATAGGAGTCTTATATGCAGTCCGGTAAGCCCATAACGTGTCATCCAACCGTTCCGACCAATCTCTTTTCCCATGTTCTACCGACTTGGTCAAGATCCTCTTCAGCTCCCTGTTAGTAACCTCTACTTGGCCACTTGTCTGCGGATGATAGGGGGTAGCGAGACGATGGTGCACTCCGTATCGCTTTAACACTTTTTCGAACCGACTATTACGTAAATGTGTTCCTCTATCACTAATAATGATCCTAGGTGTTCCAAATCGGGAGAAAAGCTTCTTGAGAAATTTAACTACAGTCCTCGCATCGTTTGTAGGTAATGCTTGAGCTTCCACCCACTTAGATACATAATCCACTGCTACAAGAATATATTTGTTCCCATTGGAGCCTGGGAATGGTCCCATGAAATCAATTCCCCACACATCAAAAACCTCACAGAATTGAATAGGATTTTGTGGCATCTCATCACGCCGAGAGAGGTTCCCTGTCCGTTGGCAATTGTCACAACGAAGAACATACTGATGAGCGTCCCGAAATACTGTTGGCCAATAGAATCCTGCAGCAAGCACCTTTTCGGCCGTTCTACCGAAGCATAGTGACCCCCGGTTGGGCCTCGAATGACAAGTGTGTTAAAATATTCCAGCCTTCTTCCCTAGAGACACAACTACGGATTACATGATCTCGCACAAGTCCGGAACGAGAAAGGGGTCATCCCAAAAATAGTTCTTTAAGTCACCGAAAAACTTTTTCTTTTGCTTGAAAAGTAAGACCCCGCTTAAGAACCTTTCCCGACAAATAGTTGGCAAAATCCGCAAACCAAGGTGTTCCCTCTTCTGCCGATCCGCCACGAATTGTGTATAAGTGCTCTTCTGGAAATGAGTCGTTAATCTCCGGCCTCGATGCCTTGTAATCCTCACAACCTTCTAACCTAGATAGGTGATCAGCGGCTACATTTTCCACGCCCCTTTTGTCCTTGATTTCCATGTCAAACTCTTGTAGAAGAAGAACCCAACGGATCAACCTCGGTTTGGTATCAGACTTGCTCATGAGATAACGCAAGGCAGAATGATCTGTGAAGACAGTGACTCTGGATAAGATCAGATATGGCCTGAACTTATCAAATGCGTAAACCACTGCTAGCAACTCTTTTTCTGTAGTGGTATAATTTTCTTGTGCGCTTGTGAGTGTTTTACTCGCATAATAGATGGGCTGAAAATGTTTGTTCTTCCTCTGCCCTAGCACTGCCCCAATTGCATAATCACTGGCGTCGCACATGAGCTCAAAAGAAGCGTTCCAATCTGGTGTAATCAAAATTGGCGCTTGAGTCAACTTCTCCTTCAGCAGGTTAAATGCAGCTAAACATTCGTCCCCGAACTCAAAAGATGCATCTTTTTCAAGAAGTTTTGTTAAAGGTTGAGAGATTTTTGAAAAATCTTTAATGAACCGCCGATAGAAACCTGCATGCCCAAGAAAGCTGCGAATTCCCTTCACATTAGTTGGCGGGGGAAGTTTCTCGATCACCTCAATTTTCGCCTTGTCCACCTCCATCCCATCTTTGGAAATTTTATGCCCTAAAACTATTCCTTCTTGGACCATGAAGTGGCATTTCTCCCAGTTCAACGCCAAATTGGTTTCTTCACATCTCTTGAGGACCCTTTCCAGTTTCTCGCAGACAGCTATCAAACGAGTCCCCGAACACCGAAAAATCATCCATAAATACTTCCATGATGTCTTCCAACGATCGTCAAATATAGCAGTCATGCATCGTTGAAAAGTGGTCAGGGCATTACACATCCGAAAGGCATCCTTCGGTATGCGAACGTCCCGTAGGGACAAGTGAATGTAGTTTTTCTTGATCCTCGGGTGCAATGGGGATTTGAAAATATCCCGACATACCGTCAAGGAAGCAAGTGGAATTTATGCCCAGCTAACCTTTCCAACATCTCGGTCAATGAATGGTAACGGAAAATGATCCTTCCGAGTCGCGTCATTTAGCCTTCTGTAATCAATGCATACTCTCCACCCCGTGATCGTTTGGCGTTGGGATTAACTCATTACGTTCATTCTTCACTACAGGTCATTCCTCCTTTTTTAGGGACCACCCGAGTAGGACTCACCCACGCACCGTCGGAGATCGGATAAATGATACCTGCATCCGAAAAGTTTAACTACCTCTTGCCTTCACCACCTCCTTCATGTTTGGGTTCAAACGACGTTGAGGCTGGATCACCGACTTATAATTATCCTCCATCAATATTTTATGAGAGCAAAATGACGGATTTATACCTTTAATATCAGAAATTTTCCAAGCAATGGCAGTCTTATGCTTCTTCAACATATTCACTAATTTATCCTTTTGAAACACGGATAATCCCGAAGATATAATGACCGGGAGTTTTGATCCTTCACCTAAGAATGCATATTCCAAGTGTTCTCGGTAGTGTTTTAAGCTCAAGATCGGTGGGTCTTCAATGGATGGTTGTAACCTTTTCCCCTTCGTCTATCAATTTCCTCAAAATGTTCGATTCTTCTTCCGAGATTTCCTCTAAGCTCTCTTCTTGGGTGTGTGTGTCTTGTTGGGTTTTGAGATTTTCTATGTCTCCCACCCCACTTTCTTTGTAGGTTTCATTGGTGACACCCAAAGAAAAAATTTCTTGCTCTTCGCCTTTATTAGAAGAATCAAATCGATTAAGGGCTTCTTCTAAACTTTCCTCTACTTCTCCCTTTATACAACCCCGTGTTGCTTCTTCAAATTGAGTGAGTACTCTGAATAAATCGCAATCTTGTCCCTCAGTAATTCTATCTATATCCAGGTTAACCTTTCTCACACAATAGTTTGTTTCAGCTGAATCTCGTAAGTAACTATGTGGAGATGATTCCTTGGTGAACCAATTCATTTTCTGCTCAACGTCTCTCACCATTCCGGTTATCTTCTCAAACAGTTCTGCTTCGTCGATCATGATTCCTACAGGATTGATAAAAAGCAACAACCTTAGAATAGCGGATAATGAAGAAGATTGATTATGTATAAGGAAATTAAGATTAGAATAATGAAAGTAAAAGAAGTGTGAGATAGAATGTGCGAAAAATGACTAGCGAAACAAAGTGTAAAAATTCCTAAAACGCCTAACTCCCCGGCAACGGCGCCAAAAACTTGACACACCCTTGCGTGTGTACTCCGCAAGTGCACGGGTGTCGAAGTAATAAAGTACCCAAACGGGTGGGTAGTCGAATCCACAGGGAGTAGACGTAAGAACAATCACACGTTGTTAAGTAATCAAAGATAAACCAATTGTTGTTGGAAGAAAGTAAAATCAGAACGTAGTAGAAATAAAGTGCTGAAAATGAAAGCTAGGTCGGAGAAATAGATCAATAAGAAGATGGGGTACTCAGACAATGCTCCCCCTAGAATCCTTGTTTCACGTGCAAGACTTCAAGTACTCTTATTCAATAGAGATTTCAGGAGTCGTGGAATCCAGAGATACAAGGTCCCAAATCTAAGGTCAACCTTGACTAGTCCCCTACGAGGTCCCGGCGGAGAGAAGACTCTCAACGCCTCACACCACGTATGATCGCGCTATGCTCTAGGGATTCCGAGTGGTAAACCCTATTCCCAACTATAGATCAATCCCTTTGGTCCAGGCGAAAGATCCCTAATCACAAATAAGTCCCGGCGGAAAGGCCTCTCTCAACGCCTAACTCTCTTTGAGATCGAAGGTAATACTTGGAATAAGAAGGTAGGGAGAACCACACCGGAGGGGAAAGGGGACGTGTCGCTACCTCTCAACTCACCCTCTCAACCCCCTCCAATCTTGATTAATCTAATCCTAATGGTGATGGTCACTCGTCAAAAGGATGATTGTATTAGCCCTCAACCCTAGTGTCACTCTAGGGGAGAAACAATTAAGCAAGCAAGATTGAAACTCGAATTCAAACTCAAATTGAATAAAAGCATTTAAGTCAATGAAACATAGGAAATCTAGGGTTTACAAGTCCAAGTACCCACTAGGGGTTTAGCTCTCCATAGAGCAATACAAGTTCATCAAAATAAATGAAGATAAGTACAAGAAATCCATAAAGAAAACCCCCTTAGGCTTCGTGTTGATAGACTATGGGAACTCCTCCTTCTTCTTCAAAGAGTCCCTTCCTCCAAGCCTAAGGCCCACCTCGCCGAACCGAGTCGTCGAAGGCTCCCCCAATGGCTCTCCTTGGAAGAGAATGATGATGAAACCGGTGAAGAAGCGCCCCCAAAGTGTGGCAAGAACCTCCCCGAACCCTAGCCGTCGCCTCCTCCAAAGTTAGAAGAAGATTTTCTTCATAACGCTTCGGGGACGGCTTTATAATTGGCTATCTCGAGGATCCACACGGGCGTGTGGATAAGCCACACGGCCGTGTGAATTCCACACGGCCGTGTGGAAATTCCACACGCCCATGTGGATTTTCTGTCTCGTGGAATTTTGCTTGTTGGTCCCCGATTTCGCCCATTTCTTCACCTGAGGTCACACGAACGGACACACGCCCATATGAAAGGTCATGTGGTATTCCTTGATGATGAAAAACCCTTGGAGAGCTTTTGAAATCTTTGAACAAATCCGAACAAGCGAGCATGACTGCCTTCGTGTCCTTCTTCAAGAATTGTCTTGAAACCTTTAGAAGTTGGCACATACCCCCTCGTTTGAACCCGATTTGTGTCTTGAACTTCGTATTTGCACAAAAGAGCTCCACATAGCACCATTATGACCTAATCTTGCTTTTCTTCGCATAAACCTTCTTCACAACCCTAATTGCATGAAAGAACACAAAAACACACGAAATGAGAAATATAACCTGAAAAATGTGATGCTCATGCATGGAAAAACATCTCAAATAATATGTACATGCAAGCACTTATCAGTTTTACAATTACAGGGCTATTTATAGGGAAAAGATAACAAGATATCTATAGGATATTTATAGGGAGAAGATAATTGGGATATTTATGGGAAAGATAAATCTTAATTAAAATTCTCATATGGGCATTGGATCTGAAAAGATAAACACTAATCAAAATTCCCATATAGACTTTAGACCTGAAATATAAACACTAATCAAGACTCCACATACCCTACAGTTTCAACTCATTTTTTCTTCTGCTTTTTGATTTTTTGAATTTGTGTGTGTTATTTGTTGATTCTTCATATAGATGCCAACAAGAGAAATTGGCTGTGAATTTTGTACTTTGATTTCTTATGCAAGCTTATACATGGTTCTACACTTCCATTATTTCTTGGAAAATTTCAGACTGACATTTTCATGGTTAGATCTGCATTACATTTTGTTGGGTTTTTTCTACTAGTCTTATATGGGCACTTTACCTGTTCCTCTATATAACTGTAATTTTTAATTTATAGGGATATATTAGAGACACTACATTTGACCCACAGCGTTGGGTTGCTCCTGGACAAATTTCTTTGCATACCTTTCCATGCGAATGTGGGGTTGATACCTTTGAAGTGCCCATCAAGACAAAATTTATCACAGAGGAGACATCTATTGTGATGGGAAAGACATGTGACAAAGGCCACAGGTGGATGTGCTCCAAAACTATTGCAGATTGTGTTGAAGCACTAATAGGAGCATATTACGCTGGTGGTGGTTTGGCTGCTGCACTTTCAGTCATGAAATGGTTCGGCTTCAATTCCGAATTTCAAGAGAAAAATGTGATACAAGCCAAGAACATCGCTTCATGTTGGTCTTACCTTCAAAAATTTAATGAAATCAAATCTTTAGAGTCAAAATTAGCATACACATTCTCAGTCAAAGGGCTACTACTGGAGGCCATCACCCATCCAACTCAACAAGAGTTGGGAAGTGCCTACTGTTACCAGGTTCTATGTGATGTTGCATTTCTCTTAAGTGAATGCACTAACTTCTCATGTGATGTTGCATTTCATGTTGTAATTCAATGTGAATCAGTAATTCTTATCTGTAACTTTTATTCTGGTGTCCTTTCCAGAGGCTTGAATTTTTGGGTGACTCTGTTCTGGACCTTCTCATTACATGGTACCTTTTCTGCAACTATACTGATATTGAACCTGGCGAATTGACAGACATGCGTTCAGCCTCAGTTAACAATGAGAATTTTGCTTTTGCTGCTGTGAGGAATAACATTCAGGTGCATCTTCAACATGTCTCTGGACTTCTCTCAAAGCAAATAACTGATTATGTTGGATCTATTTCAGAATTCATTGTTGATCAACAGTTTATCTTGTCATCTGATTCTTCTAAAAGCCCAAAGGTTGTGCTTTCTTTGGTTAATTTCAATTATTGCGGAGATTAAATTAATAATAGAACTTCAATGTTTTACCCTCCACTATATTGAGCTTCAACATTAAAGAGAGATTTTATGGTCTTTTATTTATATTTGTCTATTTTTTATTTTGACTGTGCAAGTGCTTTTTCTCCCTTTTATGCATTTTTTGCACAAGATGACCATTGGTTCAAATCTTCAAAAATGAGGTTTATTTAGTATAGGATTCTTTACCTGGTACAGGCTCTTGGGGATATGATGGAGAGTATTGCTGGTGCAGTATTAATAGATTCAAATCTTAATCTAGATAAGGTGTGGGAGGTGTTCAAGCCATTGCTTTCACCCCTTATATCACCTGACAAGCTTGTGCTGCCCCCTTACCGTGAACTGATTGAGCTATCTAGTCATATAGGTTGCTTTCTAAAGATTAACTGTGCAAATAAAGCGGGAAATTGTGCTGCTGAAATTGCATTGCAACTCAAGGATGATATGTTGGTAGGTCATGGATGCCACAGCAATAGGAAGGGTGCGAAGGCACGAGAAGCTATATGTTTGTTAAAAGCTCTGAAGGTTACGTAGTTCATGTAGTAATTGCCCCTTTAATCATTTTCAGCATCGGTCCTCATTCATTAACATTATCTTCCAAATTTTATCTTATCTTATTTGTTCAGAAAGACTGAGCTGATAATGTTAATCTCAAAATGATATTGTGCTCGCCTAACTCTGTTTTCCACTAATGCTGTTTTTTACAGAAAATGTTTTGCCTGTTGTTACTAAAAAGATAAAAAAATTTTGCCTGTTGTTACTAAAAAGCTAAATCAAGGGGATGGACAGGACTCCCTAGCTGTAGATAATGTCACTAGAAACGATCTTCTAAGGTTCTCTTGGACTTCCAAATAGTCCAGATAAAACTCAATCACCATTATCTCACTTTCCTATAATACATTAGATTTTATCACTTGATCTTACACATTACAGTGTGATTTTGTTAGTATGCTGATTATATAGATGATTTTAAGACTTATATGCTGACTCCATGGACATTTGCAAGACTTTTGTTTGACAAGCAGTACACACTATTTTCATAATGTTGCTTCTGACATGTTCAAGACATTAAGAAAATAACACTTTTGGCATGCAATCTGGTAGGATGTTTTTTTAAATTTGTAGAATTAGAGACATTTTAATTTATATATTGAAACATTTTCAGTTGGCTTATTATTCTATTCCTTTAGAGTGCATTTCTATTTTGTATGAGCAAGGTACATGTTATCCTTTATATCTATTTACAGTTGCATGGGTTTATCTTGCAACAGGAAAGAGGGATTTGACACACTGAGATTGTAGCCAAGAAAGGGCAGCAAGAATTTGCTTCTGGTCACAGATATTGTTCTTCAAGTTTGGATGATAACACCTCTTTTATTGAAGATGGTCGCATTATTAATCTGAGATCCTGTAGAAAAGAAAAGTCATTGGATAGATCAACAATTTCAAGTTTGTCTATGAAGGCTGCCTTCATGGAAGAAGATGGCCGTATACTTGAGCACTCCAGAAAATTTTGCGATCCCAAATTTAGTGAGCCAGGTATGTCTGCCGGCATTGTTTTTTCTAAATAGTTGAACTTAACCATATCTTGAATTTTAGTGATTAGCAGATTTAGCTTCTTTCATTTTTGGAGAATGGAAAAGAGATTTGATTTTATGTCACTTTTGAAGTTATGGTAATTGTATTTTCCAAAGAAATATAACTGTGATAAAAAAATACTGTCAAGATATTTTGATTGCCAATAACTTGTTGAGTTAGATTACTGAATTAATACCTTAAGTCTCATTCTCAAGACAAGATGCATAGTACTGTAGATTCCCTTCTTGGATGCTTCTCATATTTCGCATCTACAGAAAGAATGGCTAACTTCATGTTGGTTAACTTGTGGATGTTTGGATCCGTTTTTGTTTATCAATGAGTGAATAATAATCTATTAATCTAGATTTTTATAGCTATTTTCCCCTCACGTGATCTTCTCTGGAGCATTGTAATTACTGAGTAAATAACAAGATAAGGCTATATTTTGGTTCACTCTGGAGGTATGAGTTCTTATTTGATGAACTTTTATGGGTACTTCTTTGGGATCAAAGTGCACTTTTAGTCCTAATTGTGACCAACATATCATTAGAAGATCTTTCTAATGTTCCAAGCTGATTAGGTGTTCAAGCTATATTTGTCTAATTTGTTTCAACTAAATATTTATTTGACTATATCAGGTGTATGGACTGCCTATGCTGTCTAGACTTTAACCTTGAAAATGCTTTTCGTGATGGCCCCTCCAATTACCATCCAGACTTAATCCATTGAATATTTCTCCTTAACATCTTCCACATATTCCTAATTTTCGTTTGCTCACATATATACATTAGAAACTAACCAGCTGGGAGAGCCTCTCACAACACACCATAATGAAATCTCTTGCTACCTATGGGTCATATAGAATATGGCTTGGTTGAAGTTCTTTAGTGGCCATAATCAAACCAATTAATTATATTTTACTTTAGTTGCTTACACTCTGAATAAATGCTTCATAATATAATCTTTGGTCAAAGCCTCTAGTGCCCATAACCAGAGCTGTTAGTTATATGGCCCTATGTTTGCATAGATTCAATAAATGCATTAATGTACATGTCTCAATGCACTATATACATGTCTGCTGCTGCATGATTGCATGCTTATTTATGTCATATGCAGTAAACTTTATACACCAAACATGGACACTTGTACTTTGTGTAAATTGCTATTTTTGCCACTATAGATTGCCTTTCTTTCTTATATTTCTTTCAAATGCATTCCAAGTATGCTTTTTATGTTGGTACAACACCTTTACCGTTTCAACCTTTAGTGGATGTGTTAATGGTCGTACTATGAATTGAGTTGATTCCTGCTACTTAAGCATGTTGCAATGCTGCTCTATTCGACACTTGATAATGCTCCTTTATCATTTGTTACACTTTTCATTGCATCCTTGTATTCATCATTCTTCTGCTTCATGTGTGTGCATAATCAATGCTCATGCAGTCCTATTTGTGTTCACAAGCTTCCTCCAATGAACATTTCAACCAATTTGTAAATCTGCCCGCTGCATGTTTAAGTTTATGCATGTCTGCAGGACTTACAGATCATCTTCAAGCATTTGTCTGGTTTCTTGCATGATCTACTTCTATAATTTTTGGATATTTTGTGCATTGCGTCCTTTCTTTTGCTATGCAAATGAGAGCTAGCCAAGCCCCTGTTTTTTTCTTGTGGGACGTCCTGTCCATTTATAGTCAATATAACCGTAAGTTACACATCCTCATGCTCTTCAAGCTTATGTGCCTTTGCTGTGTGTCTATGTAAGTCCACATTTCATTATATCACAAAGCGTAATTGCCATGGGTCTGTGAATGTGTAAGTTCAGACATCATTAGACCACAGGCTTATTTACCATGGATCTGTTGTTATGTAAGTCCGCACATCATTAGATAAGTACTGTTGTAGTGCAACCGGGGCCTCTCATAGTTCACTAAACCATATCTGAAGTTTTGTGCAACATGCAGCTTGTTTTACCATGTAAATTGAATTTAGTCAAACTCTTGTATTTTGCTTGTGTGAGCACTTGAAAGCATAAAGCCAGCATCCTCATGCTTGTTGCATTTTTCAATTGTGTTTGCCTTTGATGTACGAGCCTTTAGATGTCACTTCCTGGCAGAAAGGGTAATTACTTCTTCCATCACCTCTTCTACATCTATTCAAGCTATTTGTCAGCTTTTGCTAGCATCTGACTCTAGTTAGTTTTAATGTTGAAAGGAACCGCCATGCTTTTCTGAGTTGTTTCCTTCGACTTTTTCACTGCAATTATATATCGTTCCTCTTGTCTGACTGGTCATGCAGTTTCAACCATATTTAGCACTTGATTTACAGATTACTCTCTGAAGCAATCCTTAATTATTCTGTCAATGTTATTTTCGTTGTTTGTCTGAGTCTCCTATAGGTTTTATATTTATATTTATATTTTTATTTTACTTTTATATATATATATATATATGGTGGATCAAATCCATTTGATTGCTTCTTACTTTTTTTTTTTTAGGGTAATTAATGTGTCTCCTTTATAGATTCAGTATTTATTGTGTCAATCATCCTTAGGTTTGTACTAGTTACCAGGGCTAGGTACTTCTTCCGATATTCAAATTCCTATAGAAAATGTAGAACCAACGGCAACCCAATGTGCAGGCTTCAGATAATGATATATTAGCTTTTGTCTATTTTGTTTAGTAACTCTTGAAATGCTCATCCAATTATTCCAGATCTAGGAGTACATTTTTTGGTAGGTCACCAAACTTTGGTCAATTATCGTAAAGGTGTCCCAACTTTAATTTGAATCAAAACGGTTACCCATCTTTAATTTTTTTTCACCGGGAGGTTACCCGAGGGATTCCGGTAACTCAGTGGTGACGTGGCGGCCGGAAATCCTCCGTCAGTGTTGACATGGCAATTTACCCGTGGTCGCCACGTCACCACTGAGTTGCCGGAATTCTTCGGGTAGCTTCCCGGGGAAAGAAAATTAAAAATGGGTAACCGTTTTGATTCAAATTGAAGTTGGGACATCTTTTTGATAATTGACCAAAGTTTGGTGACCTACCAAAAATTTTACCCCAGATCTAGCTTTAAATGTTTTCTATGGGTTCCTAAGGTTTTGTCGAGCTCGACTAACTCTTATCGGTTTTTAAATAAACCGTTAAGACTAATCGAAACTTCTTTTATCTTGTTTGGTGGATCTTGTTTTCTTCCTCTCTTATGAGGAGAAAACATGATCGTTTCAGTATAATTTGGCTCTTCACTGGTTTAAATATCAATCAGTTCAATGTTCTCATACTTTCACTCAATGAACAGATTCAAGCATAACTCTATATAATCTTTGCATCAGTTCATTTCTTGGGATTTTTACTCCTGTTCTGTTTCTGTTTTTTCGAGTCTATTCAAGTTATCCATTTGGTCTCTCGAGTAGTTCTTCAGGTAAAGGCCGAGAAAGGAGGTCCCAGAACTGAACTTTTTAAGCTCTGCCAAACTCTACAATGGTCGCTACCAAGATTTGTATCGACAGAAGAGAAGAGCAGGTACATTTGAATTAAATAAATAGGATAACCACTGCATTCCAGTAAAAATAGAATGGATCATTTCCACTCGTAAAGATGACAGAGTTCATTTGGTGAACATTTTATTCCCATCACCATCGCCATTAATCGCCACTAATCTCATTATCATTTTATTATCAGGACCCCAATCTGCCTGGATGGGACGAAAACACCTCATTTCAACACGTTCACATCGAGTATCAAGCTTCATATACCCAATACTGTGATTATAGATCTCATGGGTGAGAAAAGAACAGATAAGAAAAGTTCACAGGATTCAGCTGCTCTCGTCATGCTGCAAGAGCTTCAAAAACAAGGCATATGCAGCCTTAAGGAGCCATGACAAACGTGCCATCGTAATTTTTTAACTATCCTCATGATTATCTCTTGTCATCATCACTGCATATGATGAATTTGTTTGTTATCATCCCTTATGCATGCCCAAATTATATTTTGGGAGGTTGTTGGTTGATTGAGGACAATGTGATATTTCTGAGATTTGTTTGGACACTCTTGATATGTTTGGTTTGTTGAACAGCAGTATTGTTTTTCTCTTTTCTTTGTTTTTGTGTGTACTGCTAAATATTGATATCATATTCTGGTGTATTTTAAACTAGGTCTGCCAATGTGTCATGCTTGGGCTTGCATTTTAGTTTTCCTTTTCAGGCTGTTGATTTTGTTTAGCTCCAGAAGGTTTGAAAAAAAAAAAAAAAAAACTTTAACTGTTATATGGAGACTTTTATAACCATAAGAAAAACTTATGTTTATTTCATATGTCAGTAAAACTAATAGGGTTTCTCACAATCTTCAATTTTCTCCCATACTGATAAATGATGAAATTGTGGGTATTGCTGTCATGGGAGAAAAAACGTTGAGACTGGGTCTGAAGGAGTAGAAGATTGGAAGAAAGCTTTTGAAGGGCATTAGACATTTGTGGTTCTCTCTTGTTCCAACACTGATATGGATTCTTCTGCTTTTGACATATTAAAGGGCAATCGTGTCATTGCCGGATATTAAGTGAACAAAAGAAAGAACTACAAAAAATATATTAATAGACAAACACAGGACAAGTTTCTATTGATTTATTTTAGTAAAATAAATAAACATGCGCAAACATACACTGTCTTTGGCCCTTGAAGCTGATAATCCTTACTGATGGGGAGAAAATCAGTCACTAATACAAAACAGCATTTTCTAAATTTAAATAGAGCCTTCAAATCCATTATTCACTCAAACAGCCCAAGTTTAAATTACAAGTGAATAGCATGATAATGGCCATTCTCATCCAACTGCAGAAGTTTCTTCTGTTCATAGAACATAAACACAGAAAAACAAAACAAAGACACTACGCCAATCATGGCCCTAAAAGTTACCTTATGGTCTCTCTCACAAAATGTCTCCTTTGAGACCATTTAAAGTTGTGTAACATGAAATACATTCGTAATACAATGATAGGCACATAATGATAATGTTACAGAATGAATACAGAAACTTACTTTCCCTTCCAAAAGAAACTTTGAAATGCAAAAGAAGAATTCATATCTAGAGGTATAAAATACTATTTATCAAGGTCAAAATTCTTCTACCAAAAATTGGTTGCAGAGTTTATGCAGAGACATCAATCTTTTAGCACACTATTCGTACAGCTCCGCTCTCTGATGATACAAATTTCGGCTTCCGCTTCACCTGCTCCAAACACTGGATGACATCTCCAATCTGGAAGTCATCACAATCCTCAATAACTAGTCCGCAATCATTGCCCTTCCCAACAGCCTCAACATCTTGTTTTGACCTCTTCAGTGAGACACAAGAACCCTCGAAAACAACCTCACCGCTTCTAAGCAATCTCATGGTTGAGGATTTAGTAAAACGGCCATCCAGAACCTTGCACCCAGCGATTTTCACATCTGGACCCTTTGATTTGCTCCGTCCTTTGAGCTCAAAAATGTCGAGAATTTCACCCTCTCCAGCGACCTGGATCTCGTATGTTCCTGGTGCCCGGTCCACAATCAGGTTGCCCATTTCTTCCAAAAGATGATAAATAACCCGGTGCTGGCATATCTGATGATGAAAGAAAAAAAACAAAGTTAACATTGCATAAGGCAGTGCTGGATATCTGATGATATCCAGGAACATTTTTATTTTCATTATATTGAACAGGTATAATTAGAGTAAACTTCTGGTACACTAGACAAAGTCATTTGTAATCAGGCTAAAAATTCAGAAATTCTTACTTTGCAGATTAAATAAATATCTATTTGTTATTAGCACATTTCAGTCTTTTGTGGTGCAAGCTAAACATCACAAAGACATTTAATAAACAGCATATCAGCTGACAGGCTCAAACTTGATGTTTTGAGAAGCATCAGATGGGAACAACGTCAACTTTCAACAAAGAATTTGGTTAAATTGGTTCTGTTGTACTTTGCAAAAATTAAAAAATAAAAAAGAAAAATAAAAGGAAATTCTTCTCTGTTCTCTTCATCAAGCTTGCTTTGTGAGAGAACGAAACACAATCATAGATGCTAAGAGAAAATTAGTGTCTTTCACAAAGCATCAGTATGCTTTAAGAAAGAAACACATAGAAGGAGAAAAGAAAATTTTTAAATAAAAAAAATAGAAAAAAACAGATGTATAATTTATTCTGATTCCTCAGCCACAAACAGTACTTTGGTTTCACTTCATACCCATTTAGTTTTGTAATATAACCTTAAATTTCAACTACTCTCACTATAGTTCCAGCAAATTCCATCGAAGCAGAACAACGGATAGACATGTACACAAACAGCAACTAGTATGCATAAAACTTTTCTCTTCATAAGAGATCCAGAGTCCTGCTTGATGTTTAATTTCTCAGCATGGTAATCAAGCTCAGAAAGTAGCATCAAAACATTACATTGACAACTGAAACAGATATCAGTATTTTTTAACCCTTGATAGGATTGGTTGTTCATCAGTAAGACCTAGTTAATCTATGAATTTAGAACCCCAGGGTGTTTTCCGCACTTAAAGCCTCAAATAAAAACTCCAATGAAATTTTAGTCCTTTTGCAGACGTCCGAGGAGTTTAAGATTTAAATTTAATAAGTGACTTTCTTTATGTATGAATTGTTTTATGCTCTCCCACAAGAAGCAATTACATGTATCAAACTGAACAGATACATGCTACTAAAGATGACAATATGAGCATTGAAGCACTGGCATCTTACAGCTCACCAAGTATTACTATGTTATCCATATATATAATTTACTCCACAGGTTCATTCAATTCGAGAACGACAAAGCAACAAAAAGAAAATGATTTGAAGCCCAGATTTGCTCATGGATGCTTATTGTCATAGACCCACAGCCAAGTTATGTTCCACATCGGCAGTGTGACTAGTGATCTGTGGGCTTAGAAGGGGTTGGAGAAACCCTGCATCAAGGCGGTCTTTTAGGGTACAGACCCAGCTCTCGTAAGAGTGGTATCAAAGCAGGCCCAGGGGCACTAAAGGTGAGAGGGTTTGGGGGTTCCGGCGATCCTGAGGACCATGGACTTGTTGAACATACATTTTAAAGAAGACATGACAGAGGGCTCAAACAAGTCTACTCTTTTCTCCGAAGCAGAATACTTATTCTTCTACAAGGAAATAGTAGATATTAGGGCAGAGCCAAGACAATACCTTTATGTTGGCTTTGTTCGCTGCCAATGTAATGGTGCTAGGTGGACTGCGTATATTGAAACCCACTATGCAGGCACCACAAGCTTGGGCCAAATCCACATCAGATTGAGAAATGGGACCAACACCAACATGAACAATATTTACATGTACCTGCCTAGGCAAGTGCAGCATACTAATGAGAGGTCAAAATGAAAAACAAAATGCAATAATTCAAAAGAAGTAATTTTCTTTCTGCTAATGCTACCAGTTAGCCAGTTTTATCAAACTCTTTTAATGAATGACAGGAAAAGGACCCCATCGGAATCAATAATTTTAAAATGAGAAAGCACTTATCATTATTAGGATGCTTATCACCACTTAAAACAATGCAATTCAAAAACTTCAACAAGAAAAATTGCAAATGTAGTATGTTATACATAATTCTTTTCCCAGTCAAGAACATCACAATGTTTTGGACATATTAAGAATATACCTGTGAGCTATTTAAACTCCTCAATGCATCTGTTACTGCTTGAACAGTACCTTGTACATCAGCTTTAACAATAATAGGTAATTCCACCCTTTCAAATTCCTCGTCAGAAGTATCCAGACTTTCTACTCTCTCTTCACTAGCTTTATGAAGTCTATCTTTCTCCAATTTCTTCTTCCTACCATTGCTCAGCATTCGTGCCCTTTCCTCCGAATCCACAACCACAACATCATCCCCAGCCATCGGAAGACCTCTTAATCCTTCAATCTCAACAGGCATTGCAGGTTCTGCTGTTTCAGTAACCTTACCCAGCATATTTCTAATGGCCCTTATTCTTCCCCATTCAGCTCCGACAACAATGTGCTGTCCGGATACCAACGTTCCAGATTTGACAATTGCTGTGGCCAAAGGCCCACGGCCCCTGTCAAGCCTTGCTTCAACTACATAGGCTTGAGCAGGCCCATCAACTCTGGCCTTTAAATCCATAATTTCAGCCTGAAGAAGTAAAGCCTCTTCCAACTTGTCTAACCCAGATTTGTTTACTGCAGACACTTCAACAACCTGGACATCACCACCCAAATCCTCCAACAGTAGTCCTTCTGAGCCAAGCTGAATCCGAACCCTCTCAGGATCAGCACCTTGCTTATCACATTTGTTAATAGCAACCACAATTGGAACATTTGCTGCCTTTGCATGATTCATAGCTTCCAGAGTTTGTGGCATCACACCATCATCTGCTGCTACCACAAGAACAACAATATCTGTGACTGCAGCACCTCTTGCTCGCATGGCACTGAATGCTGCATGCCCTGGTGTGTCAAGGAATGTTATTGAAGCCCCGGATGGCATACCCACAACAAATGCACCAAGATGCTGGGTGATTCCTCCAGCTTCCTTAGCAGCAACAGATGTCTGGCGTACTGCATCCAAAAGGGAAGTTTTGCCATGATCAACATGGCCCATGACTGTCACAACAGCTGGCCGTGTTTTAAGCTGAGCACCATCATCAGAATGAAGTCTTCTAACATTGTACCCTACTTCCTGTAATGAAAGAATGACAAGATAGCTCAATGGCAATTCCTCACATGTAAATGCAAGATCAAACTCCATAAAAAAGAATGATCTACATTATAGAATTGGAAGTTATGCTTGTAAAAGTAGTTTTGTTTTCAAGCAGTAAGAATGTAAAAATTCTAAATTTGGTGTGATAACTTCATCTATACCAAGATAATATTCACATCTCAAAGAGTATCCGCTTCTTATTTCATTAATAACATCAATTATGAAATAATAAAAGTGTGAACATTATAAGCCCTCGAAAATTCAACCGCAGCAGATCTGATTAGAGCTGGGTCCAATTTAATTAGGTTCATGAGACATGTCTTATTGAATTGGTTGCAATGTCTAAAAAAAATGACGAAAGCGGATCCAAACGAATTTGCTTCTCCACTTAAAAATTTGAAATTAGAAGGGAGATGAATTGCAAATCAATTATTTCTAATCAAGCAGCATTCAAGCATGTAGCCTCAATCAAATCAAAGCCACCTCCCAATTTGAAGATCTGTCACAAAACTTAATGTTTTCACACAAAAATTTGAACTTTCTGAATCTTATGAAATTCAAGATAGCAAGTAATTGAAAGAAATGCTAGATCAAAACCATGCCTTCAAAATACTAAATAATTCACAAATTTGAGTGAGATCTAATGATAACTAGCCCATTAGATAATAATTAATTAAAACTGTGTAACAAGTATGATGATGATTATCCTATCAGAACCAAGATGTGCATTTATCAGTGCAAAACATTAGGGTTTGCAAACAGGCCAAATTTGAGAAACATATTTTGACAAGATTCAAGCATAAGGCAAAAGGTGTACCATTGCAACCAATTCAGCAACATCAATGCTAATGGGGTTGAACTCCGAATCAACCTTTTCACCAACATTCAAAACTATCTCTTGCAAAGAACCAATGGTAACACCTGTCCGCTTAGCAAGCTCAAGGATGGTCATCCCTTCAAATATATCAATTGTTTTATCTGGAAAGGATTTTGCAGTCACTTTTTGCTTGGGAGGTACATAAGGTGCTTCAACAGGTACTTGTGCCCTATTTTCTTTCCACGCTCTTTTCGCTTTCTTAGGTGCTCTTAAGCCAGGTGCTTCTTCCCACCTTGAAAGAAGATGCAGACTAGCATGAAAATACCTATGAAATATAAACAAGTTAGAAGCATCCAAAGAAATCCAACATGGATACCAATGAAGACAGGACAAATACATATTGTAAAACATAACTATATCAAAGAATTAGAATATAGAAAATGAAATAAGGTGTATTATATTAATCGTAATGTTTTCCTTGACATATCTGCTATTGTCATACACAAGAAGCTCATATATCATGTTTTAATATTGTCATGAAGGTCATAAGACTACAAAAGTAGGATGATACACCGTTTTATCTTCAGTGGCAGATAAATAGAATCTATCCCATTGCTACCACATTACCAGAAAAACATAAATTTGAACAAAATCATTCAGCATAGATGAAACATCAATAATCAAGAATACACAAGGAAAAACAAATAATTATGATTACCTTCTAATTACACAATAATATGCATCACAATATAATGCTTTTATTACCATCTCTTCTAAATTTGGGAATCTACAAAGCAAATTCATGACTCTAATATTGAATAGGTCAGAAAATTCTCCAATAAGAGATAGAACTATCCAAAATCAGTCACACAACCTCTATACAAACATTAGCAAACTTACCAAGAGTAATCCCCAACTTCAGTTTTAACTGGGAAAGCAACTTTAAAGATATTGTTACGCAGTGCTTATATATGGATAAGGCACAACCAAAAAAGGAACAACACGTTGACAGCCAGAAAAGTAGGAATACACACACACACATATGCATATATGCAAGTATTTATGCATCCCATGTGCAAGTGCCATCGGAGTGCACCAGGAGGTAACTTTCAACCACATTAGTATGACTTTAGGGGGGGGGGACACATACCCAATTAGTAGGGCTATAAAAGAAATTTATACCATAATAAATCCATCTACCAAAGGCAACAAAAAAGTTGGAAGGCAAGGAAACTATGAACCTTTCCTGTTAACAATCTACCAACAGAGCAAATCATTTGAATAAATTATGTTGTCACTTCTATTCTCCAACTGATCTAATACCCTATAAAGAAAAATGTTCAACTAAAATTGAAAAGAAAAAGATCTATGACTTTAAGTAATATGAGAGACAAATAAAAGCAAATCATCTCACAAAAGAAATACTAATATCTGTTTTCTGTTGTATTCATCCATGTGCACAAAATATTCAGTATGACCTACCACTGTTCAACATCCCTATCAATGTCAGTTTAATTCAGAGGATTATCTATGTCAAAGTGCTTTTAAATGACAACCAGAAAAATCAGGAACATTACAAGAAAGTTTAATCAATCTCAACAAGCATAAAATACCCATGATATTTACTCTTAACATAATTTTTGTAAAATGAAGGTTAGCAAATTAGATCACCTAGTATCATAATGTCATTAAAATATTAAAAACAAATGTTATATAATATATTGAATAAGTCATAAGATGTGGTTTGTCTTAACAAGATGGCATATGTGCATCACATAAAGCACATCATTGTAGAACTTTAGATGTTGATCATTCATAATATCTTAGTCATTATCAAGTCATATAATTCCAGCAATCTAAGGAAAAATCAAGTAATCAACCAGAAATGCCTCAAAGAATATTTGAATAAGGACTAAATTCACGAACGCACCCTGATATGATCTGAAGATACAGATGTTAGAGCTCTCTGAAGTATGAACTAAATAAAACAAAAGCATACCGAAAGAATCAAGACACAAACAGTATATCTGACAAGGGCATTAAACTGAACCAAGAATAAAGAGTAAGAAGGGATTCGTAGAACACCAAGTGTCACCTAAAAGTGCAGAGGTTACTCAAAGTTCTTCCACCAGCAGCATCTCTCAATGCAGCAGCAGTAGAAAAATCTGCAACATATTGAAAACAAATAGAATCAGGTACAAACAGGTGATCAAAACCAAATTCTCAATGTCTACTGGATTGTACTCACGCATGCATGGACTTGCACACACACACAAAAACAGAAGGATCAGTTAAAAAAAAATGATTTCTTTAAATGGCAAAGAGCTAAGGCAATTATTAATAAGATGATAATCAACATGTCTCTCATCATTTCTTGAAAAACAATTAGGGTATTGTTTGCAAAATTAGACTCAGTTTCATGTTTGGCATTTCTGCCAAGCTCACTAGCTGAGGAAAAAATCAGCCTGAAAGAAAAAGGTTTCAACTTTCAAGTCACATATTAAGACAAAAGTTGATTTGTTAGAGAAAGAGTCATATTATATTCAAGATTTCTTTATCAGACGTCAATATGAATAATCAAGTATCCAATACAATCACCATGACTTTTTTTCCAAAGAGAACAAAGAAGGTTTTCATATCCAATCCAAAGACTTTTTCAAGATAAATAGAAATGTTGATTCAAAATATTAAAACTTGATCACTCATACAGAAATTCAGAAAAAAAGTTCCATTATTATTATAATTATTATTTTTGGTATCCTTTCCATCTGAACAACAAAGATTCCATTAATTATCAAAATTGCCAGTGAATACATAAATTGATAAATTTTGCATGAGACTCACCCACTGGTAAGATTAATTACTTCTGCAAGTTCACCTAAAGAACTCAGGGAGTGAACAAGTAAACCGAATAGCTAATTACATTGCTTCAAATTTCTACTTAGAAATGTCTTATGTATTGATGATATATTATCACTTCTTAAAATGATCTGAACTCCCATGACAATTTTTCAAGTTAATATTATACTAAAATACGGACTTGTTTGATGCTAAAATGATATCCTCTGGTACTTTTTTTGATGATGTCTAAAGCAACCTAAAGAGTCAAAAGTGTAGTAGCGCCCAACTCATATCCAAAAGACAGGATGTGGAATTACTAGGCAACAATGAACCAAATCTTAGAAGTATAACAGCTAATAAGAAATTAAGTTAGACTTTTTAATAGTAAAATATTACATGCTCTCATAAAGAAATCATCAATATCCTCATGCTATATGTAACAATATATGTGTAAAAGCAAGTTAATAAAAAACTTTGAACTGAATTAGCCTATTTGAAGTTGTCTTACCTGTCCCCCTTTTCAGTGAATTGACAATTGGTCGTGTCCCACCTTTATTTGAAGGGTGAAAACCTTCGAAAAGGCCCTTGCAAAGACACTGAGTGGAAGAACCAAAAGAAAATTTTCAATTGCCATAAATAACCAAAACAAAAGAATTTATTAATATATTAAAAGCAAACTGAAAATCCATTTACACACTCAAACTCAATTTTAATTGTCAGATTAATTCTTATATATAGGAAGTAATCCACAAACATATCATTCTAGAAAACAATAAATAGTAGCACAGAAAAAAAAGGTTCAAACTTACTTCAATATGCCATTAAAATTGAGAGATGAATATTGCCTATGCTTGATATCAAAAAGAATAGCACCAGGAATCTCCCTTATATGTATTTCTCAAGTAACTTATGCAAATTTAGTCAGTATAGGATCTTAGATCAAGTATTATCACCCAAAGACAAAGGAAATAGAACCAAAATACTTCAGTGGATGAACCAAGAATTACATTCTCTTTTGAAATTCTAAGTTCACAACAAGTACTACAGCCTTGTTTTTCACTTCAGATTAACATGAACAAGGAAACCTCAAGGCAATAATTCAACCAAGGCAACAAACTTTAGATGCATAAAACAAGCTTTCACAATGAAATCTAAAGATTATATTAAAACAAAACTCAATATCAGCAATGAAACACCCTTTTTCTTTTTATTTTCTCAAAACTAATGAAATTTTCATATTAACACAAAATACTAATTCCACATTATAATGGGGAATATATATAAGAAAATGTTTAGAAAAATTAACAAAATTGGGGCCTCTCCAAAATAATTTACAATGTCTTCACAAAACACAAAAGGTAACCAAATGAAGGCTACATGGAAGAAAACAAACATTTTTCATTTAGCATTACTTCATATGTTGCAAAAGATTTCCTAATGTCATATCATGTCTAGAAAATGCTTCCATGTGGAAAGGTACTCCTCTCGCAACTCCATTTTAATATATGACAAATAATCACGTATGTATACCAAGTTTTAACCACAAAAAAAAAGAAAGAAACATCCACAAATCCTAATATCTCCATGACGTACAAGTGCAACAAAATGGTCGTAGAAGACGCAAGACACATGGTCGCCTGTCACCACCAGGTCAACCCCAACTAAGCCAGTTGCTTCTATATTACAAGAGCAGGAAATATAAGAGGAACTAAATAATGAGAAAAAAGCTCAGTAAATGTAGTACAATTTTCAATCATACATAAAACCAATATCTCATAATAAAAGCTCAAGACAAAAAAAACTAACACAAAAAATATTAATCCTACTGCAAATTCAAGTATTTCACTGTACACATGAAATGTATAAGAGAAAACGAGTTTAATAAGAAAAACTGAAGGGAATATCACTTGCTGTAAAAATTCGGCTAACACCTTCCACAAGCATTTTGACATCACTAATGATAATTAATGAAAATTTAGTCCTGCCCTGTGTGCTCTTCCAATCAAATGCAATACTCATATTATTCTATTAACGAAAAGACTATGATTCACTTTCAACAATTTAACTATCCTCCTCCCAAGCCAGAGAAGACAACAAAATGAATTGTAGGTACGAATCTAACTATGTATTAGAGTATTACTCAAGGAGGCAAGCTTTTTAAGAGTAGATAAAAAGAATTTGGTATAGAAAAGACTATTCAACATCCTCATGGAATGCTCTTGGACCATCCCCGAAGTCCATACCCTTTTCATGCTTAACCTCAGGACATGACCTTGGACCGTCCCTTAAGTGAATGTACATATTAACATGCTACATGGCACGCTCTTGGAGGATCTCTTGAGCCTTGACACATTCCAGAACTTAAAAAGTAGAAAAGACACCACCCTTCATTTACTCGGTCACTTATGGAAAGACCATAACACCATAGGAGAAGGAAAAAAGCACAACACTTATTTCATTGATAAGCAGCTAATCATCTAGCTCACGGAAGCAAAACAAAGATTATGTACAGAATTATGAAATTCATCACATATTTATTTCATTAGAAACCTCAACAATGGACCTTTCAAAAAAGAGCATGCAATGTTTTCATACTTTATTTGTTTCTTTCTGGTTTATTAGGTTGCCAAGCATGTTTAAATAACTTCAAACCTTAACTCATAAGCAATTTTAAGGTAATTTGGCATTCCATCGAACACATCACCTACATAACTTTCTATTCACCATACCTACTCCAAAACCTTAGTACCTTAAACCGCATCCTTACAATGCCCTTTTCCCCCTCATTATCATCTTCTTCGTATTTACTAAATCTTAAACTCAATAACTTTTTTCAATTACCATCAAAATCCTTAATTTATCATGTGCTCATCTAAGATACAAGCCTTGAATTAAAGACAACCAAACCAAACACTCACCTTCACAATGTTGGAGAATGATTTAATGGAGCTCCCTCTCTCCATCATTATAATAAAGTACCGAAGCTTATGTCAAGACGATGGGAAGGGAGAGAGAACCCCAGACTTTAATCTCATCCCTTCATTTGCCTTTTCTCCTTTAAAAAGTTTTTCAAAACACTTGCACATAAGCCCATCCAATAATGCAAAATTATAAATACTAATGCATTATGTCATTTCTCAATTCAACCCTTATAGTAAAGTAAGTTTTAGGGTGTGCCACTTCAACCTATACTTCATTATATTTTTTCCCTTTTTCCCAAATTTTCACTTTAGTCCTGTATTTGGTAAATATTATAAGTGTTATATGCACACAAATGCACATGGTTCACAGGCAAGCTTATAAGAAGAGCAATTACCTTATTCCTAATGCCTCTCCAAGCCATTAGAGCATATTGACCTCTGCCACCTGAAATGTGAAAGGCATAAGAAAAAATTTAATATAAAATATGACGAATGAGGCAAATGCACAAAGGACATATAATTTAGGAAAATATTGTCACTATGAACAAAAACATAAAAAACAAAAATATAAATCATAATCAGTGAACATCTAAAGAGGGTCATCTAAATGGTTTGTATTATGAATGCACATGTTCTTGAACTAAAAATAGAAAAAAATTTAGTATCCTTTTGTATCATCAATGAACTTCTAATTATATAAAAAACTGTGGGCCTTCCATTTCCATTAAACATTATTTTTCACCATCAGCGATACCTTTATCTTTATAACATATGCTCAATTTCTCTTTTTAAATCATGCCTCTTTTTCTGTCTCCAACTTACCCCTTCCTATCAGCAGTGTTCTCCCAAGCACATATACAACCATTTCCAGTTCCCAGTACGAGTTTAAAATATAATCAAAACATAAAAAAGAATCTATATAAATACTTATCTATCTTTTTTAAATTCATCACACCATTCTTATTTTTTTGTGTGTGTGATTATGTGGATAAGCCTCCTTTAGCACACATATTTTTTATTATTACTCCTCAACTATGGTTTGGGAGAGGGACCTTATACTTCTCTTGTTCTTTCCTATGTAATCGGACCTTCGAACAGGGGAAAGCCAAGGGTCGACCGGATTTGATAAATAAAAATATAAAACATAATACTAGTAAATACTAAATTAATTTTTAATCAAATGCACAACATAACAAACAAAACAAGTCTCATTTCCATATATAAAACACAAAGTTTACAGCATTCAAAACTGAATGCATATGAAATATTAAATAAGTTGAATATCATAAAGTTTTTCAAACATTGAAATCAAAAACACACTAAATAGGTAATTCTCAACACATAGATTCATTTAAATAATACTATACAACAATAAACTCAATATGATTAGTTCAAAGATATAGCTCCATACAAAAAAAGTTTTTCTAACATTGAAATCAAGCCTACACAACATACTAAATTGTTTGAAGATTCAAGGATTCATGGAAACATTATGTTAGAAGAAGAGAGTTACAAATTATAATCCGAGAGACAAAGAGAGAAGTGAGAGGTGGTTGAACAGAACGCTGACAACCATTAGATACCGGGGTCACAGAGTAATCGTCTGATTGACGACCGTGAAATAAGCGAGGAGGACAGAGAGAGAGAGATCACGAAGTGACTGACAACTCCATGACGCAGAGGAAGAGGCATAAGTCTTGATGAGGAGGGGCAAATCTTGCCGGGAAAAAGGAGATGCTTAACGGGAGGGAGAGGAGGGGCAGTAGTTGAGGCCTTGATGAAGATGATCGTGACTCGTGGGAGGCTTTTTTAGTTTTTTCTTTTTAGCATTTTCGGGTTTCAGATTTTTTTTTATTTTTTATTTTTTTTAGTGTAGATAGTTCAAACCGCACCAACCGTTCATCCCACTCAACTGGTTTTGTAGGTCGAACCGGACAGACCTAGCCCCCGGGTTTGGTTCAACTCGCTCGAATTGGCCCGTTCAAACCGGTTTTGGCCACCTAGGTTTCCCTCTCACCTTCATTTATTTTCTGTTTAGTTTTTCCAAACTTGTGTCATTTTTCTCAAGATCTCAAAAGATTTTCAAATTGTCATCTTCTTCTAGGTACAGAGAAGATTTACTTATCATTCAATAATATTAAGCTATGTAATTTTTTTATTCTTAATAGCTATTTTATTTTAGAAATAAAAACCTTTGTAAATATGCCCACTCAAGGCATTTTTTTATAATGGTAGTTCTTTAATTTCCTTCTAAGAGCCTATTTGGTGAATAGGATAGGATAAAGACACAAGATATAAGAATTGGATAAGAATAGAAAAGAATATGGGCATGATAAGCTCATATCCTATCATATATTTCATGTACTCCAGATAAGTAATCCGATAGCATTTTATTATTCTGTCCTATGTTTTAATGTAGACCAAAACAATGGTAGAATATGATATGTACTGTATGTAAATTGATAGAATTACTCTTTAAGAGTCTTTTTAAAATAGACTTTTTTTAGACCTTTTCTTCAATGATTCGTGGTATTTGTATATATTTATTAGTTCTTATGCTAAATTATTACTAAATATATAACCTATAGATAATTCCATAAGTATAAAAATCACAATAGATGAAGCCCTAGATAATGGAGAGAAACCAAGTAGAAGGGCAAAAAAGTAATTTTATATTATCCTACCTAATTTTAACCCAACCCTCCCATAGGATTAATTATCAAGTGGTAGGTAGGATAAAATGGGCGAATAGAGTAATGTTATTATATTTTGTTGGCTCACTAAACAAAAATAAGAGTAGAATAAAGCTTGTTTTATCATATCCTTCTTATTGAGCCCACCAAATTGGCACTAAATATATTTGGAAGTGGATATGAAAATAATTTCAAAATTTTTATGGCAACAATACTAGAGATGGATACGTGATGAATAAAACTGCCATAGTAACCTTTAAAGGAGGTTGGGATAATTTTAATTGTAATGCCTAGTGGGTAAATGGCTCCAACATTTTCACTTTTGCCTCTATATCTATCAAATTATTTTATATTTACCATAAGCATTTGATACTCTACCCATAATCATGGAGTGCAATGCTAGGTTTGCAAATGTAGGTTTTCATCGAGGAGCCATGATAGACAATAATAGTATAAAGTTTTGATCAAGAGACCCAAAATAACCATCCATGCGAACTTTTCTTTCTTTATTTTTTGCCTATTACATACTTGGTCACCATATGCCTATGATCGATAGTTGTAGACTATTTTTTATTACCTACGCCACCAATCATCTTGTAAGATTTGGTGATGCCAGCTAGACCTTGGGAAAGATGACTAATCCAATTGCCTCATCTACGTGTCACATGTAGCTGTCATTTAGGAGGGACATGTTGCTAATTTGGATCAAACTCAGTTTGCATATCCTTGGTTGTAGCTACATGGCATGCATCGAGTGATAGTGATCTTGGTGCTGGCCACGACTTTAATCATGTTGCAGTCATGAAACCACTAACCACGGGGCAAGTTTACTTCTTTAACCATCTTCCTTCTCCAAGAAGGACCTCTAGAATCGAGTGACATAGCCAGCCTAGACTTAAATAAGCTCTTTTGGCTGCTAGTGGGATACATGACTAATGCCTAAATCTATCTTCATTATACACAAGTGTAAATGTCATCAAGTAATAAAGTGAGCAAAACTCTACAAAACTCTACTATTTAGTCTAACAACTAAAATGAAGAATTCAAATGAATTAAAACCTACTTGGACTTAACAAAAAAATTCAGTCACTAAACAATTGGGAGAGAAATCAATTGTCAAAGGAAGGTAACCAAACGAGGAATCTTCCTGAGGTTTCTCATACATGGATAATGGACTCATATTAATTGAATAAGGCCTCTTGTATTTTTAGAGTATGCTAACCCCTTTCTCAATGTGACTAACAACTAATCTCATACATAGTTTGGTTAGAACCTCTTTTCTCCCTACTAAGCCTATGACAGCTTTATGATTTGTGATCCCTAAAAAAATATTGAACTGGTCTCCCGGCTTTATACTAATTCCAATCTCAAGATGATAAGTGCCTAATCCATACAAGATTAAATTGAGATTTCTCTCCAACATTCCATGATTGCATTAACACTTATGGAATCCAAAGGTGATGTCCATAATGCAAGAAAGTTGCAGTGGAATCTACCTTAAATCTATGTATAACCTCTTCAATTGTGTTACATCTATGAACAGAGGATCTCTCAATAACTCATTTGCAATCAAACCAAGCTAACGCCATAGTAGGAATCATGGCATCAAAAGCACACACAATTGAATCAACTCCAAATTAATAGAAGACTCTAAGATTCAATATCTACAAAAGATTAACCCTATATAGGGTTTATCAATGTCCAAGCACTATAGTAAATTTAGCTTCTCATAATTGATGAAAATGTTGCAGAACATGAAAGAAACATGAGATAAACTCCCTTAATCTTGAGAACTTAACTACAAGAAATTAACACTTGTCAAAACTACAAAAATTCCTGGGTAAACAGCGCTACCCCAAAATATCAAATAAATAAAAATAGATTCATATATCTGAGGACTCAAATGCAGTCATTTAACTCTCTCAATGGGATTTTCAGCATCATCAATTCAGCCTCATTAATTTCCAGCTAGATCCAAATACCAACTAATGAGCATGTACAACAATGGATAGCGAAGATCACACCTTTGATTGGAACGCGGGACCACGCGGGCTTCTCCCTGTCTCTCCCTCTCTATTTTCCTATCGAAACCCTAAAACAAAAAATAAGGATCAACTCGCAAACATCTACACATCAATGGTAGCAAAGAAGATGAAAAACTTATTGGAGGAATTGGGGAAGAATTAAAGAAAAATAATCTCACCTTCGATTGGAACGCGAGGTCACGGCGGCATCCCCCTTTCTTTCTCTCGCTTTTCCTATCTCGATGATGACCATATAGCTAGCTATTTACAAATCAACCCCTAGAATTCACCAAAATTCTTGTTTCTTATTTGATAGAGTTTGGAAAGAATATAATTAAACAATAGGGACTTTTCTGTAATTCATCCTTTTAACTGATTATTTATTTCATGTTATTTGTAAAAAATAAATTAAAGTATGTATTTTATAAAAAGAGTAATTTATGCAAAAATGTAGTGAATTATTTGATGCTAATGGTTATTTTAATTTAATAAAAATTAGATTTTTTCAAGATGGGTAGTTATTAATATAATAAATATTAAATTTTAAAAGAGCCAAAAAATTTGTTTTGGAATAAACCAAAGTACACTTAAATTCACAAAAGTTATTATAACACCGAGAATAGAAGAATAAAATTTTATAAATATTTGTTTGTAAAATTATAATCTTTAAAAGTATAAATACTAATGTGTATAAATATATTGACAAAAGTTTATTTTTTTGCTTAAATATTAAATAGCATGCATTACCCAGGAATAAATACCATAAAGCCAAAATTCAGTGTTAAATTACCCAGGAATTACCTACAATAACATTACCCACAAACCAAATTCGTGGGCAATCCGTGGGCAAACATATTGCATATAAATTAATTACGGATTACCCACAGAATATTTACCCACACACATTTTTCCTGGGTAATTTGTGGGTATTTATAAGGTAGGAACCACCTGCGTTATTGTACCCACGACTTATCCAAGCATTATATCTTCCTGGGTAAATCATGAATAAATCCGTGTGTATTTTTTTGGTAAAAATAATATAACTCGATTTTGTTTTTTCCTGTGTATTTACTCAGTAAGTGTGTCCGTGGGTAATTTTTTGTGGGTAAATTGATCTTTTCTTGTAGTGCACTTGGCAGTGCCTCATATTAAGATAGAATGCAATGCCTTAAATCTCTTGCTGCCATTCCTTTCATTTATGTCCTACATTGATGGGAGCTCCTTGATGATGACAAAACATCTTATTTCTTGCCCTAGAAGCTTTCTCTGCCGCAAAATTGAAGGTTTGAGTATAATCTAAGAGCAATTCAAGGGATTTCTAAACCCTAGTAAGTCCTGGCCTTTTATAATGCTTGAAAGATAATACTGGAAATTGTCTCAAGCTTTATGGTTGTAAGGGACATTTCTCCAATAATATTGAAATAATCAATGAAAACATAATGAGAACTCTCTTGCACTCCACATTTATCTTTGTTGATGAAATGTCTTTCAAGAAGACTTTATCCCTTTCCTAACTAACATTATATATCTCGATATTGCTACCTTATATCCTTAATCGTGCTCTAAAATTCTCCTTTAAAACCCTAATTTAACTCCCCCTCGAAAGCTTCCCCAATTTCCCACTCTCAAGAATCTCAACTTAGCCATTTATATTTGAAAAAATTGGGGCTAAATACAAGATCAACACTAGGGCATGTTGAGGATGTGAACTTCATTTGCAAGTAATTTGGAGCAAGATTTTTGATACAAAAATCCCTAATGCCTATGACCAACACGGACTCAACATGAAAGCATGTTAGACCTGTGTTGCATTTTGGACCTTTAACATTGTCTCCAAATTCACTTCTTTTCTTTCCAAGTACATTTTTTTCAGAGCAAGCAGAGACATGTATACAGAAAAGGACAAACAAGGTTCATCGATTAATGATATAAAAACATGTTTATTGAAGCACTTATTAAATATCCTCAGTTTAAGCAATTTATTCTCCTCAAGTAAATAGTACCAAAGAAAGAGATACAATGTAAAGACATGTAAACTTAACAAAAGGCACTACAAGAAATCAAGAATTTGGCATCACTCATTTCGCGGTAATTTTACAAGAAATACCATGAATGTTGTATTTCTTTGTGGTTTAGATGGCGTTAGACCAACAACTAGCGATGACTTTTAGTTAGTGGCCATTTCTTTCTGAATCACAACAAGTTTGGTGGCAGTTTTGTTTCTAAATGGCCATGAATGCCATTTTTACCGTAGGCCACTAGTTTGTTCTTCTTTCTATGGAAGCCACTTTACCAAGTTTTCATTCTTTTTTCTTTAGAGCTTTTTTAATCAAGGTAAAGAAGAAGAGCCAACAATGGCAGAATTGGTCATCGATCAGATAGATTTTGACAACATGGGATCCGAATTTTCTTGCAGGTAGCCCTGATGCCTCTTCTTTCTTTAGATATTGGCTTTTCCCTCATCTCCACCATAATCTTCTCATTTATCTCTTTTCTCCTCTCTTTGATTGTCCAAATTTGCTTTCCCATTTTGAAGATTCAATTGTTCTTTAAGCCTAAAATTTTTATTTGAATTTTTTTATAGAAAGTGTAGTTTATTTACACTTTGTTTTCATGCTTTTGGTGTTCATTGAGTGCGAAGGGATTGATACCAAATTTTTATATTTGCATATGATCTAATTGCATGCTTTTTTGTGGCCTGGAACTCAATTTTAACCTCTTCAAGAATCTGAAAACTGATTTTATCTTTCTTTATCTTCTTGATTCTTAATATTTTTTTCATCTTTTCCTCATTTTGTTAGTACTTAATTTTTTTTCATCTTCTCATTACCTATTAAGCAGGTATAAATCTTAGTTTGGAATTTCTTGCTATTTATGTATCACAATTGAATTTTAGATGATTTGTGGCTTTGATGAAAGATTGGTGTTGTTTTTCTTCTTGTTGATTAACTGTACAAATTTCATTTTCTTAAGGTTTGGGTATGGTTTTAATTCCATGTGCATTGAGATTAAGCAATTTCATTAGGATTTACAAATTGTTGTCCATGAATCCTGAATTTGGAGTATGTTAATTTCTATGTGTTGAATCTAATTTTGTGTTTAGCAAATGCATTCTAGACCTCATGCATCCTAGTTTTGAAAGTCTTCTTATTTTGTTTTTCCTTAATATTTTACTTTATTGTTTCTAAGAGATTGATCAAATAAAAAACTATAAACTAGTGTCGCTTGTAATCTATATATTCATACTATTTTTTGTTTCTTTTCTTTCTTTTTCTTGTCTTACTCTTCTTCTACTTTTCTTTCACAAGACACTTGTGCATGACCTGTGCAAATCCTAAGTTGTTTGTAGAGCCAGATAGTGAACTTGAAAGGACATGATGCAGGAGGTTGAAGGGAACTACAATGATTTCCACATCAAAATCGATTGATATTCATGGCAACGAATTATCAAAAGGTGCCAAAATTGAGAATAGAGAGTCATCCGTCATGACAGAGCAACGAAGAACATTATTAGATTATGAGTGACCATAGTTCATGAGGGAAGAGTTTTGTCTTCAAGCACCAGCGGTGAGCATTAACAACTTCGATCTCGCACTGGCGATGAGCGTTAACAACTTCGATCTCTCTCACCTAATCGCAATGCTTCAGAGTACCGTTCAGTTTGATTGGCTAGTGGATGAATACCCAAAATAAGAATTTGTCATGGTTCTTGCAAATGTGCACGACATTCAAAGTTAACAAGTCTCCGATGATGTAATTAGACTCCACTCATTTCCATTCAATTTGAAAGGAGCAGCATACCGATGGCTCACTTCACTTTCTCCAGGGTCTATCAAGATTTCGGGGGATATGGTAGACAAGCTTCTATCGGTACTTTCCGCCAAGCAAAGCAGCGAAACTAAGGCAAGACATCTCCCCCTTTGGGCAAAAGGATTTGGAGACATTGTTTGAAGTATATGAGAGATTCAAGGATATGTTGTGCAAGTGCCCCCATCATGGTTTCGCTCCTTTGATGAGATTTTGTATAATGGAGTCAATTATCAAAGTTGCCAACTAATTAAGGTTGCATCAGGTGGTTCATTGAGCAACAAGTACCCCCAGGAGGCTGAAAAATTATTGGAAGACATCTCAAGGAGTGAGTCTCATTGGGCACCACCAAAGGAAAAATCATCCAGAATGGTCAGACTTCATGAAGTTGATGCGAATACCGGTCTAGAGGTGAAGGTTGATGCATTGCAAGGAACTTTGATCTTCTCATGGCCGAGAGAATAAGTGTTAGTTCCAAGTCTGTTATGTTAGTGACACTTGTAAAGGAGACCTAATACTACTCAATGTCCTAATTTAGGTTCGTCAGTGGCTCCTATGGAGGAAGTTGATTTTGTGAGTGGGGGACAAAAATCCCGAGAAAATCCCTCGAGTGCAATATAAAATCCGAGGTGAAGAAACCATTAGAATTTTTCTTAGGGAGGTTAAGGGCAACAAGGCCCACCATAACCTCCTAGTTACCAATATCAACTCTTATCACCGAAGGAAAGAAAGTTCACACTGGAGGAAGTCTTGGGAAAGTTCATGATGTGCAATGACACATGATTCAATGCGGTGAATACTACTTTGCTTAATATTCAAGATTCCCTCCAAAATCTCGAAAATTAAGTTGGAAAATTTGCTAAGGCAATCTCTGAACAACCACAAGGAATTCTTTTAAGTAATACCCAAGCAAATCCAAGGGAGCAACTTAAAACTATGACTATGATAATTGGTAGAGAGATTGAGGTTCGACCTAATCCTAGGCAAGCTATGGACAAAGGAAAGATTGTTGTGAGAGATGCATCCCCCATGGAGGAGGTTGACATTATGGATAGCAATAACAAGAGAAAGGAACCTCAAAAGGCCCAACCACCACAGCTATGGGAATACCAACCCAAATTTCCATATTCGGCAAGATTGAAGAAGGATAAGAAGGAAACTTAAATTATGAAATTAAAGGAAGTCCTTAAGCAACTTCACATAAATTTGCCACTTGTGGAAACATTCTCCTAAATGCCAAAATATGCCAAATTACTGAAGGAGTTGTTCACCGACAAGGGCAAATTACTTGGAAGAAGCTTCAACCATGTCGTTGAATGAAAGTTGTTCGGCCATTCTCCAAGGCAAATTGCCACAAAAAATAAAGCACCCTAGTGGGTTAGTGGTTGAGTGCAAGATTGGTGATTTAATTGTAAAAAAAACCCACTGACTCGGGGCGAGTATCAATGTTATGCCATACAAATTGTTTTTGAAGCTAGGCTTACAAGACTTGGAGCCACTTGGTGTGACTTTGTAACTCATTAGCTGGTCCATTTGTCATCCTCGTGGCATTCTGAATGATGTATTGGTCAAGGTTGGTGGTCTAGTGTTTCAGACCGATTTTGGTATTCTAGATGTCAATGAGCATGAGAAGGTCCTTATCATCTTAGGTCGGTGTTTATAATGAAACCAAATCCCAATTTAATTTAAATTCTAATATCTTTAGAATTAAAAATTAAATATCCTAATCTTAATCTTAATTGATTATTTGGTTATCTTGGACTAGAATGCAAATTCCAAGGCAAATATAAAATGCAAATTACAAAAAAAAAAAAAAAATTGCCCTTGAGAACATATCTCGAGGCACAAATGTAAAATTACAAAATTCCATTTGAGAGCATATCTCGAGACACAAATGCAAAAGTTACAGGATTACCCTTGAGAACACATATCTCGAGGCAATCTCAAATCTTAGAGCAACCAAACACAAATCCCGAGATCTCAAATCTTAGAGCAAACAAACACAAATCCCGAGACAATCTTAAATTTTATATAGCCGGAGAACATATCTCGATGCAACATGAAAAATGCAAGTCCTGAAGCATCTAAAAACATATCCCAAGGCAATTTTCTTTTACTTATTAAAATTCAAAATTTAAATAAAAAGAAAAAATTTAAATTTTAAATTTTTGTTCTCAACTCCGCTGTGATTTGGCGGAGAGGTTGAGTAAAAATATATATATATATATATATATAATAAATAATTCAAAATTTTTGATTTTTTTAATTTTGAATTTTGAATACTCCACTGAGATTTGCTGGAGAGGTTGGGTAAAATATATATATATATATATAATTCAAATTTTTTTTTTGTGATAATTCAAAAAAAAAAATTTTTATTTTAATTTTGAATTTTAAAGTTTTTTTGGTTGTGATGTGATTGGGTGGAAAAGATAATTCAAAAAAAAAAAAAATATATATATATATATATATATATATATATTTTTTATTTTTTATTTTGAATTTGAAAGTCTTTTTGGTTGCGATTTGACGGAGAGAGAGGTGGGGGACGAAAAAAAAAAAACGGGATGTTCTTTTAAGAAGCAGAGGAAAGAAATTTTTAAAAAGAAGAAAAGAAAGAGAGGAAAGAAGACGAAGGAGAAGGTGTACATTCATATTGATATATAGATATATATATATAAAAAAAAAAAAAAAAAAAAACTTCGTCGCTCGTTGCTGTTGCCTGTCGCGTCGCCGTTGCCGCCGCCGCCGCCTGTCGCCGTTGCTTGCTCACCGCCGCGGCATGCTTGAGTGGCTGAGATAATGCCGCCAAGCATGCCACCGCCGCCGCCGCTTTTTATCGTCGCCATTGCTCACCGTCGCGGCATGCTTGAGTGGCTGAGATAATGCCGTCAAACATGCCACCGCCGCCGCCGCATATTATCGTCGCCGTTGCTCACCGTCGCGGCATGCTTGAGTGGCTGAGATAATGCCGTCAAGCATGCCACCGCCGCCGCCGCATATTATCGTCGCCGTTACTCACCGTCGCGGCATGCTTGAGTGGCTGAGATAATGCCGCCAAGCACCGCCACCGCCGCAGCTGCCTCGAACTTACGCTGTTTTGGTGATGATCAAATCCCAGCCGTTCATGCTTCTCTATTGATGAAGATCAATAGCTGCCTCGAACTTACGCTGTTTTGGTGATGATCAAATCCCAGCTGTTCATGCTTCTCTATTGATGAAGATCAATAGCTGCCTCGAACTTACAATGTTTTGGTGATGATCAAATCCCAGCCGTTCATGCTTCTCTATTGATGAAGATCAATAGCTGCCTCGAACTTACAATGTTTTGGTGATGATCAAATCACAGCCGTTCATGCTTCTCAATTGATGAAGATCAATAGCTGCCTCGAACTTACGCTGTTTTGGTGATGATCAAATCCCAGCCGTTCATGCTTCTCAATCGATGAAGATCAATAGCTGCCTCGAACTTACGCTGTTTTGGTGATGATTAAATCCCAGCCGTTCATGCTTCTCTATTGATGAAGATCAATAGCTGCCTCGAACTTACAATGTTTTGGTGATGATCAAATCCCAGCCCTTCACCCTTCTCTATTGATGAAGATCAAATAGTTGCCTCGAACTTATGTTATTTTGTTGATGATCAAATCTCAGTCATTCATACGTCTTTATTGATGAAGATCAATAGTTGCCTCGAACTTATGTTATTTTGTTGATGATCAAATCTCAGTCGTTCACATATCTCTATTGATGAAGATCAAATAGTTGCCTCGAACTTATGTTATTTTGTTGATGATCAAATCCCAGTCGTTCACATATCTCTATTGATGAAGATCAATAGCTGCCTTGATATTATACTACTTTGGTGATGATCAAATCCCAGTCATTCATATGTCTCTATTAATAAAGATCAACAACTGCCTCAAATTTACATTCTTCCCTGATGATCAAATCCTGACCGTTTCTTATAAACTCAACTTTTCCCTCTTGAGCACGTACAAGCATAAATGCATGCGATTGATAATGATTGGAAGTGTAATCTCCAGTGCTGATTTAAATCTTCACATCAATGAGGACATAATACACGTAGTGGAATCTAAATAAGAGAAGTGGCATGCTGATTTCTTCTTGCGCCAAATTTTGAAGTTTGAGGATATTGGTGTTATGAGTTCAAGAATGCCATTTTCTCTCCCATTATAAGCTTACCTGGTGTATTTCCTGGGAACAATGTCTAAATCATCACTACTTTCTTTCAAGACCAACCAAATCGCAGTATATGTGATTAATACCTGGATGCTAAGGCATGATAAAAAGACGGCAATGAGATATATATCTCAAAAATGGTAACGAAGCACGTGGCGCGGTGATGAGGCGCAAGCAACAGTATATATATATATATATAATAAAAAAATAATAATAATAATAAAATGATGAATAAAATTCAAAATTGAAAGTTTGTATATGAAATAAAATTTATAGTTTGTAATATCTTGTCTTTACTTGTACTCGAAGCCCTTAATCGGAGGTTCCCAAGATTTTAATCTGGGGTAATTAATAATAGGGGCTTGCCCCTATTAGGAATGAGAGAACCCATAAAAAAAAATATATGATATTTGTGCTTCGATGCTTTGTCTGGTGTCTTTTTCATGATGTCAGACGCGTATTTTCGATCCCACAAATTCTGGCACGCCCGGTGGGGACCTTCATTTCTCCTCCCATCTTTGAGGCAAAAGTACAAGTAAAGGTATGGTTCCTACACCTTGTGAAAGAAATCTAATAATATTTCTTTTTATTATGCAGGTGAAAGAAGAGGTAAATAGCACTCAAGAACTCAACCATGTCTGGAAGCCCGAAACTCACGATTTTCCTTGGCGAAGGAACTGAGGTTCAATTGCCCAACTGCATATTCAATACTGGAGCTGCAGGAGCTGAGCTGACCTTTGGCACGATATCTGAGTCAGTGCAATTCGTAAGGAGACCTACATCTTCGAAGGATAACTTTGAGATCCCGCGGCTTCCATCCAAAGGCCGTCGCCCCAATGTGATTGTTCCCGCAATTGGCGAGGACATTACTGTCGGGGAGTCACCAAGAGTATCTCGCATTCGAGAGGCTATCCCACCCTAAAAGGGTAACTCCCATGAATGACGATGATGATGAACCCACATTTACTATTACAAAAAAGGGACGGGGAAAGTGGAATTTTCCATTCATCCGATGAAGACACGCCTAGGAAGAAAAGTGTGTTTTCAAGGCTCACACAAAGGAAAACCCAAATTCCAAAACAAAGGCTGGATTTCGTGACATTCCAAAGACCCAAACATAATCAAATGGGCACTTTCAACAACTCATTTGAACCTCTTAACCTCGGTGAAGAAGAACGCAACCACCGCAGACCTCTGCTCCCAAGCGAGTGAAAACAAAGTTGGTAGACCTCCAAAATCCTATCACAAGAATTCGTTTGGTTAGAACCTTTACAAGACCTATACAACATCAAAGAAACTGCAGTCGAGAGAGATAAGACCAAAAGAATTTTATAAAAAGAAGAAGCAATTGATTTTAAAAGCGCGAAGACAAGTGTTTGACCGTTTAGCCCCTGCGAGAAATCAACCCAAGGTTTCCCGCTCTAAATTTCAATGGAGAAGGGAAATGAAAAATGAAGAAATGTCTGATGCAAATGTGGAAGTACACACTTGCCGGATGGTTACTGAGGCAAGAGGAGATCCTGCATCAGCACAAGAACAACTGGGACCTGTTACAAGATCCCGTAGAAGAGCAGCAGATTCCCTGAATGGAGAAGAAGGTTCAAGCCATGTGCCACCACAGGAGGAGCAAGGGATAGGGACTAGCCTCCCACCACTCCATATACCAAGGAAACACAAAGAAGTACATCCTTTAAATGAATCTGAAGAAGGGGAACCTGTCTTTGTTCATCAACAGGAACACCGAGAGACTGAATATCAAAGACTTAATGACAACATGGAAATGTTGATGGGGTCAATGTTACAAATGCAGAAACAAATCAAAATCCTAATGGAAAATCGACCTGAACAAATAGGAAGATCAAGGAGTCCAACCCGACGGCTGAGAGAAACCCTTAGGCCAGTTGAGCAAGGGGCAACCCCACGGTTTCCTATGGAGAATGTGCAGAGGTCGAGAAGTCCAACACCTCATCCAAAGGAAACCTTCAGGCCGGCGGAACATGGGGGAACCTCTTACGTTCCTGTTCAGGAACAATCAGCTGTAATGACTCGAGAAGAGATACAGCGAATGGTAGTTGCTGAATTAAATCAAGTCAAAGGAATTGAGACAAGGGCAGATGGAGACAAGCCCTATCCCAGCTACCACGACCTAGTGCCCTACCCCAAGGGATATAATGTTCCTAAATTCAAGCAATTCACTGGGATTGGCAATCCTGACTAACATTTGGCTCATTTTGTGACGGCTTGTGGAGATACAAGTGCGAAGCCATCACTCCTCCTCAGACAGTTCTCTGCAAGTCTCGCAGGAGTAGCATTTGAATGGTATGCAAATATGCAACCTGAGTCAATCCAAACATGGCAGCAGCTGAAAGATGCCTTTCGAGTACGGTTTGGGGGCATAAGTGACAAAATCACAATTGCCGATCTTGTAGCCACTCGCCAGAACAAAGATGAAAAAGTGGTCGATTATATTATGAGATGGAGGAACTTGAGCATTAAATGTGAACAACCACTCGATCAGCAGCAGGCAGTGGGTTTATTGCTCGGGAATATTGATAGTTGGATGTCACCTTTCTTGAGTACATCTAGCATCACTACATTCCAAGGCTTAATCTCACAAGCTAAAAAATTAGAAAGGACCAACCCAAAGGTGTTGTCCAATTTCCAGACCACTTCAAGGGGTGACAAAGACAAATCCAAGAAGACAGAGGGCGTCAAGTACACTGCTACCACCTTCAATATTGAGAAAGGGAAAGGCATAGCGGAGTCCCATAAACCGGAACAAGCTAAGGTACCTAGCTTAGGTGCTACTGGCAATGAATCAAGACCTCTTCCTTCCTTGAAAGATAGGATGAATAAGAAGTATTCCTTTAGAAGAGATAAGGTACACAAAATTTTCAAAGATGCTGTGAGAGAAGGACTCCAGCTTCCCGAATGCAAAAGGCCGGAAGAGCAAAGCAAGACGGACCATCCCAATTACTGTCCATATCATAGGGTGTTGGGGCATACAATAGAAGATTGTTATGTTTTTAAGGACTGGGTTGAGCGACAATACCAAGAGGGCAAGATCACACTCTCGAAGAATGTCTTGTTTGAGCAACCAGCTGAACATATACGCTATGTGACCACCATAAACCAAGAGGGGTCATCTCAAGGGGAAGTCACAGTGGTTGGTAACAAAGTGATATTCACATCAACGAAGATGACAAACCTTGTGCTTGTTCCAGAAGAGCTATGGGAAGTATTTGTATCCAAAAGATCAATGAAGATGTTGAAAAAGTTGGCGAACTCCCGGGGATCGCTTGGAAACGCTCTCAGCAACCTCCTAAAGGTCACCCAACAAAACAGTCAAAGAAGAAGAACAAGAAAAGAAAGCAAAAGCGCGAACAATCAAAGCGCAAGAAATCCATTATTGAGGAATATATAGAGACTCTTGAAGAATATGAACAGAAGGAAAGAGTTCTGATTACCCTCAGAGATTATTTTCCCGAAGAAGTCGAAGAATTACTCGGGGAATTAACTGAGAAAATTGAAAATGAAGAAGATGTGCAAGTGGAGACTTGCAGGGTTATTTCGGGAAGAGAACATCTATATAACCCAGAGGATGATGATAATAATGAATACGATAGCTTCTCTGAGACAGAAGAATCATATGACCGTTGCGGCCGACCCTATGTTAGTAAGAAGCAAAGAAAGAAAATAGCATTCAGGGAGAGAGTAAGGATGGCGAACGCCAAGCTCTTAGAACCCTGCCAACAAATAAAGTCCAAAGAATCATATTACACTCCGAAGACCCCAAAACATAAGGTCTTGAGGAAAGTCATGCCTGCTGAAGACATCCCTGCTTTCATTCAAAGGGTGACAGAGGAGTCAGCTAATAGACTGCGGCAGTTACATATTGAAGATGCTGAGTGGGATGAATCTGGGACATATCCTCCAGAATCATCAGGACAAAATTTTGTCTCAGAAGTCGTGGATTCTCCAACCCCTGCTAAAGCAACAAATGCTAAAGAAAGATTTATCAAAAAAGATAAAAGGAAAGAGCTCTTTGATCAAGCCATAAAAAATGGATTGGATTTGCCTAAACCAAAAAGGCGGCGCGTGATGCATCATGATAGTTATCCGAACTACTGCCAATATCACCGGCTTGTAGGACACACCATAGAAGAATGTCAAGCTTTCCAAAAATGGTTGCAAGGACAAGTTTCTCTAGGGAATATGATACTCACAGAAGATTACTTTGAAGAAAGAGGTGAATGTTATGCCTTAATGGCTCACGATGATTCAGAAGACGAGCTAAACTTCCCTGAGGAGGAAGATGATGCGCCACAACAGGTACATCAGATGCAGCTTAGAACCGGGAAGACACTTCAACCAAGACAGGTTCCCAGTTCAAGTAACCGAGATAAAGGGAAGATGATAGAAGAAGAGAATGTTTCCCCCAAAAAACCCTCGAAAAAGCCAAACTACAACATTTTGGCACATTTGAAGAAAGTCCCAGCACTCCTCAGTATGTATGATGCATTGATGATGTCAGCTGAAGTCAGGGAGTCTTTAATACATGCTCTACAAAATCCTGAGGAGTATCAAGCATATTTTGCCGAGGTCAACATAAAAGAAGCCCTATATACATCTCATACATCTTTAGTGTCCTTCACAGATGAGGACCTATTGCTTGGGACTACGGCACACAACAGACCACTATATGTGACAGGATTTGTGATGGAGTAAAGATCAATAGGGTTTTGATTGATCCAGGGTCTTCTTTGAATTTAATGACCCTCAACACTCTTCGAGCATTGGCTCTTGAAGTATGCCATTTGTCTTCAGAGAAGATCATCATCCAAGGTTTCAATCAGCACAGCCAAAAGGCATTGGGATCGATCACTCTTCCCCTTAAATTTGGAAAAATATCATCTAATGTGAAATTCCATGTAATTGACGCGGATGCTTCCTATAAAGCCCTCTTAGGAAGGCCATGGATTCATGAAAACCAGCTGGTTCCTTCAACACTTCATCAATGCGCAAAGTACTTGGTGGACGGGGAAGAATTCAGAATTGATGGAGAGATCCAACCCTTTGGCATCCATGAAATACACTATGAGGATGCGAGGTATTATTTTAACACATCCAAATCAACCAAAGGGGGCAAATTGCTATGCCCGAAGAAGAGTCTTCGATCAAAACAAATAAAACTACTCCCGTGTTCCGAAAAGAGAACCGGCTCCACCTCACTTTGGTAGTGATACCGAGTCATCGAAGAGGAAAGCGATGTGGATATACACCAAAGTAAGGGTCAAGATGAAAGATTTGCTCAAGAAAATGCGTTGTACATCACGAGGATTCCCGATGGGCTATATAAATCCTCGGATGATTTAAATGTAAATACAGTTGAGCATCTAGATACATTTTATGTGCCCGCTCGACATGAAAAGGAAAGAAGTATTTTCTTTTATAAAGATAAAAGCAAAAAGATCTTGAATGATGATATCATAAATATTGAAGAAATAGAAGATGATGAAGCTCAACCCATAAATTTCCCATGCCATTACCCAAACAAGCTCAGGACAATAGTTGAAAGGTTTGGGAGCAAAATTAAGTGGTCAAGGAAGTCACATCAAAGCTTTCGTCAACTGTGGGCTCCTGCACATGTGGATAAGAGAGGAATAGGCTACTCTGAGTCTTCCAGACACTCATGTTACATGGTAACATGGCAGGAGGAAGAAGAGGAAATCAAGATGAAGAATGCACCACTCGAACTAGAAGAAGGGGGGCAAGCGACAATTGATGAGTTAGTTGAAATCGACTTGGGAAGCGATGAAGACCCAAGGCCAACTTTCCTAAGTGCACAGCTATCAGAAGAAGAAAAAGCATCATTCAAGGCTCTTTTGAAGGAACATATTGACTGCTTCGCTTGGAATTATAATGAAATGCCAGGGTTAGATGATGAGGTAGCTGTTCACAGACTGGCAATTGATCCTAATGCTACTCCAGTCAAACAGGCACCAAGAAAGATGAAGTTTGACTTGGAGGAAAAGGTGATAGAAGAGACAAAGAAGTTGATTGAAGCAAATTTTATCAGAGAAGAAAAATATCCTGATTGGATAGCTAGCATAGTCCTTGTGAAAAAGAAGAATGGGCAAATACGGATATGTGTAGACTTCAGAGACCTGAACAAAGCATGTCCCAAGGATGATTTTCCTCTCCCTGTTATGGAGATCATGATTGATAACACCTCAGGGTACGGATGTTCTCCTTTATGGATGGGTATTCCGGATACAATCAAATAAAAATGCATCCGGATGATCAGAAGAATACTGCTTTCCGAACGCCTATGGGCATATATTGTTATAGAGTAATGCCGTTTGGACTAAAGAATGCGGGAGCAACATATCAAAGGGCTATGACCAGAATATTTGACGATTTAATTCACAAAGTTGTCGAATGCTATGTGGATGATCTTGTGGTTAAAACAAATTCCAAAGACAAGCATCTTGATGATCTCGCGAACAGGTTTTCACACGCCTCGAAAAATACAAGTTGAAAATGAATCCCATGAAGTGTGCTTTTGGAGTCCTCTCTCGGGAAATTCTTAGGCTTCATTGTGAGGCATCGGGGAATAGAGATAGATCCCTCCAAGATAAAGGCAATCTTAGAAATGCCTCCTCCTAAGACATTGAAGCAGTTGCGCTCCTTCCAAGGGCGTTTAGCATATATTAGGAGATTTATCTCCAACCTCTCTGGAAGATGCAAGCCCTTATCTAAACTGGTCAAGAAAAATGCTCCTTTCAAATGGAATGATGAATGTCAGAGGGCATTTGATGACATTAAACAGTACTTGCTGAATCCACCAGTGCTGGCAGCCCCGATTCATGGAAAGCCTCTGATCTTATATACGACCGCACTGGAAGGGTCTTTGGGAGCTATGTTGGCTCAGAATAATGAAGAAGGCAAAGAAAATGCGTTATATTACCTTAGCAGGATGTTGGTAGGAGCTGAGAGTAAATATACGCCAATTGAAAAATATTGCCTAGCTTTGGTATTTGCGGTCAAAAAGTTGAGACACTACTTGCTAGCGCATAAAGTGATACTTATATAAAAAATAGATCCACTCAAATTCCTGATGACGAAGCCATTGCTTACAGGAAGACTTGCAAAATGGGCATTGATCCTAATGGAATTTGATATAACATATACTCCCCTGAAGGACAGGCGTTGGCAGACTTTCTAGCAGCACATCCTCTTCCTGATGACTCACCACTTAATCTTGATCTCCCTGATGAAGAGACATTAATGGTGGAAAAAGCAAGGTGGCGGCTATATTTTGATGGAGCATCATCTATAAAACCGGCACTTATGTTCCAAATTCCACAAATTAAAGCTGGGATAGGGCTCGTGTTTGTCACACCAGAAGGGGGAATCCTCAGATATGCTCTCTCCCTCACGGAGCCATGTACAAACAATGAAGCAGAATATGAAGCTCTCATAGCTGGTTTGGAACTGGTAATCAAAATGAGAATCCAAGACATACACATATTTGGAGACTCACAACTTATTATCAAGCAAGTCGAAGGAGACTACAAGATATACAAACCTGAACTTCTTAAATATTATAAGAAGGTCAAAAATCTTATGAAGAAAATCCTCCAAGTGCAGTTGAGGAGGGTTTCAAGATCAGAAAATGGAGAAGCTGATTCTTTGGCGAAAGTAGCAAAGGAGCTGGCGAATCCAAATTATGAAGAAATTCATATAACCATAAAAAACAGAAGACCCATTAGTACGATCCCCGACGAAGTCGAAGAGGAAAGTGCTGGGGGCAATGCGGAAGTCTTCACTCTTGAGATGCCAGAGGAAGATTGGAAGCAACCGTTCATAGAATATTTGAAATATGATAAACTCCCAGAGGATAAATCAAAAGGTCTTCAGATAAAGCGAAGAGCCCTAAGATTCACCCTCATAAATGATATATTATACCGCAGGTCATATGATCAACTGCTCCTGCGGTGCCTCTCATATGAAGAAGCCCAAGAAGTTATGCATGATGTGCATTCCGGGATATGTGGTGCGCACCAATCCGGACCCAAGATGCGACTCAAGATCAAACACTTGGGATATTACTGGCCAACCATGGTTGGAGATTGCATCAATTATGCTAGAAAATGTCACCTGTGTCAAATACATGGAGATTTTATTCATCAACATCCAAATCCTTTACATCCCACAGTCTCTTCATGGCCCTTTGAGATATGGGGAACATATATAATCGGTCCTATTGAACCACCATCATCTTTGGGACATCGATTCATATTGGCTGCAACAGATTACTTTTCCAGATGGGCAGAAGCAATCCCGCTGAGAGAAGTTAAAACTGAGAATATCCTCAAATTCATCAGGGAAAACATCTTATATAGATTTGGGACTCCGAGAAGAATTATTTCAGACAACGGCCCCGCTTTCAGAAGCTTCAAAGTTGGGAAATTCGCACAAAATCATAAAATAGATTGGAGATATACCTCTATCTATAACGCTAGAGCAAATGGATTAGCAGAAGCATTCAACAAAACCCTCTCGAAGCTGTTGAAGAAAGCAGTGTCTAAAAACAAGAGAGATTGGCATGAAAGACTCCCGGAGATGCTATGGGCGTATCGCACTACATATAGAACTCCGACATAGTGCACACCATATTCTTTGGTGTTTGGGACTGAAGCGGTCTTACCTCTCGAAATCCAGATACCCTCCCTGAGAATGGCATTGCAAAATGAAATTTCTAATGAAGATAATGTTCGGCTCCGCTTGGATGAGTTGGATTCTCTTGATGAAAAAAGATTAGGGGCGCAACAAAATCTCGAAGTCTACAAAGCACAAATGTCTCACGCATACAACAAGATGGCTCGTTTTCGGACTTTTACCAAAGGAGAGATGGTTCTTGTTCTCAGAAGACCCATCATCACCAACAAAAAGGTCGGGGGCAAATTCAAAGCAAATTGGGAAGGCCCTTATGTTGTGGAGATTGTCTACGAAGGAGGCGCATATCAACTTATCGATGCCAATGGAGAAAGACCGATGCCACCCATCAACGGCCGTTTCTTGAAGAAATATTATGCTTAATGTAAAAATGTTTGCCTATGACGGAGCGTCTGGTCCCTCACAAGGGTCGACTAGTCATGTACAATGTACTTCTCGAGGCAAAACATTCATTATTATATTAAACTCACTTTTGTACTAAAATTCCTTTAATGAAATAAAGAGACATGTGTTTGTCTATGACGGAACGTCCGGCTCTATGCAGACCGGTCATGCACAATTAAGCGTGCTTCCTGAGGGAAATACATTGGTCCTTGTGTTAAAAAAAAAAAAAAATAATAATAATAATAATAAAATAAATAAATAAAAAATAAAAAAATTCCTTCTGCATATTAAAGTGTTGGAAGTTGGAAGTTTGAAGTTTCTTTGATGGTATTGCTCCCATCAAGGTCTTCATCGGGTGACCAAATTGTCTTTGATCGCCTTGAAATTTCATTCAAATCGTAAATACATGTCCAATATTCAATCCGAACGGTTGAAATATATGATTTAAAGTGTACATGATTTATAGAAGCAAGTAGGACTGTGGGTCATGATGCAGGACACCGCTTCTCTATGCGCAATGTTGATCAACGTGTTAATTGGACCATGTCAGAAATTCGGATTGGTTTGAAAGTTTTTGTGAGAACTCCAAACTTGACAATGCTTAATGTGAATGGTCACGATTGAGCCTCAAGTCCATCATTTATCAAAATAAAATCGCAAATCAAACATGAAATTCATCAATGATTGTCATTACACCATATTCAAATTCTAGCTCAAGATCAGAAGGTCAAAAGAGTTTCAATCCTTCTGAAAATGTTTTTTATATGATTAAGGTGTTCGGATCTTCAAGTTGAACGGTGATGATTAAATTCTAAGTTCATATGACTATCATAAAAATTTTGGTAATTTAGAGTCAAAATCTGCCTAAATTCCTGTCTAGTTACCTCATCATCAAGTCAATCATCACCATATGAAATCATATTCAATTTTAGTGAAAATTTGTATAGTCGTTTATAAGGTCCTTATCTTGAAGATGAACGGTGGAGATTGGATTTTAAGTCTATTTGATCATCATGAAAAATTTTGAGTTCAAGGACCATGTCTGTCTAATTCCCTGTTCGCCCATGGTGCTATCAAGTGGATGAGTGGCTTATAAAGTCATTCCAAATTTGGCTGAAAATATTCACAAAAAAATAATAATAATAATAACAAAAAAAAAATCATCAATCATGATTGCAAGTCTCCAAGTATTCTACTAAAAATAAAGAGGTATAAGAAAAGAAAAAAAAAAAAAGAACAAGGCTTATTCAAAACAAATGTCCATGATCAATGTTTTAAAATCAATTGCTGAAGCATAAACAAACTAGAAAAGCAAACTAAGAAAACAAACTAGGAAAGCAAAGAAAGAAAGATGGCTTTTAATGCCCAGTAAATTTCAACAATGACTCTTTTGCTTCTTCCAACTCATCAAGCCATTTTGTGAAAATAGCCATAAGAGGAGTATCTAAGTTCTCTTCTTGATTCTCAGCAAGCTTTGTCTTGGCCTCATTCAAAGCAACTTGAAGATTTGCTTGTGTAGGCTCGGAAGCTTCAAACAAGTCCGTTGAATCCGCTATCTTTTTACTCAGAGTCTTCATTGTGCCTTGAATCTCACAAAGCTCGGCCTGAAGTTGATGTTTCCTCTCGGCAAGTTTTTGATATTCCTCCTTATTTGCATTTATGTCATTGGTCCAGTCTGTCCTGAGTTTGTTAAGACGCTCAAGTGCCAAAGTTCTTTCATGCATGCATGTCTTGGCTTGTTGACTACGGATACGAGCTTGAACATTAGGATCCTCTGAGGCTTCTTTGGCATAGGTTGCACATCGAGCGATTTTTTCTATGAAAGGTTCTAGACTTGCCAAATCAATGTTGAAAGGTTCAAAAAGGAATTTTGACTCCTTCACTTTGTTGATTATGTCATGGTAGTTGTGATAGTTGAGAGACTTGATATTGTTGATCATCTCGTCTCGCAAGCGTAACACTACATTTGGTATATTCTTTGAACCTACAAAGAGAATATACAAATAAATTTCGACCTTCGATAAAAGATAAAAGATAAAAGAAATAATAATAATAAAAAAAAAAAACCTTGGACTTGTTTTGGCAAACTCGTAACCCCGACATCGGCATTAGAGTCCCCGCTTTCTAATTCTTCGGTGGAGGTATGAATGTCCTTGGCAATTTCTTGGATGACTAAAAAAAAAAAAAAAAAAAAAAAAAAAAATAATATATATAAATAAAATGTGCCACGGCGATTTGTACACAAAATAAATAAATAAATAAATAAAACCTTCGTTTTGCATCGCTGGATATGTGGTGCCAACATTGGCATTACCGCTATCATGAGGTGTGCTCTCACTGTTAGCATTTTTGCTATCACAAGGTACACTTTCAACACGAGTATTCCCGCCATCACTCTCCATTGAAGAGGGGGCATCTTTTATGAAACTTGCTGAAGGAGTTCGACTAAAAGATGAAACACTTTCATCTTTTTGAATGGCTAAAAAGAAGAAAATCGTTATGCGATGAAAAGAAAATAAAAATAAAGGAAAAAATAAATAAATGTATAAACCTTCTTGGATTAATGGCGGATTCTGCGGGAGTTCATTTTCCAAGACAACTGGTGCATCTCCTAAAACAAAAGAAGAAAAAAAAAATTTTAAAATAAGGAGCAAAAAGAATAAAAAAAAAAAAAGGAGAGAAGATGTTGGAGAAGGATTGTCCCCCTTATTGAAATATAATACCTGACTTCTCACCTCTCATGCATGGATACATGAAGATGTTGGATTTATACTACCATTATTATGTTTACATAAATGCTTGGTGGATCCCACCATGGGTTTTGTCACAGCCCTAACCGATCAGCTTTGGCCGTGCGGCACCTGACATGCACCATAGCGACAGGTCAGCCTTTCCTTGCAAGAACAGTACGTTAATCCTGTTTGCATTACAAAGTATAGCGGAAATAAGAAGAAGCGAGCAAATCCGGAATACACGTCGGAACGAGAAACACGACACAAAGAAACCCATTTTGAGAGAGAAAAACATAAAACTCTCTCAGATTGAGAAATGTTTACAACCATGGCCAAAACCAACACCAAGTGGCCTTGTCTTCTCCCAAAGACACATTTGACCCTATTACAAGAGCTACCCCAAATCCAAGGTTGATTGAGCCCCATGCCCAATACCGGTCTGGCGTGAATACCCTGACTTCACTTAGCTTGCAGTGTCCTCTGACTCGACTGTAGCTTTAACCAGCCACCCTTGGTCACGGCGCGTAGCGATGCCGGTCACGCGCGGTAATACCGCGTGCCATCCTCGCCCCGGCTCGGCAACGCTCCCGGCCACGTGCCTACTTGCATACGCTCGTGCAAAACCTTGTCGAGTCCGGAATCGGCTCTCGGTCAACCGGCCCGATCAAGTGTCCCGCCCCGCCTAGACTCGCTAGAGATCCAACACTCTACATGATGAAGTCCTGCGACACTTGACTCTTGGTAAAGGGGCGCGCCTGCCCCACTCGCTCACCGGCCACGCGCACGCCCACGGTCCAGCGCGCGCGCGCCTCACGGCCTCGGTCCATGATCATGCGGGGTATTTCACCCGCCCTTGGTCCGGACACAACATAAGCGCCGCGCCACCTGCGCGCGCTACCAAATCCACGCAGCTGTGCGCCCTCGTGGCTTGGTCTATGTGATACTGTATGCCCGCTGACCTAGTGTAAGGTCATCAACCCTTACAGGTTTCATGTCATTCAAATGCGTGATGTATGTTGGCTATATTACATGCGCATATGGTCCAAATCATATGATGAGTTAGGGATAAAATAGGTTTATAGGCCTATTCATTTTTTTTTATTATTATTAGAAAATATCTGCCATGTTGAAACCCAAAAGAAAGAGAATATATGATAAAAACAACAAAAAAAAAATCATCGGAAAATTATTTAAAAGGAAAAAATGAATGATGAGAAGAAGAGGAAAGAAAATGTTTGGGGAAATTTGCAAAAAAAAAAGAGGGTCTTTGTTGCAAAATTTATGGAGAAATAAAAAATAAAAAAAAAAAAAATATATATATATATATATATATATATATATATATATATATATATATAATATATATATATATATATATGAAAGCTAGAGGGCTTAATTGCAAAAAACCATGAAGAACATGAAAATATGGAAGTTTAGGGGTTATTTGCAAATATGGAAGGAGCCTGGAAAAAGGGAAAAGTTAGAGGGGCTAGTTGCATAAAAATTATGAAAATATGTGAAAATATGAAAGCTCCGGGTTTAATCGCAAGAAACCATGAAAAATATGAAAATATGGAAGTTTGGGAGTTGTTTGCGAATTTTGAAGAAAAAAAAAAAAAAAAAGGGTTAGAGGGGTTGGCGGCATAAATTTGTAGACTCTTAGAAATTCAAAGGGTTAATGTGCAAAAATGACATGAGGGCAATACCTTGTAGTGGATTAGGAAGAGCTTCTTCAATCTCAATATTTTCCTCTACTCCAATGTTGTCGCCGACCCCAATGTTTCCTCTCGGCCGACACTTAAATCTTGTGCGTTTACTTGATCTAGATATAAGACGTCATCAAGTTCATTGAATATGCATAGATGAAAAAAAAAAAAAAAAAAAAAAAGAAGGAGAAAGAGATATTTCTTACTATAGGAGCTCATGTGCATCTCTAGATCTAATGGAGGAATACCATCAATTCTTGGAGGACTTTGAATAGCCCTAACATTGTCTAATGGGGTGTCATGAGTCCGTATCCCTATGTTGAAAATAGACTTTGAGTCAAATAAAAAATGTGAAAATTATGAAGTTTGATTTTGAATTAAAAAAATTCAAGAAAAATTTTTTTTTCAAGAAAAAAATTCAGAATAAAAAAAAAATCAGAATTTCTTAAAAAAAAAAATCTGGAAAAAATCAGATTAAAAAAAAAATCGTTGAAAAATTTTTAAATAAAAAAAAAAGAAGTTTAAATTTAAATTAAATAAAAAAAAAGGGTGTAAAAGAAAAGAGAAACAAAGTTCATGGGGATTGTTGGAAACTTTTTGTGAAAGAAAAGAAATAAAAGAAGAAAGTTGATTTTTCTTTAACAAAAATACTAATAATAAAAAAAAATGAATGAACAAATAAGCAAATAGATAAAGTTGACATACCTTCAATCCTTTGCCGCTTTGATGAGACAACTGGGTCAACCGTGGTATCTGTGTAATCAATGAATATGCTTTCATTGATAAATCTGCGGGCCTTCGAAGATTGCCCTTGGTCCCTATTAATGGTTCTCTTATTTCTGAAATCATCTTGGATCAATAATGAATGTTTCTGTTGGAAAAAAGCTTCAACAGTCCTCAACCATTTCTGTGCATAGACAAGTATAAGTCTCCCTTCTCTGTCATGCTCAGGGATGTAGAATGAGCTGGACGTCTTCTGGCGAGAAAGATGAAGCCAGTACCCCGCAAGAATCCCTAAAGAAGAAGCTCTCCTAGGAACATCAATGTACGCCGGAGTATGTTGATCGTACCCAAATTGGCGCCCAAACCGGTGCGGATTATAAGGTTCTGCAAAAAGATCTCCTGCACACCGAAGCGGAAGAACTCCACAACGAAGACTCATCACATATTCCATGGTATATGAATCCAATACGTTAGGTCCAGTCGGATATCTGGAATCTCGTACCACCTCGTTATTATGATACATGAACAAGAAAGGGCGAGATATGAAATTGCTTTCACGTCGAATAAAGTTCCTCACATATATAGGATTGACAAACGGAGTCGCGCTGGAATTCATAAATTGCAGCATCTTCGGTATTTTCAGCAACCCAGGTATACTCAAGGTATCGTCATCTATTTTCCTCTTGAGATATATGCTCCGGAAATAATGACCAGCCCAAGCATACAAGAAATGAGCAGGGAACATTGTGGTAGAGAATCCGGGTCCTTTTCTGTGTTTAGCCATGGCATTTAAGCCCAAGTATAAGCGCGCTAGCACTGCAGGGGCAAAAGATACTTTTCTCCCATGCGCGATGTTGCATGCCATCATAAACACTCCTGGTCTAATCACATTGCGATCACCCGGCATAATAAAAAAGCAAATCCAAAGTGCTATAAAAGCAACTAAATCTGCTTTGGAAACAGGCTTGGGAGGTTGATTAGATGCCGATCTATAACGGGAACTATGTCTTGATCTCCTAAAGAACTCCACCCAATCCTCAAAGAATACATCTTCGTCGATGTTTTGTCTTGAGAGCCATTGAAAGATGTCGAATAGATTTCTTAATACAGAAAGTTCAGGGTCATATCTTCTGCAGATTATGTTATTAGGAGGTATGACTTCGTCATAGGTGTCTCCGATAATTGGAAGCCCTCCCAATTCCTTGATGTCCCATAATGAAATCCCAACTTCTCCATGCAAGAAGTGGAAAGTGTTAGTGTCTGGACACCATAGTTCTACTAGCGCTTTATAAAAGTTTATGTCAAAATCATAGCTGCCGACTGAAGCCACAATCCCGGCCACCAATTCTGCTTCAGATAACTCCTTGGAATAGTTATTGACTATGAATTTGGCCCACTCTGCATAATATGGAAGATCGATTAAACTATTTTGGATAGGTTCCCTACCCTTCCATCCCGGGCGGTGATTGATGATTCTAGATCCAAGGGTTTCAAATGTCTTCAAATCTTTCACTTCTCCTTCAGGTTTCAAGCAAATTGCATCAGTTAGGCCGTCTTCAAACCAATGGTTCGTGGACAATTTGGCAATAGCCATACGACTTGGATAGCGCTTCACCCACTCTGATTGTTCTCTTCCTTCATATATGATTACGGGTTCGGCTTCGGAATTGAACATAGGAGCGTGGCGCATGAAGGCTTGACCTTGGGGAATTTCATTGTAATTTTGGTTCACATCCCAAAAAGGTTGAGATGTATTGGCCATGACAAAAGAAAAGATTGGGGATTCCTACTTCTCTCACTCAAACTCACAAAAGAGAATTTCGTGAGACAAGTAGGAAGGGGGCATTTGTTTATAATGAAACCAAATCCCAATTTAATTTAAATTCTAATATCTTTAGAATTAAAAATTAAATATCCTAATCTTAATCTTAATTGATTATTTGGTTATCTTGGACTAGAATGCAAATTCCAAGGCAAATATAAAATGCAAATTACAAAAAAAAAAAAAAAATTGCCCTTGAGAACATATCTCGAGGCACAAATGTAAAATTACAAAATTCCATTTGAGAGCATATCTCGAGACACAAATGCAAAAGTTACAGGATTACCCTTGAGAACACATATCTCGAGGCAATCTCAAATCTTAGAGCAACCAAACACAAATCCCGAGATCTCAAATCTTAGAGCAAACAAACACAAATCCCGAGACAATCTTAAATTTTATATAGCCGGAGAACATATCTCGATGCAACATGAAAAATGCAAGTCCTGAAGCATCTAAAAACATATCCCAAGGCAATTTTCTTTTACTTATTAAAATTCAAAATTTAAATAAAAAGAAAAAATTTAAATTTTAAATTTTTGTTCTCAACTCCGCTGTGATTTGGCGGAGAGGTTGAGTAAAAATATATATATATATAATAAATAATTCAAAATTTTTGATTTTTTTAATTTTGAATTTTGAATACTCCACTGAGATTTGCTGGAGAGGTTGGGTAAAATATATATATATATATATAATTCAAATTTTTTTTTGTGATAATTCAAAAAAAAAAATTTTTATTTTAATTTTGAATTTTAAAGTTTTTTTGGTTGTGATGTGATTGGGTGGAAAAGATAATTCAAAAAAAAAAAAATATATATATATATATATATATATATATATATATTTTTTTTTTTTTAATTTTGAATTTGAAAGTCTTTTTGGTTGCGATTTGACGGAGAGAGAGGTGGGGGACGAAAAAAAAAAAAAACGGGATGTTCTTTTAAGAAGCAGAGGAAAGAAATTTTTAAAAAGAAGAAAAGAAAGAGAGGAAAGAAGACGAAGGAGAAGGTGTACATCCTCCCTCTCCTCATATTGATATATAGATATATATATAAAAAAAAAAAAAAAAAAAAACTTCGTCGCTCGTTGCTGTTGCCTGTCGCGTCGCCGTTGCCGCCGCCGCCGCCTGTCGCCGTTGCTTGCTCACCGCCGCGGCATGCTTGAGTGGCTGAGATAATGCCGCCAAGCATGCCACCGCTTTTTATCGTCGCCATTGCTCACCGTCGCGGCATGCTTGAGTGGCTGAGATAATGCCGTCAAACATGCCACCGCCGCCGCCGCATATTACCGTCGCCGTTGCTCACCGTCGCGGCATGCTTGAGTGGCTGAGATAATGCCGTCAAGCATGCCACCGCCGCCGCCGCATATTATCGTCGCCGTTGCTCACCGTCGCGGCATGCTTGAGTGGCTGAGATAATGCCGCCAAGCACCGCCACCGCCGCAGCTGCCTCGAACTTACGCTGTTTTGGTGATGATCAAATCCCAGCCGTTCATGCTTCTCTATTGATGAAGATCAATAGCTGCCTCGAACTTACGCTGTTTTGGTGATGATCAAATCCCAGCCGTTCATGCTTCTCTATTGATGAAGATCAATAGCTGCCTCGAACTTACGCTGTTTTGGTGATGATCAAATCCCAGCCGTTCATGCTTCTCTATTGATGAAGATCAATAGCTGCCTCGAACTTACAATGTTTTGGTGATGATCAAATCCCAGCCGTTCATGCTTCTCTATTGATGAAGATCAATAGCTGCCTCGAACTTACAATGTTTTGGTGATGATCAAATCCCAGCCGTTCATGCTTCTCAATTGATGAAGATCAATAGCTGCCTCGAACTTACGCTGTTTTGGTGATGATCAAATCCCAGCCGTTCATGCTTCTCAATCGATGAAGATCAATAGCTGCCTCGAACTTACGCTGTTTTGGTGATGATTAAATCCCAGCCGTTCATGCTTCTCTATTGATGAAGATCAATAGCTGCCTCGAACTTACAATGTTTTGGTGATGATCAAATCCCAGCCCTTCACCCTTCTCTATTGATGAAGATCAAATAGTTGCCTCGAACTTATGTTATTTTGTTGATGATCAAATCTCAGTCGTTCACATATCTCTATTGATGAAGATCAAATAGTTGCCTCGAACTTATGTTATTTTGTTGATGATCAAATCCCAGTCGTTCACATATCTCTATTGATGAAGATCAATAGCTGCCTTGATATTATACTACTTTGGTGATGATCAAATCCCAGTCATTCATATGTCTCTATTAATAAAGATCAACAACTGCCTCAAATTTACATTCTTCCCTGATGATCAAATCCTGACCGTTTCTTATAAACTCAACTTTTCCCTCTTGAGCACGTACAAGCATAAATGCATGCGATTGATAATGATTGGAAGTGTAATCTCCAGTGCTGATTTAAATCTTCACATCAATGAGGACATAATACACGTAGTGGAATCTAAATCAGAGAAGTGGCATACTGATTTCTTCTTGCGCCAAATTTTGAAGTTTGAGGATATTGGTGTTATGAGTTCAAGAATGCCATTTTCTCTCCCATTATAAGCTTACCCGGTGTATTTCCCGGGAACAATGTCTAAATCATCACTACTTTCTTTCAAGACCAACCAAATCGCAAGTATATGTGATTAATACACGGATGCTAAGGCATGATAAAAAGACGGCAATGAGATATATATCTCAAAAATGGTAACGAAGCACGTGGCGCCGTGATGAGGCGCAAGCAACAAGTATATATATATATATATATAATAAAAAAATAATAATAATAATAAAATGATGAATAAAATTCAAAATTGAAAGTTTGTATATGAAATAAAATTTATAGTTTGTAATATCTTGTCTTTACTTGTACTCGAAGCCCTTAATCGGAGGTTCCCAAGATTTTAATGCTGGGTAATTAATAATAGGGGCTTGCCCCTATTAGGAATGAGAGAACCCATAAAAAAAAATATATGATATTTGTGCTTCGATGCTTTGTCTCGGTGTCTTTTTCATGATGTCAGACGCGTATTTTCGATCCCACAGTCGGTCATTTCTTGTAGCATCCCGTGCCCTTTTGCATATTAAAGATGGGAAGATGACACTTCGAGCCAGTATTGAAAAGGCCATCTTCAAGCTCTCGGAGGCAATGAAGCAGCCCAAGGAACACAACGACATCTTCTATGCTATTGATGATACTCAATTAATCTTTTGTGATTGTGTGTAAGAAGTGTTGGCGGTCAATCCATTGGACAAGTACTTGGAGGGGATTGATGATGGCAATGGAGACCGAGAATTAGTGGAAAACTCGCAAAGAAGTTACCGAGAGGAATTGACAATGGCCACATCTTTGAAGAAAAAAGTAGTGGCAAAGACGGGCTACCATTGAAGCAAGATGGGAAAAAAGGTGTGCCCCAAAGCTGCATGAACAACAACCGCCATTGAAAATAAGGAAAAACCCTCATTTATGATTGACTTGGATGTGCACAACATTGGCTCTTCCTCATCCTTAACCTACCGGATGGAGTTTCATCGCTTATCACCAAGACCGGTGCTAAGACCTGTCTTTTCGAGCCCCCATGAGGTAAGCCTAGATACATTAGGTTCGTGACATTAAACAAGTGTTTTTTGGGAGGCAAGTCCAGTTTATTTTCTTGTATTCATGCTTATTGGGTGTGTTTTCTTTAGTTTTATTAATTTTTGTTTTTTATTTTTGTTACGAGATGTCTCATGCATATATTGATAAAGTGTGATGTGGTTTGTGGAATATTATTGTGTTTGATAACAAAATTCAATGTATACGTCATCCATGATCATACTTGGTATTTTAATGAGAACTTTGCGTGTATCGACAAGTTTTGATATTTCTAGAGGCAATACAAAAGGAAGACAGAAGGCATTACCCCCTTTGTGCGCCTACACAGAGGCTGCGTATGGCCAATGAGAGGCTGCATGTTCCTACTTGGGGACCATGCAACCGTCGGTCAAGCGTCCAAATTTTGAACAGTTGCCCCCCCCCCCCACCCCCAAAGCGAGATCTTCTTTTTGTCTCCTTTTAAAACCCTGTCCTTTACCTCAAAACCCATTCCCACCTTGAATTATCTCACTTTAAGCTTTGATTTCCAAAATTTTTCAAGTTTCTCATCTCTTACAAGCCTTTGCTTTTTTGATCTACCACTACCTTGGAGCTTTTTGTCTGCTTTTTTGTTCTTTCTTCAAAAAGCTTGGGTGAATTTTACTTGTAACATTATCCTTGGATTTCATGCTTAGAATGATTTATAATCCAAGCCAAATGTTGGAGAATGAGTGCAAATACAAATTTCTTGAGTTTTGTCACTGATTTTGAGCGTGTAGCCAATGGGGAGGAAGGTCATTTTTAAGCCATCCCGTGCTCCATGTGGCCTCCATGCAGCCACTTGGAGGTCGCATGGCCCAGGCTGCAAGCATGGGCCGTTTTTCATACTCCATTGTCATCGTATTTTCCGGCCAAGTTTTCTTAATTTTATTCTTTTGGTATCATGAGCTTGATCTTACTCCTTTCTCTTGTACAATAATGGCGAATGTGAAGAAAATCCTTTCCAAAAGACCTACAGTTGGAGCAAGCTCATCTTCGGCACCACATTCATCGACACTCGATTTCAAGAGCATTATGATCTGCTGAAGACAAAGCTATTTGGTCAGACAAGAGTCATTGATTGGGAAGCACTTGAGTCTATTGGTTTGGCTGATGAAGACAAGAGTCATTTTCCGAGTTTTGATTGATCGCTCACAGTGTTAGAGATTAATGAGCATGTCTATTGAGAGCATACACTAGAAGTTTTAAGCACATTTAAGACAGAAGTCATGATGACACAACTCTGCCGATTTAGAGGGATTCAGCTGCGGGTGCATTAAGGGCACAGGTTTATAAGTTTTGTAGACTTCATGGTGTTTCTGGGCATCCACAAGAAAGACTTCACCAAGAGCATGGCTTACCCAAGACTCCCATTAGATTTCCCAATCTCTGTCGCACCACACTCCTTTTGGCAATCTATTACTAGAGGCGGCAGTGAGGATTCCAAGAGGACATCATGCATACTGTATCCGACTCATTGCTACATTCATGCATTTCTTACCTGGTCTATTGTGGGCCGAGCAGATAGCACTGGTGTTATCAAGCGCACCGACTTGTATATGCTTTATACCATGACCAGTCATTCTCCAATGAACTTAGGACACATTGTAGTGAAGTTAATAGCACATCAGGGCTAGAACCCCAAACTAGCAAAGATTTTCGTCAGGCCGTATATCACTCGCATAGTGAGGGGCATGGATGCATTGGAGTGCATCCTGTCAATGGAGCTAGTTCGGGTAAGAATTCCACTTGGCCTCTCGATGTTGCAGTCTTCTAGGATTGTGGAGCACCATGGATAGGATTTTGTTCTTGTGAGGCACCCGGAGACTGACATTGAGGATGAGCCTCACACACTAGGTACCATACTACCTGTATCAGCAAACCAGGCCACTAGACAAGAGATTGAGTTCGCAGCTTTACCTCATGATCTTCAAGAGATCCAAGAAACAAGATAACATGGGAAATACATCACAGTCTTATTTTAAGGCTAGTGGGACATTATTGCTCTTATCCAAAGCTCTATCCACCTATATCTCCATCCACATCAGCACCGTTAGGACATAGTGATGAGGATTGGGATGACTAGGATTGAGTGTCCATATCTTCTATATTTTATTTTACTTTTGTGTTGTCTTTTGTTTTCAGTTGTAGTTGAGTTGGCAAGGGCCTAACCCTACCAAACTTATAACTTATTTGCTCTGAGTACTATTTTCTTCATTTGTTTTGTTGCTGGGATGTCTTGAGATGATGTTATTTTTCACTATTCTGGGTGGAATAGGATAGTGATTGACCTTTTTCATCATTGGAGTCAGAACCAAAGGTGGCCACCCCGACCTTGTGACTTCCATAGAAGAGCTTTGGAGGATTTGAGGAAGTTCACAAAACTCTTTCCTCTTATGTTCATTGCATATCTTATTTCATGCTGCTGATTTAGGTACATTGAGGACAATGTACAACTTTGAGTGTGGAGATGGGTTTTTCGTGTTTGGAAAATTTTCTTGCATGATAGTGAACCTAGGATAGCTATGATTTAGGAATATGATAGTGCAGAACTGTGATAAATGCTAGGCCTCACACATTAAGCATCACATCACGCACGCCTAAGTGAGACCCCATACATCTAGGTTAGAAAGGACTACAATTTTTATGTCCCTCTTTAATGCTAACCCATTATGGTGGTGGTGGTCCTTGACATGCTAGGTTGTTTTTCTAGTGGGTTTCTAAGGGCCTCTTGTCAATACAATAAAATCGAAAAAGGTGCATAAATTAGGGAAATAATGCAGATAAGTTAATGCCAGTGCTCCTTTGCTCATAGTGGCATAGCAACTTGGGGGTCGGGCTCCTAATTAGAGGTTTCCTTGAATGACAAGCTACAAAAGCACGAGCGCGTATATATGCACTTGTAATCTTCCAAATACATTAGTTTTTTGGTGCCTAACCAGCATATTCACCCTTCAGAAAGGGATCTACAATTTACGCTAGTCCAAAAAAACAAAAAAAACTATGGATACCTAAATTGTTTGGTTCTCCCATTTCAAAGCCAATTATCATCATAAGTTATGTGAGTTTGGCATCAACAGTAACTCTTGAAAAGTAGCTACTCTGACTTGGACTATGGGCAATGAAATATATGACTTTAGAATCTCACAGCCCAAAGCCTAAACACAAGCTACGCTATCCCAAATTCATCCTTCCACTGTTGTTCCTTCCGAGGGTATCCATGTCTGAGGCCTACCTTATCCATTGCATTTCCTTATTGCTTTAGTTCAACTGGTTCCATTCATCCTTGTTTCTTTCTTTGTTTTTTTTCTCGATTAACAATCAAGCATTTTTGGTAGACTAAATAGTGATTATGAAGAAGAGGTAGTAGTACTTCCCGGGGCCCAACGGAATATGACTCTATAATGCTCAAGTGTGAGATATTTTATTACTTGATGACCGTTGCACTTGCGGCCGTGAGTGGTGTTGGTGTCAATGCATCTCGCCACACCTTATCAGCTCCACATCTATGAGAGCAGCCTAAAAACTTATTGGCCTTTCTTAGGGGTGCTCTTCTTGACCGCTTTAACCTCATCATGAACCTCCTTGACATGTCTTTAGAGTTAACTAAGTCTATCCACCTCTGAACTTCGTTGATGTGGTGGTGTTGCAGTTAGCGTAGGAGTAATTCTCGAATTCTAACCTATATCCTCCTTCTTAACCTCATCCTTAGCCTTCTTAATAAGAATAGTACTTGTGAAGACATACTAATCCACTCTAGTGGTAGACCTCCAATGTCGCATGGTGTTTAGGATCTCATATAAAATATTTGAATATCCTCTAACAACCTACGAAGCCTTAAGATCTAGGGCACATATAAATGGCTCCTACTTTAGTCTCTTGTCTGTGGTGGTTATGAACCAAGTTACTATTTATCCAAGGTGTGTGAGGACTCTTTGAATCATGTTGAATAGAAAGAAGATCTCCTGCATGTTCACCACCCTAGCACTCTTTTTCCATCAACAAAGTGACCTTCTTACCAGGGCATAGGTATACCTGTGCTCTGGCTCAATAAGCTAAGAGGTCTCCAATACGCCTTGGTCATATAGGCTCTATCAAGTGATATGGTCCCAAAACTATACTCAGATGTTGTCTATAAGGAAGTTGGTCATCAATTAGGAATATTCATTGGTCGTAGTGTAGTCCTAGTCATATAATCCCGAATGTGTTACTCTTGGAGTTTAAAACAAACTCAACTTTAATCAATTTTATCAAAATCCATTAACCATGGCTTATTATAGAAGTACTATGATTAGTTATAGAAGTAACCACAACCAACATATGAAAATGAATAAAATGGGGTTCAACACTTGATAAGTGTCTAAATATACTAATTTTCATGGACATGATCATACACTTTTCATGCAATTGTGCCAATGCTTGCTTTATGCGTGTTTTGTGTTGATTTTGCTTCAGAGTATTTCCATGAGAACTTGGAGCTCAAAGAAGAAATTTGAGGTGTTTTAAAAGTCAATTTCATCCCTTTTGAAGACTATTTGAGTCCCACATGGACCCCTAGGCATTGGGCATCGAAGATGCAGCACAACCGAGCATCACCGCTGTAGAAATGGCCCTCAAGGAGGGCCATGCAGCCACCATGTGGCCCGTATATTCTTGTGTGCCCACAAAGTGCCCGCACAACCCCCAAACTTCATTCCTATGTCCTTTTTGAGTACCATGCATGCTCCATGCACTTGTGCAGTTGCCCGCATAAAAGGACAAAGTTAGGGTTTTAAGAAAGATCTTTGGCCTCTATTCAACCCCACACACTTCCATAGCCAAATCTCATTGAGAGGATATTCTTTTGAGCATGGATTAAATGAAGAAGAATATCTCAAGAGGAGCATAAAAAAGCTTGATGGTATGGATCCGACGAGCTTTCATCACCATCCCATATTCAATAAATAGGGAGTTTACAATGATCCTTTGTTGTTCTTAGCTTAATCCTGTAACTCTTCTTTATTTTACGTTAAACTAAACCCACAAGGCCGCCGAGCTCCGGTGAACCTAGGGAGGATTACTTTGTATGGTTGATGTCTTTATTCATTAATGCAAGTTGGCTTGTTTGTTAGGTTTAATCTAGGTTGCTTAATGTTCAGTCTATAATCGAAGGATTCTGCATATTAAGTATGAATTATATGTACAGAATAGGATTTTCACATATACTAGCTAATTCATAGATTAAAGAGGAATTCATTGGATCTCACACCGAGAGGTTCCGAATGTTGATAGCCTCCCTCATCGGGGTTTAGCCGAGATAGAGATTCCTTGTGTGATACTAATGACTTTGGTTCGGCTTTGTTTTCCTATTATCCGTATGCATAGTAGTTTGTTTTGAGTATTTTGTACAATTTGTGGTTATAGAGTGTGTGACAATTATAGTGGTTTTAGAGCTATTGGTTTTAATTAATAGCTATACCATGTTCTTGCCTTTGACTCGCTTTCGTGGTAACTAGTAGATTTGGTTAGAGTTGAGCATGTAGGATTTGACCCCGAGAGATTGTTTTGGTGTTCTTTGTAGTTAGTATGCCAAGCATAACATCTCGTGTACATGACGTGGAGCAAATGCTCCTACTAATGAACCTACTTTTGCTTCGCTAAGAGATGTGCGGCATGGAGTGCCATCTCCATCCTCATTTCTTTCACCACCTAGGCGGGAGCCACATCAAGGCATGAACCTGCCATGGCAGCATTAGTACATACTCCAAGTGCATCGAGCTTACACCCCGGGCTCCGGCGCCTTAGTTCGTTCTGTCTCCGAGAGGCAATACAAGATTTTAAGGCCTGCGGCAGTCGGGGGACTCAATCGACCTATCGGGAGTACGAGAGACTTTATGGGCTATTGGAATTTATTTGGAAGGAGGCGCTGACAAAGCCATTTATTACTTCAGTTCCACCTCCGATGCAGTCAGTTCCTTGAGCCCCAGCAGAAGGTAGCAAGTCCAGTTAGAGTTTGATTATGTCCAATCTCTTGAAGGAAGCCCGCCAGCTGGGGTGTGATACTTTTGTTGGTACAAGCAATGCCATGGTTGCTAATGAGTGGTTGAAGAGAGTGATAGCCACTTTTGATGACATGGTTCTTGAGGATTAGTTGAGATTAAAGGTTGCCACCAAATTGCATGAGAGCAGAGCTAGAGTCTGGTGAGAGAGTTTGAAAGGTCGATCCTATACTTTGTCGACTTGGTCAGATTTTCAGCTGTAATTCGTATAGGAGTACTACACTCGTTTCCATAGAGATTATAAGCTGCAGGAATTCATGAACATGATCTACAATGGCAGGTTGTGACAAAGAATAAGTCAGAACTGAAAGACTTTGCAAACTTTTTGCCTGAGCTAATACGTATAGAGGAGGTGTTGTGCTCGAAATTTGAAGCAGGGTTAAATCTTAATATCTGAGAAAGAATAGCCATCTCAAGAAACTAGAGTTTCAAAGAGGTAATGCAGTTAGCTCTTCGAGCAGAGAAGTTTATTCAGGATGGCAGGCGAGTATGAGAGAACATGGCTAAGAAAAGAGGCTCAGACATGGGTTAGTCTTCTAAGAAGGGTAAGAGTGAGAGTTTGTCATGTGGTACTTTTTCCTTCCGTTCCTTTATGTCTCCTTCGAACTAGTTCGGTGGACAACGAGTTCGATCAACTATGAGGTCAATAAAGGCTAGGTTGCAGTGGCAAAAATACCATGAGTTTCATTCTAGCCAGTGCAAAGATCAGCGTAGATGCTATTAGTGTGGCAGCACTGGTTACCTAAGGTAAGCTTGTCCATAGTTGAGCCGCTGCGATCTTGCTTCAGTGCTTATTCCAAGTTGCCCTAGTCAGTCCAGGGGTATCTAGTCGGCAATGCAGACCCAGTCTGCTGCTACTAGATCAATGGCTACCAATAACAACCCTTAGTCAAGAGCGCCGCATCAACAAACCAGGTCTCATACTAGTTTTTCACCATAACTAATGAAGAAGCAGACTGTAGAGCAAATGTGATCATAGGTATCATGTCTATCTTTTACCATGATGCATTTGTACTGATTGATTCAGGGTTAGCGAGGTCCCTTATCAGTACTGTGCTCTAACGCTCCTTTTGTGTCTCTGCAAGTGCACGTGTTATCAAGTAATAAAATGGACCCTATGAAGGGTCGAGTTGTCGAACCACCAAGAGCGAGAATACTAGTACTAACTTTAGCAAAAGTTATCTAGCCTAAATAACGGGGGCGGAATACGACCGAAAACATGCATAGAAAACTAACATAAGGCAAGAGCTAAAATGAGAATGAAACTAACTGTTGGATGAAATAAGGGCACTTGGACACTGATCCCTTAGGGTTGTGAATTGATGCACAAAATGCTAGAAACAGTTCTTCCTCTAATGGATATGAGTCATCCAGAGCCTATGGTTTCATCCCAGGCTCCGCTTTCAAGGTAAGCTAGAGTTAAGCTAATACAGGGTGTTAGTGGAGAATTCTCTCGACTCTAGGCCCCACTCAGCTGCGATTCGCTCTCAGGTTCCTAATGCAGGTCAATTTTGGGTTCCTAAACTAGGTTACTTACTCTATCGATATAAATAACCACTGATCCCACGCAACTCCCTAAAGGAGAGTTCTCTCGACTAGAATGTTACATGATCGCTCAGAGCTGAAGGAGGCACTAAGATAGGATGACCTAAGTGGAGAAGAAGGAGGACACTTTTCTATCTGCAGGATCACTCTTTTAACCCTCTTTGACTAAAAAAAAAGATGATACACTAACGGGTTTTCACCGAACATAGCCTTTAGGGTCTAATTGGTTTTCACCGTGCAGTAGCAATCAAGCAACAAGCAATATGAACAACTCATACATTCAAATTAAAGAAATGCAATTCCGAATCAAAACTCAAATCCCATTATAGAAAATAAGCAAGTCTAGAATCTAATACAAAGTATCCCTAAGGTTTCATATCTGAGTCCCCAATTGAGAATTTAGCTCCTTATGGAGTAAGAGTAAATCAAGCAAGCATACAAAACCATATTCATTGACATGATAAAAAAAAAATTACACTCCCTTAAGGATTGATGGCAAACGAATCAATTTGAAGTTTCTCTTAAAGTTGACGAAATGAGCACTCTTGATCACGCTGATGCTGTAAGAGATGATAATGATGATGATGGTGATGGACACCGGCAAGGTTTCCCCTCTCTTGAATGGGTGAATGTCGCCTCTAACCTCGCAGCTGTCGCTAATCCCTCTCTTTGCCGTAATTCCTTTCCAGCAGCCTTCCTCAAAACTCAACTCCCTTTCTCAGAAATTCAACAAAGTCTTTTATATCCTCACGTTTATGGCCAGCTTACGGGCGTAAATCGAGACCGTAAGTCTGGGGTTTATGTTGATCGCATGCCTTATGGTCTCACTTACGGCCGTAGGCTTTACCAGTAAAGTCTTCTATCTTCTTGCTACGGTTCCACTTATGGCCATAAGTGTGGGACCGTAAGCTTGTCCTTCCAGCTTTGCAATCACGTCTTATGGGTATTAGTTCCCTCTGTTAACCTCTCAGGATGATCATTACAGCCTTGCTTACGGCGGTAATAAACCCATAAGGTCTTTAGTTTGGCTCTTTCTTCTTACGGCCATAAGCATGCCCATAAGGACTTATGTTTGAAAGCCGTAATAAACCCGTAAAGGGTTTTGCCTTGTAGGTACTTATGTCAGGAAAGCTCCATCTTCTACACTTTCACTCTTAATTCCTTTTTTTTTGGCTTTTCTTTGCCCTCAAGATCCTCATGGTACCTATATAGATGAGTTACACTTAATTCAGCCTTGTTTTTCCTATAATTACTCCAGTACAAGTTCAATAAATGTACTTATTGATATATAAAATATAGTGTAAATGTACACTTACCATGCTTGCTTGTCTTGCCAATTGAGTTTTGTCTAATTTGAAAAATGTGCTTACGGGGAATAGTTTTCTAATGTGTGTTTTCGAGGACTGAGATGGATTACAACCCAACAGAGAGCTTAGGTTTCTTATCAACCTGTTACCTAGCATGGCCCCGATTTCTAAAGCACCCTACAGGATGGCACCAGTAGAACTTAAGGAGTTCAAAGTTTAGCTGCAAGATATTGTAGGCAAAGTCTTCGTTTGTTTGAGTGTTTCACCTTGAGGTGCGCCAGTTCTTCGCATGAAGAAGTAAATTTTGAGGATGAAATTTCTTTAAGGGTGGTCAATTGTGATACTAAGGACTTTGGTTCGGCTTTGTTTTCCTATTTTGTGTGTGTATAGTAATTTGTTTTGAATATTTTGTAGAGTTCGTGATTATCGAATGGTCATTTTTGGGTGTTTTTACAAAATACATGGCCAGGAATCCTCATAAGTTTGTACGTGGCCATGTTTGAGGCTGTATGACTTTTCCAGAGGCCACACGGGCATTCACATGCTAGTGTGGGTACCCTTGTGCCTTTCTGGTTTTTGAGAGCACTACACCATTACTACTGTAGCAGTGGTATTGTAGCAATTGCAAAAGCGCATAAGGCCGTGTGAAAAATGTCACACGACCATGTGAACATGTTCACGGCTTGTGTGAAGCTTTTTCTGGGTTTTGAGGTAAGGGTATAATAGTCTTTTACCCATTATTCTTCCCTTGAAACCATTCTTCCTCATTTGTTCTTCATTTCCCCTTGAATGGGAGCTCTCATCAACCCTCTCCGCCTCCCTTTGCTTGTGGATTGAAGGATTATCCCTTATTGCTTCTTCTTCTTGAAATAATCAAGATATGAATTCTTCTTCTTCTCTTTACTTCATGTTCTTCATTTTGGTTGAGCAAATGCAGGGTTTGTGGTGAATGATGGTTTTTGAACCTTCAACCTACCCATGTCTTCTTGTTTGATGAGTAGAATATTGTAAAATGTGATTCTTTTTGTATCTTGTTGAAATCTTGAATAATCTTCATCCTTGAAATTGTGGGTACTATAGCACTACCGTATCACCAGTAAATCTCTTTCATTTCCTTGCTTCCTTACTTTGGATTGAAACCATAAACCCTTAGGAGCTCCTTGGAAACCTTGGGACCACCTTTTGGGCTAAGACTAGGACTCGTTAGGGTTACATTGCATTCTTAGACTTAGGGTTTCATTTATGATTTCTTTTGCTTATCTTCTTGCTTGTTTTAGGTGTGTGTGTATGTGTGTGTGTGTTTGTGTTTATTGCCAAGTTGGGGAGAGCTCAGCTCGAGACAAGGAGCCACCGGAGTAGTGACGCGCTCGAGGTTTTGATCGCCAAGTTGTGAATGGGTTATATGATTGCATATTTTTAGTATAATACTATCTAAATATATATTGATGGTTTGCTTTAAAATAAAATTTTGGTTTTATTATGTTAATATGATGATTTGATCAGTTTGGAAGGAATTTCTATGCTTTCTCTTTTATAAACATAATCTTTGATGCTCAATGAAAATGCCTATGGCTATGTTGGTATTTTGGGTTGAATTGAAATGTTAAATTTTAAGATATATGTTTGGCTTTGGTTTATATAACAATAATATTCATTCATAATATGTGAATATTTATCCTGGACAATGACTTTGTAAGATGATTTACATGAATTATACTATTGGAACACTTTCTTTGTGGTTTTGTTGGTGATGGGGTTGGAACCCGCTTGCTTTTCGAGGTGACATGGAGGGCTCGGTATTATGTGTCAACTTCAGGAGGCGTATAGAGCCTTGATTGGACGAACATCGGGAATCTGGAGTTACCACATGGACCCAGCGGGTCAACATCAAGGACATGAGTGCCTTGACATCTCTGAACTTAGTCGTAACCACTGTTAAAGTTTAGAGAGGTTTCTAGACCTTTATTCGCTTACTCGAGATGCAGAATTCGTATTTTGAGAAAATATTTCATTTTGCAAATCATATTTTTGAGACACGAACATTTGTATATTCTTTGGAAAGTAAATTGGTTTGATGAAAACTTCTTGTTTTGAGTAAATTTGTCTTTATACAAAGCAAATGGGTTTGATGATGAGTATTGTATTTACGGCATAACGTAGTGCTGAGCATTCTTCTCGCTACCTTTCTTAATTCTAGTCTTATGTATATTTCTTTTTGAACATTTTGTATTGTATAAGGACATGGATTCACTAGTATATTTGTCACTCTTCATACATGGTTTGCATGCTTGTCTTGGAAACCTTGGTGTAATCATGACGAGCATATTTCATTGAACCTTGTATTCATGTTTTGGTTTGGTTGCTTCTTCTATGTTATTGTTGTGCTCTATATTTTATACATTTTGGGCTTGTGATTTCTATTCAGAGCTATTTCCTCCTAGGTGTTTGTTAGTCTTACAGCGACTCGAGAGTCAAGTGGCATGGGTGTCTCTCCTCGGGTTGGCACGGTGACTGTCGCGTGCCAGTCCCGCGGGATTAGGCATGACACCTTGTACCCAAAGCAATCCTCGAGTGGACCTCTCAGTAGGATTCGAACCCAGATGAAGTTCTGACCATCTGTCAGAGAATAAAGAACGAATTGATCTTGTAGGATTCCCAAGAAATTCTTCGATTTCTTCCGGAAGCAGATGATTATTCATCTGCTTCTCACGTTCCGTGAATAGCCGGGACATTGAGGAAGATCCAAAAAGGCATTTCGGGAATCGATCTGATTCTATCTCTGTTCGTTCCGTTTGAAGAAAGGAAGGATCCCAAAGAATCGATCTTTCTTTTAGTGCTTACATGGGATTAGAGTTATTCATAGAAGGTTTTCAAGTTAGTTAACCTTAGAATCTCATGGCCCAATGCTTAGCCAACAACTAAATTAGTTCATAATTTCACGGCTCAATCCATAGCATCTTCATCTTATTTTGAGTTGCTTGGTGGCATTAAGTTATCCTTTTATTTAATTTGCAAATTGAATCATTACTCTCTTGTTTAGTAGACTAAATAGTTTTATAAAGAGGAAGCAATAGTACTTCTTGAGGCTCTCGTGATACAACTCTCTGGCGCTTACACATGGGGAATTTTATTATTTGATGACCCTTACATTTGTGACATGGAGAGGTGTCATCTCACGCCTTGACACCTATCAACATTGCTTGGTATTCAACTCATCACGGCCTGCTAAATAACTTCAGACCACAAATTTCATGGTTTAATCCTTGCAAATATTGTTTGTTTCAAGTCTATTTTACATTTAAAATATGATAACATGATGATCTAACATAATAGAAAAGTTGATTGCAAAAGTAAAGAAGATTAAAGAAAACTTTGATATGAAAAACTTTTCAAAAATCTAGATTGTTTTAAGCTTGAGAATGTCGCTGCAAACTCTAACATGACTTGAAGATTTCATGGAGAATGAGAGTTCTATTGTAGGTAAAAAAAGAAATCTTGAAGAGAAAATGGTTCAATGAGTTAAAGTGAAACAATGCGTTTTTTAATAATGAAATAGTGAGCTTCAAATGGGAACTTTCCTTTTTTTTATTGACCATGGCCTACAATATAGGTGACCAAGCTCTAATATTTATGTAACCAAGGTTATAGTCAATCCTCTTATCAAACCCTCACAATGGCTTTTTATACACCTAAGCACAGCATGATTATTCCACCATGATTGTGGCAAGCCTCAAAATTTCTAGACTTTTTCAAATTGGCTATGATGTTTAGGTCATCGCTGTGGTTATCCTTGTAGTACACCTATTTTCACCAAATTACATAGTTTTCTATAAAATTACAACCAAAACCCAAGTCTCATAGTAAAATCACTAAATGGCACACAACATAGAGTAAAGATGAACATGATTCATAAATTTAACATGAACTCATCATGCATATTATGCAAAAGTTCAAAACTAAACTAAAGAAAAAAAATACAAACAGTGCTAAAAGCCAATTTCAAACATCTTGGGTCACCTCCCAAGGGGAGATTGTTTAATGTTGCTATTTCGATATATCTTACCTAAATCAGGGATGTTCATAAAGAGAATAATACTCCTTCTTGATGGTTTCAAGTCTGCTTTAGATATATCACTCCAAAAATATGAAAAGCATTTAAATTTACTTGGAAATTCATCCAACTTGGAGCTTTCAAAATGTCTTTGATACGCCACTTGCGTATTCGCAAGTGCACGAATCGTACAAGTAGTAAGTGTACCCTAAGGTCGGGTAATCGATTCCACAGGGACTGGTATATCTTCTAATACTATCGTCCTACTTAATATCTAATCAATTGAAAGAGAGTGAGTTACTTGAACCAGAAAAAGAGACTGCTGGGAAAACATGAAATTTAGCGAGAGGGAGAATTGAGGTTACTCAAGAGAGAAGATGAGTGTCCCGGGTTGAACCCTTGATGCTACCTAACTCAAACTCAACCAACATTTATCAGGAGTGTCTTTCAATAACCTCTAATTCCAAATCTTGTTGTGCTATATGGTAGACTATGCAATGTAGGTGATACTCTAAGGTAGCGTTTGGTTAGCTGTAATTGTAAATTCAATTACAATGTAATTGAAAGTACATGAATTTGAAAGTACAAGAATTGCAAAATTTGGAGTTTGGTTATTTGTAATTGGAATTACTGTATTTCAGAATTTGGTGTTTGGTTTGATGTATTTAAGAGATGCGGTCACTCATGGTGAGATTACCCCCAACACCTTTATAAATACTCATATTTTTTGGGTTTCCTATTTTTTTTAGTGAAGATTTTTTAATGTAATTATTATATTAACCAATTTAAATATTAAATTATAATTATTGTTACATTATTATTATTTTTAATTGTTACTTATATTGATGTAATTGTTATTAATTTTTAATTGGATTAAAATTTTTTTGTTATTTAAATTTATTAACATTAAATTTTTAAATCAATATTTTCATTCAATCTATATAAAGGCATTAATACATGCAAGCCCTTTACAATATTTGAGCACATCATAAGAATCATATACAATATTCATTTAGTTTAAAAACATCAAGTTTGTCATTAAAAGGGTATGAAAAAAATGTCACCCACACATTTGAACACATCCTAAAAATCATACACAACATTCATTTACTTTCAACAACATCCATTTTGGCATCATACGCGTATAAACCATATTTCTCAACATTTAAACACATCCTAAAAATCATATACAATATTCATTCACTTTCAATAGTATAGTCAACATTTTAAGCATAATCCTGAACAAAGAACATAATCAAACATTGCAAGAAAACCATACACCAAAACACACACCATTAGCCAATTACAAAGCTAAATCCTAAACATACACCAAAGTACAACCTAGTTCATTGTTCATGGTCACAATCATAAGCTAAATTAAAAATATAAACCATTCCAACACCGGAAGACATCAATAACTCTAAAGTAATGCGCAAACATTAGATTCCGGCGTGTCTAATTTTGCCCTTGAGGCCCTCCTCCTTGGTTAGGCACGAGATGCAAAAATTCTTCCGCCCAATACATTCCGAGCTCTTCATCCTTCGCTAAAAAGATATGGCTCTCATTTCATTGCCCATCAACCAATCATAATCTCTCGTTAATTTGACGACCGGAGTATCCATGTGCTTTCAATTTCATGAACTCATTCATTACGTCTTTTGCAAAGGCTAAAGTACGGGTCGAATTCATTGCTCCAAGTGCCTCTTTAAATGTGCTATTCATCTCTTGTATTGCTTAAACTTCGGATATCAATTTTCTTTTTCCTTTTGCTTTTCTTGTACGCGTGGAAGTTGTTCCCCTTGGTTCGAGCTTTACGAACGGGTGTGGACAGTGGTGACATATTTGCATGAAGCTCTGTCTCCTCAAACGACATACCATCAAGACCACCAATTTGAGACGAATGACCGATGTTTTCATTAGCATACATGTCTCGTGCCAATTTCATCTCCAAAGTGAACAAACATGGCGTCCACTAGCCTAGTTATTACCACAAATACTCTCCAAAGAAGTCATGATCTTTAATTGGCTTGTTTAAAAATGGTTCATCTTGTGGATGAATCTAATACACAAGAACCAATTAGCAAAGGTTAACACATAAATGAAAATTAGAAGGAATTATAAACACAAATCAACTTCCAAGTAAATTAAAACCTTGATGTAGTTCTTATACTCTCACTCACCCATGATTATCATTTTCAGTCTATCATCCCAACCCATCCATTCCACTTAATTCTTTCAGGTTTTTAATTCTTGCCCATCGTTTGCGAATTGTCCTTAGGTGGTTGGACACATTTGATTCAGTAACTATGATACCGAACTCTTCTTTCATCACCTTAATTGCAGCATGGAATGCTTGAGGTTTGAAACCTTTATTGACTTTAAAGCCTTGTTCCACTTGGGAAGCCATGAACCTTATAAAGAAGCGGCTTTCGCGAGATGTCCACCTTTTATGGCCACTAGTTCTCTTCGTAGGACTTCTTACTATCGATGCTTGGCTATCATCTGATGCTCTCATGCTATTCATTCTGTAATTAGCAAACACACAAACAACATTTAAAAAAGAACAATGAAATTGTTATCAAAATAACTGCTGTATACAATATAATTAAATTTCAAAGTGGGAATACTAAACACGATAACAAAACATAGCATTTGATTAAGTACATATCAAAATTACTTGTCCACGAAAATATAATAGTACAACTCAAGGTCTTAACTAAAAGTATTGGCTACTTATTTGCCCACATATTGCACGCAATTGTTTCTCGATATGCGACCCACTCTTGGGCCTATTCTCTTTGTTCCCTTGCGTTACTTTGTGACTGTGGCCGATGCGGAATCCGTTCTTCCTCAGATGGTATGAAAGCGTCTACACCCCCACTTAAGATGTAATTATGTAGAATACATGCAACCAAAACTAGTTCAGCTCGGGTTTTGAATGGGAAAAATGGTCTACTCGTGAGAATTTTGAAACGCCCCTTAAGCGACCCAAATGCACTTTCAATTGTGGTACGTGCTGACGAATGACGAAGGTTGAAGAGTTCTTTATAGTTTGCTAGCGTTCGTGAGCCAAACTCTTTGAGGTGGTACCTAACACCTCTGTAAGGAGAAATAAAGCCTGGTCTTGTAGCGTACCCCGCATCAACCAAGTAGTACTTTCCTAAAAAAATTCAAATATGATAGTTAACAACATTATAGTTATTAGATTATTGTTGTTTTGTAACCTAAGAAAAAACTACATAAAATAGATATCTTCAGGGACTGATAGGCCATTCGCCCTCTGGAGTGCATCTCGTAAGACTAGAGCATCATGTGCCAAACCTTCCCATCCAGCAAGTACGTAGGTAAAATGCAAATTAAAATCCACAACAGCAAGCACATTTTGCGTAGGGTATGTTTTTCGTCCACGGAATGATGCAACCTCATATGTAGGAACGGAAGCATGGATATGGGTCCCATCTAGCGCACCAATACTGTCCTACCATTAATATAGATTTACTGAGATCTGTTTATCGGGTACTAAATTCAGGAAAAGTAAAAAATGTATCGCTACCTTGAAATAAGGGTATAATGTGGGCCTCGATGTTATGTACGTTGACGTTTGTGTACTAGGTGGGCGCACATACTCATCACGTAACTGTCTAATTGCGTAAAGCACATGATTGAAGTACCTGCTAATAGTCTCCCGGACCTAAGAAAATTGTGGGTAATGATACGGTTGCGTTGGTTGTGTCCTATAGTGTGTAGGAACATCAATAATTGTTCTTCGATTGTGATGTGTAACGTATCTCGCATAAGGTTCTTTTCGTCTCATGATAGAGCAAAGATTGAAGAAAGTGGATTTATTCATACGGACCATGTTGATGCTAGTGGTGTCACTACCCTCCACTAGTTTGGACAAATATTGTTCTTTAATTACTAACCGACTTCTCGATGGTTCTCTATAAACTCTACGTCTTTGCTACGCAAAAGCAATGTGATGATGTAAGTTGCAACTTAAAATGTAGTTCGCATGGCATGTAACTGATCTTTTCTGACATCCTTATCCATCTACAATTTTTAAAGTACAAAAGTTAAAACCAAATGAAAAACATGATAACATTTCCCAATAAAAAAACCCCAATATTTAGATTTGGATATAATGTACACCAAGAAGGACACAATATAAGAATTATATAGAGTATTAAATAATGCATCATTTACAACAATTATGATAACATGTCATTAATGCAGTAGTAATTTGTTGAAGACCGATCAATGTTCAGTTTTGTGCTTAATTTAAATACATGGCCACATTTAAGTGTTCTACGGGTTGGACAAGGAGTAAAGGGGCCAACAGCAATCTTCATGATGATTAATGGTGTCTCAACATCATGTTTATGAGTCACAAATACGCGTTTGTGGCCCTAATTAAATGCTGCAATGACTTAAACAAGTGTGCCTAAACTAACAAAGTGATGCCAAAAAACACAAGCAAGCATCAAACTTTGCATTCATTTGCATCGGATAAGAACATGAATCCAACTTTTTCCCTTCTCCATTCATCATATATTGATCACACTTTCCTTGTGCTAACAAAAAACATGAGCACTAAAATCTCCCAAACATCACCTCAAACACTCAATTCATGATCACTCCACCCATATATCCATCTGCCCACATGTCTCTTATATTTGTTCTTTAATTAATTATCTCAATCAATGTGGAAA